>JAGSMT010000069.1:2400000-3000000 GCA_029286875.1 Lamproptera curius
ATGCGTGTCGTGTATTCAACTTTCGAAATTATTTATACGATAAGCAGTTTCTAAAATATTTAAAAAAAAGTTATTGGCCGACTACAATCTACAAATTTAAAATTACAACGATATGATTACCAACATCAATACTCAATGTGATTTTATATGATGTTAATGCTATTAAAATTTCTGTATTTCGTTGTAATAAAACAAGAGCTCCACGAAATTTTAATTCATATTTATTTTTGGAGATCTAAAATGCGGCTACAGAAATCGCGCCACAATATCTTGTAAAAGCACTTTGTTATCCGCTTGTATTCCTTGTAGTGCCTTGTAGATGCAATATCAATTAGATTAATTTAAGGTTGGGTAAAATAATCGTTATTTTATAATAATCACAAAAAAATCTGACTATTACGATGATAAATAAACTAGTACACTACAGATCTTGATAGAATTTATTGCTGTTATCGCATCATCCTTTGTATCTTGATTATAAGTAAAATTTTCAGAATTTAACATAAATTTACTCTATAAAGCTACAAGAAATTTATGTTACTGACTCATATGTGACGGGTAGTACGGCACCGTGAAAATCGAAACAGTTCTGTACTCTAGGTTTTTAATCTGCTACGTTCCAAAATTGATTACAATTTTGGGAAAGTTTTTTTTGTTATGAATATTTTACTTAGTCTCAAAATGTAATGGCCTTTAAATAACGTTTATTCGGGAGATATTCAGATACTTGACGATTAGTAGATAGAAAAAATTACGGAGACTCTGTATATAATGTCCCTCCAAGCCGATTTCGACTACGGCAGCAGATCTATATTATTGATTAGCAAACGCCGCAGGATATTTTAGTGCACTAATATATGCATAAACAAATGTACTCTCAATGTCCGATGGGTCGGACAACCGACACGACCGGAAGCATATAAAACGCAACACAGAAGTTTTAAATGCCCATCCGACGCATGGATCATCTTACTTTACTGGCAATCGGTTGATCAGCCTTTATTGCCGAATCCTGTTACAAAACTAGTAAAGTCCCCGCAGGATTCGAATCCACTACGTCCGATTTCTAAGGCGCAGCTTATACCACTAGGCTATGCAGGCATTTTTAGACACTTTATATAATAACATGGCATTTAGGCTATTATAATTTAGTTTTCACAACAAAATTTTTTAATATAAAATTGATTGAATATCGTTGCCTTACATAAATTAAAAAACATTTCAAAGAAATCGATCAAATAAAAAGTAATAGGGTCGTACTATAAAATACCCTTTTAGAATCTCCACAGACGAAGATCCGTTATGAAGGCTATTGAAAACTCTAATAATTTAATTTGTTCTATGAGACGTAAAATTGTGCCAGCTCCTCAGCGACAATATAATTTGAATATTTTTATAAATTAAACATTTATTTTGAATTATTCAGATTAATCACCTAAGTATATAGTCATATAAAATGTAGAACTAAAATAGAGCTGATTAGAGGTTCACATACAAATTATATAATTGGAAATCGGATAAAGAGTTTTTACGTTTATTAAATTATTTTTATAAAAACAATAAAAAAGGTAAGGTTTTGTTTACATTAATAAATTAAAAGAAAATAGAAAAAATAAATCGATATAAATATCGGCAAATTCTGAAAAAAATTTTACTAAATAAGGCTCACAACATAACAGTTACTTCATGTTAAAAAAACTTATTTTCAAAATTTAATCTGCTTTTCTGAAGGTTTCCACTTGTTCATAGTAGGGGTGCTGAGTATCTTCGACCTGCTCTGGCCGCGGGGAAGCTATGAGAAACTTGATCGACCTTCGTATTAGGTAAGGCCCGTCGGAGAGATTGCTTCGAGATGGTTAAATAAGCGGTTGATGTCACCAATTATCAGCTTTACTTTGCACAGCTTAACAGTTACTTGTTTAACATACTTATGTTTATCTTAACCTCTCTAGGTTAAGCTGCTAGATAATGCTTTTGTTTATCTCCGTAGCATTGTGGTAGGGCCTTGTGCTTTATATATAATTATAATGCTAAAGGCGTTAAGCTCAACTTTGCATAATTGCGTTTCTGCAAAAAGTTTTCATTAAAAATGAAAAGAACACCCAAATTTGTAAAACCATTAAACATGACTTTTAATGTAGAAAATATTATACATCATAGACACCATGGCCACTGAAATTGGCAAAATTGCTGAGTGCAAGAAGAAATAATAATTGAATCAATATGATTTAAAATTATTTAATAAGTAAATTTTTAAATTATTATTCACTCTCAAATTAGGTTTAAGGTGTGTCAGTATTAACAAATTCGTTTCTTACACTAAGTAGCTTTGTTGAAAATACTAATAACTGTGAAGACGGTAATATTTTCGAAAGGAAAAACGTCATTATTTTTATATTATTTTCTCTCGATTAAGGACTAAATATTTTTTGGGTGAAATGACATTTTATCCAATCGGGAAAAGCTTTGTGTTATTATATTTTTCCAATTACGATGTCGCTAAGGAGACGGCGTAATTTTACGATTCACTGGACGAAAAAAGTTATTTGACTTTTCAATAGCGGGACAACAACGCGATTCAGGAAGAGGATTTTGTATTAAGACCATTTTCCCATAATCCTATTATTGTACTGGTTTTATATTTCAATCGGAGTTGTATCAAATTACTGAACTGATATTGAGTCGAATGTTTTGGAAGCATGAATTTAATTAAATAGAATCGATAAAACTTCATGCTTGATTTATAAAAATTTTATACACTTTGATTATAAAAACAAACGCTCGATCTTGTACCATTTACTACCATTTTTTACTTTACTTTTTAATAAAAATTACGGAAAAAATCCTACAAAAATACAGCCGAAATTATATGGAAAAGTTTTAAAAAGATAAATTATTGAATGAGAAGAACATTAATGCATCGACCATGTCGATGATTTAAAGTTTTTGGTTCAAATTAAATTAACTTTAGAGGTAATATTTATATTTTTTGATTTTTGATACGGCAGGAGAGTTAGTGTTATATTGCTTTCCTATATAATTTTTTTTATTTGGCCTTAGATATCATAGTATTACATAGCAAAATAAATTGATACTGATAAAATTAAGTAAATTATGTTGTGAAAATCCCATACATAAATATATAAATGATTATATACGCGCTTACACGGTTTAACCATTAGAGAAGATATACTGTTAAATAAAAGTGATACGCTGCTATTTGTTAGATTGCAACGTAAAACCCGTACAAAGGCATTGACATGTCTCCATTGCCTAAAATAAAGTTAAAGTAAAATAATGAAGTGTACGAAGGATTCAAACGAAATCGGAAACTTTTCGATACCAAAATTTATCTTAATTTATAAAATTATTACCAGATATGGTTTTTTTCTTTTTTTAGAGATCCTGTTAAAAATATAAAAAAAAATAACACCTTAATATGAGCTATTACGTCTGCACTTACTGTCGCCCTCATTTAAGAATCCAGACGCTGAGTGAAGTTGAATGATACCCATCCGCTTCACGGAGGTTCCTTGTTTTTGACTCTAGATTTTCGAATTTTGTTAGTCTAGTATACTCTTGTACGAAATAAACGTCTCCTTTGAACGATTATCCCTTTTTAAAAGACCCTGGCCTCAAAATGATCGCAGGGGTAGGATTTGCCGTCGCGAAAAAGTCTAAATGATCACGGTCGTACGTTTCAGTTAACGGAAATCCAGAACCAAACAATCCGTCAAGGAGCATCCTGGAGCACGCCTAAAGATTCACTGAGGACATGAGCGTCTGTGAGTAGACCCAAATCGCTATTTCCAGTCTAAGCCCAACTTTTCACTAGTTTAAGTATCTAGAAAATTTGAGCACTGCTCCAAAAATTGAAGTGGTTTTGTGGTTTCTTTTAACATAGTATAAGATATGTGATATTTGAAGAAAATTGTTGATTTATAGATAAAGTGTTAGAATTCAGGATAAAATGGAGAATATAGCTAGATCCTTAGGGATTAAGAAGGCATCCCAAATTCGAGGTGAGAAATTAAAATTTTTTATAAGAAAGTGGAATATGTATGTTAGCAGAATCGATAATAATCCAACAGGATTTGTACGTGTTTCACGTTATAAATCTAAGCTTATAGGCAGAGCCGCTGCTTGTTAGGAACGGCAAGATTAGACACATGGCCTCTATTAAAGGGAGCCTTAGAACAAATTTTGTGACCCACGTTTGAAGAATGTATTGGAAGAATTAGAGTCTTTGAAAAATGAATAGTGGCGAATCTTTACTCTAGATTTTTGTAACCTATCCAAATGTTAAAAGCAATTAATTGCCAAAGTTAACTTAACGAGGATGGAATCTTCGACAAAGTAAAGTCACTATATACGACAATATGTCATTAAACGTTTTTCTTTATAACTTGCCAGAGGATTATGCATTGTGCGCCCTCAAAGGTGCTAGCTCACTTGAAAATGCTTGAGATCGTGCCGGAGGAAGCAAACTTCATGCACCAGTATAACGCTAAGAATAGATGTTAAGATCTTCGATACCGCCTAAAGTGCACGTGAGTCAGAATTTTCGCGACAAACCTCAAGGTTTTAAATTTGAATACAAATGCCCCGTGACTTTACCGCAGAACAAATTTAAATTTGGCATACCTTAACAAGCAATTAACGTGCCTCCCCACAACCCCTAAACCAGTGGGACACAAGCCGCTAGTTCAACAACAGTTCGGCTATCGCCCAGCATTCCACCAGGGCCAACAACAATTCGGATCGCCCACCTTTCACCCAGGGCCAACAACAACCCGGTTATCGCCCACCTTTCACCCAGGGCCAACAGTTCGGCTACCGCCCACCTTTCGCCCAGGGCCAACAGCAGTAGGGGCTATCGCCCACAATTTACCCAGAGCCAACAACCATTTGGTTACCGTCCACGCAGAGACTAGCCCGCAGATGTCCACGGATGTTAGCATGCACAGCCCCTGAAACCCTCAGGGACTTAGAATAAATGAACTACATAACTTAAACGAACCCAACATGGACAACGCTACTTTTAGGGTGAGAATCTGAGCTAGAGTACCTACGACCTAGAACTGACTGGACAATGGTGAAGCGTATGAATCGACTATGAAAGACCAGGATCCCCAGGACACAGATGTCCAGAATGTGGAAAATACAGAAGTTGTCTTCGGCAAACCCCTCGAAGTAATAAAGTTAACTATAGTACGCCAAACTTAAGCCGTACATAAGTTATACCAGAAATTAACTCCAAATTCAAGGATAGACAAGGTAGTTCACGTTCATTTAAGTCCTAAAAGGCTAATGAATATTTTGTTGATTCTAAATACCATGAACCGTTTGAAGTTATTAGTACTACGCGTCTAGTCGACATGACGAAGTCCTTTTACACATTGTTCCTGACTTTTAACACCCCTGACTTAATAAATTTTACGATATGACGTGACAGCTGTTAGACGGACTTTATGGCAAGCGATCTCCTGAAACAGTTGAATGCTAAAATTGATATGAAAACGAAGTGCTCTATACACAATCGCTGCTATACCCATTATTTACAACCCTAAGAATGACGTAATTAAAAAGCCCACGTTGTGAACAAAGAGTTAGGTTGCTCACTGACTTGCGAGGAGATGCAATATTAAATTAAATTGCTTCATAAGGTGCAGGATGCCTACCGCTTTGGTCAGATGTGAGAACGGAACGCAAACAACTATAATCCAAAAATACTTTTAGACACAGAAATGATTTTAACAGTCACAGCCCTTTTAAAGTATCTAAATACAAAGCACACAATGTAAAGTTAACAAATTAAACAACCGAAACTGATTTGAAGTTGATTCCATATAACTGAGAATTTAAAAAGCTTGCTTTAGACCATATGAACGCTGGAAGAACGAGACTTATACAAAACCTTTTCTCGAATATAGGACATATTTTTATTCCGAGAAGTTACCTTTAACTTTTACTAACGAAGTCAAACACCATATTCGTACTGGAACGAAGACCCCTATTTATACGTCCCTACAGACAACCCCAAGTTATTAATGATGAAATTAACAACAAGTTGACAAAATGTTAGAAAGTAACATTATTCAAAATTTTTCCCTGAGTGCACCTGCACTTAGTACCTAGAAGTCCGATGCTAGTAATGAAAAGAAATACCGACTTTATCGACTACGAAAGTTGAACGAAATTACAACCGACGAAAGTACCCTTTGCCAAATATAACTGAACTATTTGACAAATTAAGCAGCTGTTACTTTCGACTTTGACTTGCAGTGGCTATCACCAAATTGGTCCTGAAGAGGATAGACAAAAACTGGTTCAGACAAACTCAGGACATTAGAATTTTCTCGAATGCCCTTTGACCTTAAAACCACCTGCAACATTTCAAGTGACTAGACAACATATTACGCGCTTACAAGGAATTCACTGCTCTGTATTAGATGACATAATTATTTATTCAGCAAGTTTGGGAAACATTAGCAAAATTACGTACCATTTTTGACAGACTTAGGAAGACAACCTGAAAGTACAAACTTGACAAATCGAACTCCTCAGAAAGGAAGTTCTGTACCTTGACATACAAAACGAGTGACGGCTTGAAACCTAATAACGACAAAATTAAAGCATATAGTTACCCCTTGCCCTGTACAAGACGAAATCAAAAGCTTTAGGGTCTGATTGTTATACGTAAATTCATAAAAGATTTTGCAAAATTACCAACTGATGACAGCTCGACTGAAACAGAAGCGGTCTATGCCTGTCACTGATGCCCAATATATAGAAGCCTTCAAAAGTGTAAAGAGTTACCGTTAACGCCCCTATATTACAATACCCAGACCCTGACAAAACTTACGTATTAAACTGACGCTTCAGAATATGCCTCGGAGCAATCCCGTCGCAAGGACCTATTGGTAGGACAAACCAGTCGCATATGCCAGTAGAACCCTTAACGACGCTGAAACCCGTTACAGCGTAACGGAAAAGGAACTACTAGCCATTATCTGGGCAGTTACATTTCCGCCCCTACCTTTATGGTAAGAAATTTATCATCGTAACTGACCATGCCCTCAGCCGGCTTAACCTTTAAAAGAAACTAACAGAGATTAACACGTTGGCCTTTTACGCTTATCCGAATATGATTTCGAAATTGTTCAAAAAGGGAAAGCTTAATTGTAACGCAGATGCGTTCTCACGGATTAGGACTAACGCGTTAGGCAAAGATGAGAATATGTCAACGGATGCTAATGTTGATACGGACGAGAATAGAAATAAGGAAATAAAACAGCTAATAAAGGATATAGCGCAATTAAATAAAGATCAAGAGAGAGTTTGATAAACCAGACCCACCTATATCCTTATTATCGGACGATGAAGACACAATAGTTATTTCCAGATTCAGATACCTAAGACGTGGTTCCCATATTCCATACCGTGTCCATCAAGTTCGACTTTAACTGTTCTGGAAAATCTTCTAGTATGGAAACGAGCATTCAGCGCAGGATACTGAATCCATGGGTATCCAATATTGCAAGAGGCTTATTACATAAGCCCAACCAAATTTTAGTTTATTTTTTCTGTGGATAGATTAACAGTGGATTTTAATCGAGAAAGACAAAGGATCCTTGAAGTGCATTTACCTTTAAATCGAATTGATCTTGTAAAACAGTTTCTAAAAGAATACATTAAAAATAATACTAAATATTAATTTACTTTGAAGATGAAATAAGGAAACAGTTACTGAAATGGTAATATACTTATTTAAGAAAGAATCAGTTAATTTGTTGAATGTACTAAAAGAGTAGTTTTCACGGATAACGAAGAGGAACAACAAGAAATAATTAGTGAATACCATACGGGTAAGATGCCATCGTATCAGGGAAACTTCAGCTCACATTGCTGACTTACTTTTGGTATAAATGGAACAGTCAATTTCGTTTTATAATCCGTGAGGTTTGGAAGGTTATGAAATGATCGAAACCCTCAAACCAGAAATTGAATTAACTCACACTCAATCAAAGCGCTAGAGGAAATTTTCATCGATGTTTCTCTATCGACGGGCGCTACTATTTGACAGCCATCGATGCCTTCAACAAAGTTGGCTGCGTTCGAGATCCCCAACCGGGCTACCCCAAGATAGTCAGAGCCCTATTAAGTATTTTTTATGGTGTCCCGCAGAATAGTGGATCCCGGTTCTGAATTTAATAACGCCCTTTAAAGGAATTATTAGTTTTATACAAATAGGATCCACACATTGAACCCCTAATAATCCAAATTCAATGGTCCATAGAGATTCCATAGCACCATTATCGAAATTTATGAATAGAAAGATGAGAGAAGTACACCGATGCTCCTTCTCGAATGACGTATGCCATTATGGCTAAACCATTCATATTCAACAACGGGTTGACCCTTTGAAGTTTTACTAGGCCATACGGACCTCGAGGAACGCATTTGTAGACTTTGAGAAGCAAACATGCAACAGCTAAGGAAATGCAAGAGAACTAAGTTTTATATCAACATTTTAGAACAGGCCATTAAACGAAGGAAAATAATTCAAAAACGAGTGGAGAAACCGAGCTTAGAATTGAGCCTGACGTAATATTCGCAAAAGAAGTTAACAAAGAAGTAGTAAAGAAGTCTGCTATCGAAAGGCCTAACTACGGCCTTTCGATTCTGATGAAATTGTAAGAAACGTAGTTCATAAACGCGAAGAACCGGAATACTAAAGTTCCAATTAAAATATAAACGCCCTTCAAGGCACCTCGTGCTTGGCAAGCCAAGGATGAGCCAACCAGGGCCTTTCCAACTCAGGCACTTAATAAAAATCCTGAATCCTGCCCGAAGAATGGGTCGCGTAATCAGTAACGACAAATGGATCCTTGTGGGTATTAGACGTTACCCTTATGGAAGATTTAAAGTTTAATGTTCAAGTTTTTAGAGTAATAGTTAGTAGAGAATGTTTGATAAAGTAATGTTCCGATAAGTTTATAGGATAAAGGAGCCAAAGTTGAGTATATACAAAATATGACTTTAAATTAGTCAGATCATTCCGACCTCTGAGTCAAACGAGGTCTAATCAACCCGTTAGGTTCACTTATTAAATGATAACCGAAACGATAACGAGATGCCACTAGATTTGACAAATTGATCAGGAAATTGTCTCAACAAAATCTTAAAATAGAAAGTTAACGGTGGTCACCGAGATGGTACAACTTTTGACCAACCTCTAACCGTGTACTAAAATAAATCTTATTTCCTCTTAGTAAAGTTAATGAGGTGACAAAACATGGAAAATTTGAGAACTCAGTTATTAATGATACAATTTACTTATTCACAACTTTCAGACAATTGATCAGCTTGATGAATAGAACTAGTTTATCTTTTAGTAAGTTAGGAATTTTAATCAGTCTATTATAGAGACGGATAAGTTGTTATACCAACTTTAAAATTAGTGAATAGGAAAATTAGTTTTACCCAGTTTAGGAAAAACTTAATTAAGATAGAGCAGTCCAAACTTTGAAAGTTACCTAAAAGGAACACAAATCACCTTACCTTTTGGAAATACCTCTGAGAAAAGATACTTATATCTATTACAAATTAGTTCCTATACCTGTATTATCCCGTGATTCCACTGTTGTCATATTGCCCAAATACCCATATCTCCTGCAAAGGTTGAAGATCAGACTGCTCACCACCCGTGTCAAGAAATCGACGAGTCCAGCCTTCCTCGCACTGATGATGGAGCTTTGCAGATACTCCGGGTAGGTCCCCTGTCAGGAGACCGTCTGGGGTACCACTTCCGGTGCCTATTTCTGCCGCGAAGGTAGTGTGAAAACACCACCGTGTTCCTTTGAAGCGCCAGCCAGCGTATTTACTGGAACGAGACTTTAACATCCATGTCTCACGGTAGGAGCGCTGGATACCATTAGTAACCAATGTCTGGGTGTCAGTGATCACTCCCATGGCCGACTGCTCGTCTGCGCGTATGCCATAAAAAAAAAAAATACCGACTCGCATCATGACTTGATGACGTAGCCGAGAACGACGTCAGCACACAGATTCCCATCACCATTGAAAATGTCCGGTGTTCAAGCACTACATACTAACAGATGGATTTCATAGTAGAAATATGGAGCTACTTACGAGAACGGATCGAAATTTTCCGTCAAGAGATTAAAGGTACTTATTAATTACCTTAGAGACCCCCGAAGTGAGAGTTCAAAACGTCGTTCTGAAAATTGCAGAATCACAGAAAATATAACATATTCTAGTTACCGATTGTAATCTACCCTCAATCTTCACACCGAAGAGACGGCATTGAAACCTGTCAACCTGGAAGGGTGACCTGGATGACCCAGATCCTCATGGCTTTGAAGAAAAGTTTTAGAATCGGAAGTAGTGAAGGAAAAGGGCAATCATTGAAGTGCGTAGAATAAGGTATGGACCTCATAATCTATGTTCTGATCATTGTATTATGGTGTTTTGTATTGTATAAGAAATGTTATAATAAGATAGTAGAGGCAGATGTTCAAGTTTCCTGAAAGGAAAATTCTCCAATTAAGGGGAGGAGTTGCCCATTACGCTCAGCGCCCATATTCTAAGAATCCAGACGCTGAGTGAAGTTGAATGATGTCCATCCGCTTCACGGAGGTCTTGTTGGAGACTCAGAGCCGAATTATTTGTTAGTCTTAGGCATACCTTGTACGGAATAAACGTTCCACTTTAACGATTATCCTTTTAAAGACCCTCCGGCCCCTCAACACTTGACTAGCTAATAGAACTGTTTTTGTAAATCACAGCATACCTACATCTGTAACTTAAATTGTAACTTATAGGATATTCATGTTGACTGAACGCTATGTACCGTAAATTACTGTTATGATGTAGCTAAAAAAGACAATTTATATATCGCAATAAATTGTTTAAACATTGCAATTATACATTGTTAAAAAGCTTCCTAGGCGACAAGCTTACATTTTATTCGGGAATCGTTATTGTCAACTATTCAAATTCAAATAATCTTTATTCAATATAGAAGTTTACACTTGCTTATTGATTGTGAAACACACTACCACTGGTTCGGAAAAGGACGCCTCAGACCTAAGAAGAACCAAGGAAAGACTAATAGGCTATTTTTATGTCATCTTTTAAAATAAGAAACAATTTGAAGGCATGACATATTATGAATTTTGAAACAAGACCTGAACCAAGCATTCCATTACCAGGCTGTGTTATCATTTTAAAATTCATTAATATCGTAATAAACTTTAACACGTAAACGTTCCTTGACTACCTTTTAATATAATTATTTCTATTGTTTACGCGAATATTATACATTATTAAATACGGACTTTACGGATTTTATCGCGTTTATTTTACAGCGGTGCGGTCACGGGGTAGACAGTCTACCCGTAAAATGTGAAAATAAACGCTATAAAATCCGTAGTCATTTTATTTAATACCTTTTTATATTTTATTAATAGTTAAATTCTGAACGTTTACTGGGATTTTGTTGTACAAACGTACATTGTCCTTAAAAGACTTACTTATTCTTCGCAGTCTAGTTGACGGAACTAAATTATGTTTGTTCCTTTGTATCGCAATGTCTTAGAAATCATGCCCTTTTTTGCATATACATTAAATTTTCAAATATGTATGGAGAACTAATCGGTCATAATTTTATTTCTGCGAACAACTTGCTTAATGATTCTTTGGGACCTAGGTTATAGACTGCATGGATTGCACGTTTTGGAGGACAAAGATTGTATTAGTATGTGCTCGCATTTCCCCACAGTAGAATGCTCATAAGACATAATACTATGAAAATAGCTGGAAATATACTAAACGAGCTTGTCTAAACATCAGTTAATAATGTAATTATTTCACTGCGTAAGCTGTAGAGCTTAGTTTATTTGCTTACCTATTAATACTCAATGGGGCCCACATGGCCCCATTCCAACTATCGTAACCTACTCCCCATTCATAACCACTTTAAATTTACCATGATTCACGTTAGGAGTCACGAATCTAATACATTTTGTTTTCTTTTGGTTTAATAGCAAATTATTAACATATAACAAAGATAGTATTATTTGCAGATGATACCTCCTTGATTTTTAAAATTAAACGAGTATGTCATTTAATTTTAAAAATCAAGGAGGTATAATCTGCAAATAATACTATCTTTTCGCGTTTATATAAATGAGGAAGAGAAAAGGCCCAAGAATGGATCCTACCAGGGCCCCGGGAGATCTTTTACCATTCACGTCAACCCTCTGAATTCGATGGCTCAAGTACAAAGACAGAAGATTGAGAGCGGTATTTCTTATACCATAGTGACGTAATTTCCTTACCATATTCCTTGGTCAAATTTACTTCTTTTTAATTTTTTGTTGATCAAAGATGTCTTTAAGACGTTGTATTCTATTATACACAATTTTTTTACTTGTCTTGTAAGATTAGGCTTCAAATCACCATTTAAGTGCACACAAATTTGTTTTTTTACGATATTGCAACCTAACTACAGCATTTTTTAAATAATAAGAGATAAAATTAACTAAACAAACTTTATTATTTTATACAGTGCTTAAAGTTTAATAGAAATCTCAAAAATATGAAATTCCTCTTTTAACAAATAAGGTTTCAATTATAATATTGGACGTTGTTATTAAGCTTTAGGCGCTACTTTACACGAATTGAGATAAAAATTTATCCTTACATTTAAATATTGGTTCCTTCAATATTATTTTAATTTTTTTAATAGGTTTTGTTTATTATTAGTTACCAGCCACAAACTTCTACAAATATTTCGAAGTACATTATAAAATAATACTATTTGTATGGATTTATCGCCATGAATTTTACAACTTTGTTGCTATTAGCTTTAAATACGACTACCCAATGGTGAACTTTTCAAAACAAAAGTTCTACTAAGATCAATACACTCATCGTCTACCTTATTTTTTCTATACGATCCTAAGGTCGACAAAAAGAAAATAAAATTTGTATTTAGCCGCCCTTGGACCATTTATTAGTTTAAAAATATTAAAATTCCATTAGCAGTATATCTCTTTCAAAAAGTAAGTAATTTAAACCTTCGTTATCTTACTTAAATTTTATTTTATTAAGTCCATAGTTCTATTCTTAAGTCGGATGAACTGTTTTTTGCTGAAAATTGTAAGTATTATAAATAAAATATGGCGGAAATTGTCTTTATCTCTTTTTGCATTTTATAAGAACCATCAAATTAACTACACTTACTTTGACCTTATTCTTCTGTAATACGTGTTGTTGTACCTACTGTTGATATAAACTCTTACTTAATCATCATCTTTGTAGCTGTCCCTCTTCCATTATATTTCTTTGATTATACCATTGAAGAATATCCTAATCATTCCTTTTACATGTCAAGAAGCATTGCTTATATAAAGGCCTGATTAGAATTTCCTTTGATGTTACATTTTTATTAACAAGAACGACCTTCTCACATAATACAAAAATATTACTTATTTAAAACCAACCAGTTGGGTTTAAAGAAAATTAGAAAAAATACATTCTGTTTTGTACATGGTATTTAAAACACTTTTATATTTTTATTGTTGAATTAAAATTTCATTAGCCGAACTATATAAGATATGATAAAGCTCACATTTATTCAATGATACATAATACATAATAATTTAATGAAAGATTTTACGTATTAATCGCACAAGAAATATAGTCGACTATTTATGGACAGAACCATAACCTGTTGTTATTTAATATTTTTTATTAGATTAATTATATAAAAGATATTATCCTTAAAGCATGGCAAGTCTATGTGTGATTAAAATGTGTTAATCAATACAATCTTAATGCTGACTGCGTACCGATAATTTGTAGTATAATTTGTTGACATCAGAATTATCGTAACATTTAATTACATTTACCCACCGTTACACACAACATTTACCCACCACTTTCTCTGAAGGCATTTTCAATATAGGCGGCTGTAATACGACTATTTTGACTCCAATTGAAAAAGTAAATAAAATATTTCAATATTTTATTATTGTAAAAACTGTTATTCGGGTAAATTTGTATAGATTCAAATCCGAACGCTTGTTGACTTACAATTAGGGCTAGGTGAAAGAAATTAATTGAATACCATACTAAATTATAATGCCGCTAAAGCAATACCACTATTATACGATCCATTGAACGAATAAAATCATTTGAGTTCTCAATAGTATCAATGGCGGATCTACGTTGAGATTTCAAAAGGGGATTTCGTATTACGGTTATTTCCTTATTATCTGCTGTTGGTCCTACTTTTTATCGGTCGCGCAAATATATCAAATAGAGGGCAATGCTTTTAAGTTAATATTGTTTTTTTAAATACTGAACAAACCACATCTGAAGTAGTTGATATTTATATTGTTACAAAAACTTTAGACGGTTAAAGTTTTTACAACTTTAAAGCGCATATACTAGATCACTAAGGGAACTGGTAATGGAAAATGTTATGGACCACTTCTCATAACCTAACAAATTATTCGATTTTACGGATAAAATAGATGTGCATTACTTGCATTAGACTGATCTATACTAATAATATAAAGAGAAAAGGTTTGCATTTTTGTTTGTACGTTAATATTACGTAAACTCAAAAAACTACCAGGCCAATTAAAAAAAAAATCCACCTTGAGTAGCATAAGCTACTTCTTAGCCAGGAAAATCCATTTAAGAAATCTAAAAATAACACGGACGGAACCGTGGACAGACTGCTATTTATATGTAAAGTATAGACGAGACATTTTGAATGTTATATTGCACTTACGCCGCGTTTTCAATCAATTACATAATGTTCGTATAGGTTATATTCACATAGTTCAAACGCTAGCAGGTAGCAATCAGACAAATCATTGGAGCGTAGTATCAGAATTGAGGACATGTCCGCCTCCTGGCATTATTTTTTCAATGTATAGTACGATGTTTTAAATAATTTATTTGTTATTCGGTATTAAATAACAAAACAATGATAATGAAACAAATAACGTTCTAAAAATTGTAAAAAACGTAATTTTTTTAATACTATGAATGTATGTTAAACTGTTTTATATAATTGTAAAACGTATTGGCTTACAAACAAGTTAGTATGCTTTTGAGGTTTTACCTCACAAATTTAGGTATATGACAAAAATTTGTGGAATACAAATTAATCTTAACAATACACTTTAAGTTAAACATCACGAGAAAAAAAATATTTATTCCGTTTAGGATTTACTGAACGCTTTCGACTGTATTAGAGACTGCTCAGGAGATAGTATAGTGCACAGGCGTACACGCAGACACCGGTGCACTCTCCCTATTCCCTAACTTTCATAGCCTGATAGGAGGATTCATATTACGAAGATACAAACAGAGAGAAATTAGGCGCAGGTCCTTCATTTTTACAAGCCCAATATGACGTATTTTTCATCTTACTTGATAGGCAATCAGGTGATCAGTCGAATGAAAATTGTTGAGTCTCCTCAGGATTCAAACCCATGAACTCGGGATTCTAAAGCGCACAAGCATTTTTCACTAGGCTACGGAGGCAGAGTTAAATAATAGTATAAAAATGTATAGTAATAATGCCTTTTTTTATTTGTGAATCTAAACCATCCTTAAACTCAATTAACACACACTAACAAAATTTCGTTCCAATTGGTCCCGTCATTTAGGCGGATTTCACAGTAAACACATGTTTAGAAGTTTTATTTAAATATATAAAGAAATGATGTCATATCACATAAATAGTTGAAACAAAAATAGTACACAGATATGCCAGTTTCTACACAAAAGTTTATAGGAGGACCAAGATGTTAGGAAATTATTTATTCCCCGCATTACAACTACACTAATTGAAATAAAAATATGTATATTATGTTGACTGTAAATCAAAATAAATATCCCTCATTTTCCACCACTGCATTTAAAATTTCTTACGTCTTTTAAGGTAATCATTATATAAAAATATCATTATATCAATGTAACGGTTTGTGTACATACAATGAAGATTTTTTAAAAGCATTAACTTTTATGTAACCTACACTATATTACCTTAAATTAGCTTTGAATTTACTTAATTATATGCCCCCATAAATAATTGCGATGTATTATTAAAATGTTTATCTTGGGTTATTCTTAAAGCATAGAAATGTGCTCACTGAATTTATTATAGACCATTTAAAGAAGTACAATCACGGTTTTGGCAGCGTTTGCAATTTAATAGCACGTGGTTGTGATATTTGGTGGAGGGTTTTATGTCACAAATATCTATTAAACTACCAAACACAAAATAAATAAAAAATGGGATCAAATGTCCTATCATGTAAGAAAGGAACAAGAATCGTGTGCACGGTGAGTGCAACAAGGCTAGAAACATACAAAAAAAAAAAACATACGCTCCGATTTGAGTACTTCCTTCTTTTGGGACGTCGGTCAAAAAGAAGTTAGAATAAAATTTACGATCAGAAATTTTCTAGTTGGTTTTTCTCTAAACTAAATGGATAATTGTCTGAACTTCTTTCTATTATAATCTTAGAAGATGGTAGGTCTAATTTTGCAAGGGGCCAGCCGTGGATACCACCGCGGTGCCTATTTCTGCTTGCAAAGCAAAATAGCAAAGCAGCAGTGTAAAAACACTACTGTGTTCGGATTTAAAGGGCACCGTATCCCGCGTATTTACTGGGTAAACGATACGTCTCACGGTATGCAGAGCATTGGTATTGCCGATGTCTATGGATGTCAGTGACTATTTATCATCAGGTGGGCCGACTGTTTGTCTGCCTTCGTATGCAATATAAAAAAAATGCCTTTTGAAATTGTAATATGTCACAAAAACCGAGGCATAATATTTGCCAAGCCCCATTAAGAGTTATGTAAAATTTATTTTAAAATATATATTTAGTTAAAAATATTTCTTTACAAGTATAAATAACTTATAATAATGCCAAAAAATAAAAGTTACTCTAGACCTTTTTATGCAGTCGGGTTTATATAACAGGACAATTTTCAGCGTGACATACGACAAAGCCTAAAGTGGAATAAATTTTAAAGTTGAACTATTAAAGGCCGGCTTTTCTGCTCCCCTATATTGCTACGTGGATGTTACAAGAGCCAAAGACTAAAGTTATAGAATAAAAATGATTCATATTAGGTTTTAAAACCTAACATAAAGTATATATAGTATAAGGATTAAAAAGTAAAACAAGAAATATATCTATATCAAAATCACTAATAAGTGATGGACGACTTACTCAAATGATATTATTTCTAATAAAATCCAAGAAGATGAGGGAAAATGTCAATTATAGATTTTATTTACATAAAAATATCTGTTTTTCCTGTGCGCATTACAACAACAATTATTTTAGTTAACCAATTATTCGCCCACAATTTTAAATTTAAGTTCTAATATCGTAACCCGAAAATAGCGTCCGTGATTCACAAGGAAAGCGAAAGTAAGTCTATGTGTCTGTCTGTCCATCCGTCCATCTTTACCGTCTAAACCACTTTACTTACGTAAAATAGGTTTCAAGAAAGGATTATTTTTGTAAAAAAAGTTATTGAAAGTTTCTAATAAATAAGTAGGACTAGCATATGTGCTCGTTATCATGGCACCCAGAGCCAATACAATGCTCTATTGCATTTCAAATTGACGCACTAGATTTAAGAACATTCAGCGTGATTGGCGTTTACGGTGTACGGATCATCAACGTCATCCTCAGCCTGTGTCAGTCCACTGCTGGACATAGGCCTCCCCAAAATCCGAAACCCCCTAATGGTGAGACGTTCACGGATAATACAATTTAATTATAGGTTTAAATAATGCTTAAATATATATGTGAATAATAAGCAAATATTTTGTTAATTCATCAGTTGATTTTTATTATTTCTATGAACACACAAACCTGAATGAAGGTAAGGGTAACTTAAGGAAACTTATGCTGGCTACATTATAATTTTAACATCTTATATATTTGAAGTCGTGAAAGAAAAAAAATCATGTAATTTTTAAGCATTCAGAATGCCTACAAATAAAGGCATACATGAAATCGAAAGTGTAAGAGTCAATAGACAATAAAAATTATGTTTAATATTACTAAAATAATAAATACAAAAAGAAACCTTTTAGCATACCATAAACTTAATTTACATAAAAATTAACTTAGAATTGGAAATAGCAAACATTCTTATAAATTAAGTGGAGCCTAAGCCGATGGCTTTACTGTTGACACATTGCGGTTCGTTTGGACCGAGGATTAAGTAATTATTCGGTACCAGAATAATAATAACCCAAATATTCACAATCGAGATGTGTTTTCAAAACTTTAGTAAGCTATTGTACGATGACGATAACAATTTTATCGTTAGAAAAAGTTTAGTTGTTGTGTTACATTATTTCGTTACAGAGCCTCTTTCACCTAGCTATTTTGCCAAGTTATTATGGAGACGGCTTCTAATCCGCACAGATTCACCTGAATAACAGTTTTACGCAGAGAAACTGGCATCTGACCTCCGCACTCCAAAGGGTAAACAACATTCTAATGATGAATTAGTTGTCAGTAAAATTTTAAATCACTGACTTCCTATAACGACTGCCAAAGATGATCTTGACAACTTGGACCGACTTTTTACTTACCCATCCGACGCATGAATCATCTTACTTTTCAGACAATTGGGTGATAAACCGATATTGTCATAACCTTTTACATAAAATAATTTATAATACTTCTTGTAATTAGATTGTAAACGGACACTTAAGTACCATAAAAGAACAATTGAGTATATTTTCAATTATATATTTGTAATTTGTAGTTGTTATTATTTATTTTAATATTTGTAGAATCTTCTAATTTGTCTAATCTTTCACCTGTTCTTGTAGTAATTCAATATGACTTTTATAATTTACAAAATATTCCCTACAACTTTAATGTAAAAAAACCTTTATTTTAGTCTAGTTTTTAGTTCTCTTAATGTAATTTAAATATTATTGGTATCTAATATTAGTTTTGCTACTTGAACTTTGACATTAAACGTTGTTTAGAGAGGTTAAAAAATTTATGAGATTGGTTACAGTGTGATAAAATTGTATGCAATTTTTGTATGTAATTTTGATTGCTTTGTGTAATATAAATAGACGCAATTATAAATATAATTAAAGTTAAAATTAAATTAATAAACATTATAATGCAGTTCAAATTAGAGCAATGACATTTAATTTTACTAGAACAAAGTAAATGATTTTTAAAAAATATATATTGTATTATAAGTACGATACCTATAATACAATATATTTTTTTTATTAAGTATTTTTAACATACTTCACGTAATATAAAATGACTCGTTGCATATTTTAGTTGACACAAATACTGACCACATAGAAGAATTAAATAAATGATCTGGTTTTAGTTTGCGCTGCTGCGTTAATTACCTGCTGATATATTAAAATTAAAAATAACTGTTAAATATTTGTAATTTGACTACGCTGAAGTAAATTTTCTTATTGAACTATAGCATAATTTGATGTGATTATTTATTGACTTAAAAATATTGGTAAGAAAAGTTAGCGCGTGAAAAGTTTCAATGTTAAAACTTGATTTCTGTTCTAATTATGTTAACGAAAGTACTTTAATAATAAACTATTTTTCACATCACTGTCACCAGTAACATTTTTTTGTGAAGTTAAAAAACCAAAATCATGTAATCTTTTTATCTCTTCTTCTCAGAGCTGTAACCATATCTTTTCCTACTCTTTAAAGAATTTTAATACCCTTCAACTGTGATAAAGGCTATGGCCGCAAAACGTCTTGTATTACTTATTGAGATATTCCTTTTAAGTAAATCCACTTTTGTGTAATTACAATATTTGTACAGGAGGAGATATCTAGAATTAAATATTTATTTTGACTAAAAAAAAAATGTTTAGACTTTAAATAATATTAGTTACGATACATTACATCCTATGAAAAATGGAGATTTGTACTAAAATTTTATATTAATATTAATAGCATTCACAAAAATATGTCTGAAATTTTATGGTAATGTTAATAAAATATATTAAAAAATAAAAAGTACTGTACACACTTATATTTAAAAAATAAATCATGGTCCATTTATTTAATTAATGTTTCCAACTCTAAATTAAACAACTTGGAAGTGACAGCAGGCGTTTAAGTTAAAAACAGATAATTGAAAATTGTGCGATCCGGGTTCATTTCGCGGTAGCTATTTGTCAGATACAGTCAAGAGGGACCAAATTTTAATTTGAATCTTGGTTTAATTTAAAGCTAGTGTTCGCTTATTCCATCCTAACTAAAAAAACTACGAGGACGGTTAAGATCATCAGTGCCTAGACAGGATCATCTGTCATGGCTCCGGTGAAAAGAGCTTTCCTCGACAATTGCGTGACTTAATCTTTGAACGATCTGTTTACTTATATAACTTTATTGAACCCTAAAATGATATTTTAGTTGCCGTACCTTAGGAAATTGAAAAATCCTTTAACCAAATTAAACTTTTTCTATGTCCACCTGTTACGATTTACAAGTGGTGGGCGCATGGACTCATTATGCGGTATCTATGCCATAGTAAAGCTCCCAAAATGTAATCCGATCTACCCTCGCAGCTATTCTATGGACTGCTATGAAAAGCAAACAAAAAAAGATTATCTGTATTACTCGGCTGATTCTAAACTGCTTCACGAAGAGTGGTTGTTTTTCAACAAGCATGAAATGTTCATAAAATAAATAACCTGATACAAATCAGGCAGAGTTTTGTACAAAAATTGCGTTGCCATCCGTTTGTATTGCAAACGATTCTATGGAATAATACATCTTAAGTAAATCTACAAGAAATTGCCAAACGTTAATGTATATCTACTACGAATAGTTAATAAACCAAATACTTTTAAATATATAAAATGCGGTAAAAAACGTCCATTATGATAAAAATTATATATTCATTTTGTAATAATACAAGCAAATCCTGCCACGTGTTGCTGCAGCTAGGACTTACTTATTTAACATAATATAAAGCAATTTAAGGGCTTAAGGTAAACGGAAAGAGAATATAAGTCATGAGAACCACCATTTTTATTAGATAAATGTCATTTGTAAAAAAACAGTGACCTCGATGATGCCTACGGTTACACCTAAAAACTATAAAAAATAACGCTGACTGAAGACGATTAATCAAAATGTTCCTTCTGTTGACATCGTGCTAAATTCTATACAAATGAGTAATTTTTTTTTTTAATTTTTACTTTTCTATTAAAAAAGTTATAATTTGTATGGATATGAAGTACTACCACCAAAAACATTATTTTAATGTTTTAGTTGCATGGTTATTAAAAAACAAAGAACAAAAGTTGATTACGTTCGTCGCAAGCGTAAGGAAACAACTGTCGTATGAAATAATAAATAACGAATATACAATATTCTTCAATCGTGTTCGCCGTTGAATTTGGCATATTTTATTTTACTTTATATAGGATACAACATCACTTTTATTAATTTTGCTCTCTAAAAATTCATGTCTAATTTTACATTTTATGTTGTTGGCGTCGTCATGCGTCGGATGGGCATTTAAAAAGTCGGTCCACACACCAACCCGCATTGGACCAGCTTGGTGGGATATGGTCCAAAACCCCCTAATGGAGAAGGTTTGTAGTAGGGGAGGCTTTTGTGCAGCAGTAGACTATCACAGGCTTATGATAAAAATATAAATGATAATGTTGTTGGCCCATGTTAGGAAGCTATTTTAGTCGTTACTTTTTTTAAATTGATGGCCAGATATAAAATAACGGCGTTATGAAATTGCACTTTTGTTTTTAACAATAGATAATATTATTATGAAATTAGCTGACCAAAATAATTAATTTTTAGCAATTACCTATTTTTGTCCCGATTTTCCTATTGTTAACGAAAAGTTTATACTATTTAACAGCGCCATCTAGACACGCAAAACGCAATCAATAGATATCGCCAATTGTCATAATCGTTTTGTAGCTTATATTTTGCATAAAATAATAATAGAAAAATAAATTGTAATAAAACAATATTGCCATTCTAAATCAAGATGTAAGCTGTTCTATCTTTCAAGTTGGATTAAACTGCACATTGTGTGCAACTATATTTTGAAATCGGTTTAGTAGTTTAGGAGTCCATCGCGGACAAACAACGTGACATGTGATTTATATATATTAAGATACAGTGATTACTTATACTTATAATAAATTCTATACTAATCTCATAACAATATAAATAAGGAATAAAATACAAAATTTTCTATAGAAACTAAGCTGCAAACAGTTTTACGCTACCTTTTGCGCAATTAATCTGTAATATAAGTAAACGTAAGTAACAAGAAATAACTTTAACAATATTTTTTTACATAACCAATTTACAAAAATCAAACAATTTTATATTACTTGTTGAAGATGAGCTGTAAACACTGATATTTTTAACTTTAGCACCAAAATCAAGACACTTGATATCTTCGACAACGCCTTGATCAGAATCCCCGAAAAGTTTTATATAAGTCGAAACCAAGACCATAATTGCATAACGTTTGAAATTCATGTAAATAACAAAAATATACAATTAATTAACTCACAAGAGTGTACTGAGTCCATCCCTTAATTAAATTACGAAACAACATACGTTTATTTTATAAAATAGACGATTAGACTTTTAATTAGGAAGCTCTACTCTACTGATAGCTGGGGTTCTAATTAGATAAGTAATTAAATTTAATACGACACGAGTTTCTCTTTGTTCTTTATTTTGTTTTCTCTCCTTTACAATAGTTTCAACCAAAAGCCTTGGAACCTTTGGGATAGTTATTTAGAATACGAGTAATATTTGTATACGAATTATTTTACCGTTTTGTAAATAATTACTTTATTCACATTATTTCAACGCTTAAAATATTTTCCAGTGTCTACGGACAGGTAACGATTAATGTTCTCCTTGTCTCATAATATGATACAATAATGTGAAACTAATTATTACTACATACAGACGAAGCATATTTATGGTAACTCCGGTAATCTAATGTACTAAACGAGAATGGAACATAAGGTCTTGCCACACTAAATCATTTATAATTTCAGGTATGAAACGAAAATTGTCGGGTTTGAAAGCATCTGCTCGTATACCAAGAGAGATGCGATATTAGATTTTAAAGCAGGCTAAATCTTTTGCAAATGTTTTCTTTTTAAATAAAATGAATAATCTATTAATGATGTACCTATGGCTACGATCTACACATATCTTCTGTTGTTAACAATATACTGTCACAAACAAATCAATCACTGAGTGACTGTCGACTAATCACATCACCATAAATACGACCTAACTTCGTTGCTTTTGGTTACTACGTTTACGTTCATTGCACTTAGTCTAATATGGTTTAATTATCAGTAACGTTTTGCTAATTTCTTATTTTAAAGCCCTTTTTTATTAGAATTGATTTTACTTTTTATTAAAGGAAAATAGTCTTTTATGTAATATAAGCGACAAGATTTTTTACTTTTTGACAAAATTCATTATAAACTAAAGTTTTATTGTGAAAAAGCAGAATTAATGTTTAGTAATTGGATGTATTTCAATATTATTTCATGCTCAAAGTATTTGTATACTTACCACTGAGCTTTTTGGGCATTTGGGTAGATTTTCATTTTATAGAATAGATAGAAGCTCTGTATTGTTATATTTTTTCAATTATGATGTCGACTAAAGAGACTGCGTAATTTTACGATTCAATGGACGAAAAAGTTATTTGATTTTTGAAAAGGCGGGACAACAATGACATTCAGAAGGATGAGTTCGAATTATGAGCAATTTATAAAAAATGTTCTATGGAACGATTTTATATATCAATCGAAAATATTTTGGTAATTGTTTCTTTATACGAGTTTTTAAGATACCGTGCATGAAAAGAACAAAAATGGACCCTTATAGGATCACTCTGTCTATCTGTCTGTGTATTTGACCAAACACTATTACGTTTTAACGACTTAACTTAGAAAGTAATATTATTCCTTTTACTAACACTGAAGTTCCTTAACTGCCTTTCGTAGTCTGGTGGTAAAGGCTTGCGATGTTACAACTGGAGATTGTGAGTTCGAATCCTGCGGGAAGTCGACAATTTTATATTGTTGCTTTGCAGGTGGTTTGGTCCAGGTGGATTGAGCACCCGATTTTCTATAGAGTATGATGATGAATGCTTCAGACGAGCGTTCATGTGTTTAGAGGCGGATTGACATAGTGGCGTTTTTGTATGTAAACTCTAAAACCTCGATATAGCCGTAGTCAATTTGGAACCGCTGGAGAGACAGCAGCACCACCCATGTTTTGATCGATTCGAAGGCCTTCTTATATTCTACAAACGCTAAGCATAGTGGCCTGCTGCATACTCTGTGGTATAATTATAAGTTATATCTTTAATACCCGACGATCCGAGACTAGTTTTAACCTCCGTGACACATATACATATCCCCATTGCGTTATGAACAAAATGTATAGAATACACGCAAAAAATTTGTTGAGGTACTTCTATTAATACAAATACGTCAAAAATTGTAACAGAAAGAAAGAAAACAAACAGCAGTCAAAACCTAATCCATTTATTTTATAGGTACAATAATTACTATATAAACGCAATATATTAGTTACTTTTTTGAAATTTGACTGTACGACGAATTATATGATGCAAATATTGCATCGACCAATGATTATTCGATTAATCATACATCTTTTAACGCGTCACTCATATGATAAATCATGACGTGAATTTAAGGGCTCCGTCATGGCTGAACAATGACAAATGATCAAAATAAAAAATAAAGAAATCAATTTCAAATATGACAGTTTTTGTATTAATCTCGTAGTAATTTTTTTAATAGGACAAAATACTTACCTGATAATAAAATTTATTTGTAACATATTTCATGTGCATATCAAATCCACTAATTTACAGATTTTTCGCGTTACTTAAATATATTTATTCCCGACGTTTCGGATTCTTTTCAGCATCCATGATCACGGGACACGAGACTAAGTTGGTATATATCTGTATCTCAATGTTTTCGAATAACTGACAGTTTTTAAAAATTGACATATCTTTCGATTTCTTAATTTTTTATTTTGGTTCGACAAAAGTATTTATATTGTCCTTCGGTTTTGTAGTTTTTTATACTCTGTTTAATGTTTGAAATTATTGATCCCAGGAAGGTGGCAAAGACCAACCATCTTCTCTATTAAAATTTGATATTTTTAATTTCTATTGCTTCCCAAATCATCCTCGGTATAAATCGATGTTTATTAGCCAGTATTTTTGGTTCATCAAATCTAATATAATGATTGGGCTTGTCTAGAACATTGTCGCAAATCGCAGATTTCTTATAGCGTCGGTGCTTAACATCAGCGATATGTTCTTTTACCAATGTAAGAGAGACCACAATCACAGCCTAGTTTGTTCACACCCGGTAACTGTAGAGGAATTTTACATTTGACCGATGGTAATAATTGGCTAATCTTCTTCGGCGGCTTATGATATGTTTTAATAGAAGCTCGCTTTAAAATATAACCGATTTTGACGGGGATCCTCTGATGTAGTGGTAAGACGGCAGGCACTCTTTCGACTGTGGCTGGCTTCACACGGTGACTGCGACGTAGACGTGAACTTGAGTTTGTTGTCACGCAGCACCTGCTTGGCATTCTCCAATTCAGCCGTCAAATGCCTTGTCGCAGATCCGCTGTGCTCTCTGAAGCAAACATTTACCGACAGTAGCTTATCTGAGGGATGGTGGGTGAGAATCACCTATTTAAATATTTATTCGTGTGGGTTGTTTTCTAAAACTGTAGGCTCAGCCATAAATATAATCGCAGAGTATAAAAACTATAAAAACTGAAGGACAAAATAAAACTTTTGTCAACCAACATTAAAATTAAGAAATCGAAAGATATGTCAATTTTTAAATAAAACTGACAGTTATTCGAAAACATACAGATACCGACATATACCAACTTAGTCTGCCCGTGATCATGGATGCTGAAAAGAATCGAAACGTCGGGAATAAATATCATTTAAGTAACGCGAAAAATCCGTAAATTAATGGATTTGATATGATAATAATCGCGTATATAAAAGAAATAATTATATTTCATTGGCATTTTTTTTTTTTTTGACTAACGTTAAATCTTCGCCTCCGTGGCCTACCGGTATTGACCCATGTTTAATACACCGGGCCAATGCCATTACCACCAAGCTGCATTGGATCAGCGTTGTGGGATACGGTCCAAAAACCCCTAATGGAGAAGCCCAAAGATAAAGAAATTCCGTTTATCTTAAGAGAACCCCCCTATGTCCAGCAGTTGACTAACGCAGGCTGATAATGATGATGATCATCAACTTTTATTCTAATTTTGATTTGCGTAATGTCTATTCAATTAAAAAGAAAATATGTAAAAGACTTTACGGATTTTATCAAGCTTTATTTGGTTTACAATTTTCCTTACATTTCAGACACTTTACAGGGTCCATGGTCATGGGCTTGCTTGGGATCCAATTATTCACAAAAGTAAACCCAAGCATAGAGATACTGCTAGACCTCAAGATACTATGCGCTCAGTATGCGTAAAACGGACTCATAAATAAAATACAGAAGTAACGGTGGCAAAAAACTTTGACAGACGAACATCACCACAGTCTGCCCACTAACAAAGTCACTAATTGCTTAGTTTAGACTACATTAGAATATAATTGCCTATAAATTGAAATACTCGTATTTGTGTACAATGTTATCTATGTTAACTTAGTTTCAAAGTTTGTGATAATTCCTTCATAAAACGTAAACAAACTTAGCCAGCGCGACTAGTAAAAAAAAAAAAAACTTAACTTAAATTTCTTTACACTTAAACACTGTTTTGAATTAAAATAAATTATGTTGAATAAAATGTTTCACGTGTAAGTTAAAATTTTAATGTATAATAAGAACAACTAACACCTTTGTCTGTGGTTATTATTGTGTGACATGCATTTTTTTATAAAAATGGGACTTTTTATTTAGTAACTTATTAATAAAGCTTTTTTTGTTATTCATATTTTTACGTGCCCAACCAATGCTTGAATCATCTTACTTTACAGATATAGGTTGATCAGCTCGCGTTACCGCAAAAAACTAGAATATGTTGATTTTATGATTATAGAATAAAAACGTTCCAAATCTGCAGAGGTCGTGGATAAAGGATATTAGTTCAAAAAGGCGCTCTCGTACCTCAAAACAGAATATTATGGATATAAAATATTTATACATCCTTATACCATTCATCTCTCGACAAGTATTTACCTTGGCAGACATAATTCACATTCGTTACTGATATTATTAATATTTGACACAAAATTTTTTTGCCAACTTTGTAAGTCCGAGTCAATATTTGTCAAGAGAAATCAAATAATCACAAACTCGATGGGGTTGCGTCGTTTTATTGCTGAATACCTATTGGCATTTTCAGATTTATTATCGTCAAAACCGATAGAATGAGCTCAAACTTGATGGGGTTGCACAGCTACACAGTTTCAATGGCCACCTTCCAGCTCTAACATCAGATCAGATCTATATTATAATTTTATTGCATTGTCATCCAATTTACACATGAATGCAAAATTTCAACTCATTTGGAAAGCGGGGTGTATATCCAGTTAACCTTGAAAATTAGATGACAGAACAACCGACAGCAGAAGAGGAAAATTTAAATGAATGATTTAAAAAAAATCGGTCAAAAATTAAGCGTAAGCAACGAAGTAACATATTTTATTTAAAAAACATACGCACCGAATTGAATTCCTTCTTCTTTTGTGAAGTCGGTCAAATAGTGCGAAACAGGTAAATTGACAGCTAACCGAAGTATTTACCAGAATGCACTAATAAATTATATAGTTCTTTTTTAAATTAACTTTAGACAAAGAGCAATGTGTAGCATGGTGTTTACCTGATGGTAAATGATACGCCGCGTATTGTTTAAATTGAATGTAGTGTTGAATCGGTAAATTATAATATTGTTTGTCTTTAAAAACTCCTTTTCAGTAGAAAATTGACTAACACACTTAGGGCAGAATATTTCATAAAATGAATAATTAATGTATTCTGGTCAGTTACAGTCACTATCTGCAGATTGATACGGTGTGATAAAATATAATAATTTTACCATTTTACTTTAAATAAATCTTTCTAATAGTGTAAATTACCATCATGCACTTCCTTTATTAACTTAAAGCAATTATTTGTAATAGTAACGCTTTTTAACTTGACTGGCATTTTGTCATTGAGTTATTGGCTCTTGAATAAATACGCGAGTTGTCAGATTATACTGTACTGCATTATTTAAAGGTCAAATGAGCAAATTAAATTATAGCTCACCAGTAGCACAACTATAACTTTATTTTCTTTTAAAGTAAATAACAGGTAGAAAACGATTTTTTTTCATGATGATATGTAATTCAGTCTTTCTTATTCTTAATTTGGTAAAGTCTTTCTGATAAGTTTTTTCTAAAGTGGTTTTCTTCGAAACTTATATATAGTTTTTTAATTCTAATACAACAATATTTAAATTATAATTTAGTTCACTCAAAAGTGGTAACAGTGTATTAGAAAATATAAATACCTCCAGTAAAAATTATAACGACTGACAAATAGGAAAATATTACGATTACAAATATTACTAACCCGTGATAAAAGTTAGAATTAAAATAAATTAAATATAAAGAGAAACGCACAATGTCTAGTTGAAATCGTAAAGCTTTTCCTGTGTTTATTATCTTAGAAGTTCATGTAATGTAATCTTCGTCAGAAAGAGGAAAGAGAGGGGAATTGGAAACACCCAAATAAAGTAGATTAAGAGTAAGCTTATAGTTATACCGTTGACATATTGCGGATCAACGCCTCTTAATACTAATAATTGTGTTTCCACTGTTTCGTATAGTTATATTCATGTATAAAATTTTGTTGTATCATTTGTTAATGAAACAAAACATTGCGTAGTGTTTTGTTTCAACTTAATTTTCAGTTAACAATAATTTTAATTAAATACAAGATAAGATAAAGCCTATTTTTTTTATTAAGTGAACTTGGTGAGTCTTTTAGATAAAATGATATTGGTGGTGTGTGCTGTTTTATTTTAAAATGATTTGCTTTAGAGGAAATATTTGTATGATATATGATATATATAGAGTATATATCCTGTATCCAATATCCTATTTTTGACCGACTTCCAAAAAGAAAACTTAATTCCGAGCGTATGTTTTTTTTATATATATGTTACCTCGTTGCTCCGCTCCTAGTGCTCCGAATTTGTTCATTCTTTTTTTAAATGATAGCTTCCATTTGGTCTCATATAAAATTATTTTGTGATAAGCAGTTTAATAGATATTTGAAAAATAAAAAAAATTAAACCAAAAATCACAACCTCTTGTTATTAAATTTCAAACGCTTCCAAAACCGTAAAAGACAGCCATAAAGTATGTTTTATATAATTTCTCTACTTAAATTAGTCTAGAATAAAGTCCGTGGTAGCATATGTCTATGTTTCAAAATTACTGCATTTAAAAAAAAAACTCCTTATTCGATGTGCATAAAACGTGTCATATACGACATTTTGAGTAAATGAATACCTTAAAAGTTATCAGAGATTTAAAATGCGGTGGCGGAAAACGCGACGCTATTTCGCACGGAGAGCACGTTGTTGCTTATATTGCGTAAAATAGTTTTACGCTGTTAGAAGTCATAGTAGTGTGAAAACACTTTGTGTTCCGGTTCGAAGGGCACCGTAGCCAGCGTATTTACTGGATAAACGAGACTTAACATCCTATGTCTCACGATAGGGAGCGCGTTGGTGATACCAGTTTTGCCAATGTCTATGTGACCACTTTCCACCAGGTGGCCCGACTGCTCGTCTGCCAGCGTTGGCAATAAAAAAAATATAATAAAAAATTAATTCCCTGTCAAATGTAGGTGATAAGCTGATTTGTAAATGCAGTTTGTCTTTTATAAAAGAAATAAAAATATCACTTTGACCAATAACAGTGGAACACATAATTATCGTAATGCACTGGTAGTTGATGAAGTCTGCAATATGTAACCTTGCTCTCTCATAATTTTATGAGATTTGTTGAATATTATTATATAATTATTGATAGTTGGATGTCACCAACTGCTTGGGATCCAATTATCTACAAAATTAAACTTAATCATGAAATGATTACTAGATTTAAGAAACAGTAAGCTTGGGAGTCGGATAAATAATTAATAATGAAGATCGGACAAACATTTTGACATCTATAGGCGCAAAATGTTTGCAACGTTGTTACTACCATAAATAATGGATATGCATGTACGTATTAAACGTGATAAAATCAGTAAAATAGTTAAGAATGTTCCGTAAGCAGTTTTATAATATATTTCTTTTCGCAATTTAAAACTGTTGCTCTTCCTAATACTATTTTTATAAATATTGTAACTAAGACTAGCTTTTTAAATTTGATTAGAAGATAATCTTAATACCTTAAGTATTAAACTATTACACATTCCAAAAGGAAAAGTTAAACAAGTATAAACTGATAGCTGACACAAAATTTAGGTTGGTATATCAACAAAACTACCTATGTCACAGTTTCTTATATTAGTTTCATACCTTTTACATAACACTCAAAGGGATTCAAGATCAATGTACATTTTTCGTACTTGATTCACGACATATTTCTAATAACAGCTAAGAAAAAAATAGGCAAAGCCATCGATATCACAAAGTTTTGCTTTGTAGTGCCAGATTACAGGACTTATATATTATGAATACAGATTATTAGCATCCGAAGACTGCAAAACTTATATGTACGTACGTGTGTATATTTTGAATGCTCCATTACAAATAATTACACAAAGCAAGGTATGCAGATTTTGGCATACCTTTCAAAAGTAATTTACTGTATTATTTGGAAATGGGGATTAAAGTCAAAATGCAAACCCGTCACAGTCGAAGATAAAGCCATAAAACTTTTTTTAGAATTATAGACATTTACAATTACATCATCTTTAGATGACGAGACTTATGTTTCTATATAGGATATCCTAGTTCTAATGGATCGCTAGGTTAGGTTCCTAATAAGAGAGACCACATTCACAATTAAGCTTGCACAATCCTGGATCTTGTAGAGGGATATTACACTTGACAAGCAGGCAGGCACCCTCTCGAATGGCGTGGGATTTGGAGGTTGTTGTCCCACAGAACTTGAAATTTGGAAGCTCAGTAGCCGGATGTTTCTTGTCACAGATCCCTCGTGCTTTCTGAAACAGGCATTTACCAACAGTAGCTAACTGTGTAGGATGGTGATGGGAAGCCCCGTTAAGACTTTTATATATATAGGTTTGCTTCCTATATGGCTCAAGGTGTTATTACTTTTAACAAGTACATCTAGAAAGGCCAAAGAATTACAAGTTTCTAATTCCATAGTGAAATTAATTTTGGAATGAATAGAGTTGAGACGTATAAGAAAAGCATTTACTTTCTATGCTGGTAATATGGTAAAGGTCTCATCCATTTATCTTTTATAAAACTTTGGGTGAATGGGAATAAATAAATATATGCTCCTAATATATTTACAGCCTCTAGGGAACTATTGCCCTTGGAACGACTTTGAAATGTGGTGTGAAAATCGGTTGGCAGTTTACATTACAGATTGATTGCCCATCTACATTTAAGACATTGACAGTAAATAAAGTATGTGATGTTATAGTGTTTCGTTTACGAAATATCCTTCGCTAACATACGTGTATTAAAAGTATGGATAGTTTGATATATTTTATTATGCATTCAGTTTATGACATACTTCATCGTGAATTAGATCAGTCATTATATATATATTAGAAAAAAAATTAACACCCGTTCTCTCTAAATTATAACCAAAATATAAAAAAAACATAATTCCCAAGTAAGAGATGCGTAAGAAATTTTACTTCAAAACTTTAGCATATTATAGCAACTATGCAGAGTAAATTTAAAGAAAAAAACTACTGCAGCGAGCTAAACGGCATCCAATAGCTTTACTTTTACCTTGTCGCGGCCCATTTTCTTGCCTTGCCATAAGGCCCAGGAGTTCTATGTCCTAGGAGGAAACAAACTCCCATTCCTTAGTGGCATCGCAGGTGTAAGTCTTCATTTTTAAGCCTTCTTCCGCCGTGAAAAGAAGAAAGACTGATTAATCCTAGCCGCATAACTCCTCATTCTACGGCCCTTTTACACTGCATCCGCGGTACGTCTCACGAATGACAAATAATAGGGAAAGCGGCCTACGGGATACTGACATTCCTTTTGCCCTGCGACCCTACCTTGATTTCAGAGGACAGGGATGACAACACATCGGCTATCCTTCTTTGCATATCATGATTTTTTTTAAATATATTTATAAAATAAAGCATATCTTTTAAAAAAAAGCAAGAAAAAACTGTAAGGTTTATGTTAAACGACTTAAACATTACATTACATTATAGTGATTTGACATTTATCTCATCATAATTTGTTCTATTGGTATTGGTCCTATGGTATGTATCTACGTTCTATTGTTATTGCATTGTGGCAATCGATTTTTGCAATATGCTATTAATTTTATTGTTAAGAAGTCGACGCAATTTTACGATTCATTGGATGAAAAAAGATATTTCACTAGTCTATAGCAGAACAACAATGCCATCCAAGTTGATGATTTCGCATTACGACTATGTACCTTATCGTCGTTGTCAAACAAAACCTGCTATGTGTCATTTTCGAGATTTTGAGATTTTGACCATAGCAGATAGTCCATTGCCTTATTCATCATATGAAAGAACATCTATGACCCTATCACAAATATTGGTCGAACTATGACCTCTTTAAAAATAATGCTGATAGCAGCTAGAATTTTGTCAAATAAAGCTATTATGTGCCATATTGCCACGTAGCTAATTTCATTTGACCACGAACTATGATCAGAACCTTGTGAGCCGGTACTCTAATACCTGCTCAGTGTATAGCATAAACATTACTTACTTTATCACACGCTCTTATCATTGCTTATTTATACAAAATTCAATAACAACAAAGCGTTGATGTGGTTATTTGTTTTTCAACACTTTAGCATTTCGATATACTCGTAATATGAACGTGGAAGTGAGCATACCGTTGTTATTGTTTATTTATTGAAAATAGCAATGAGTGATGTATCAATAAAACTCTTATTTGTCTCTTATATGATAAATCATAACAACTGTTTAAGGCCACGTCATTCACGGCTAGACAAGGATAAATATGAGTTCCAATTAATTAAACAAGAAGAGGAACATTTAAAAAAATATATTTAGATGCGTATGTGTACCAACGCAAACTTACATATATATACGTACCGTATATCAGGTACACCTATAAACATACATATTTAATAATTTTGGATTATTGGAATGGATTAGTTCCGGGGTAAAAAGTAGACTTGTCACTTGAGAACAATATGACGATAGCTCTAGAAGTGAAAGAATGTTTCAAATTATCATCTTCATCATCAACCTTTGTCAGTCCACTGCTGGACATAGGCCGCCCCAAATGCTCGCCACCACTTCCGATCTCTGGCTATTATCTCGGATTAGTAGGCTGAAGTGGCAGTGGGCCGGTTACATAAGCCGCGGAATTGACGGCCGTTGGAGTCGGAAATTTCTATATTGGAGACCAAGGTTTGATAAACGTAGTGTAGGACGCCCTGCGGCAAGATGGAGTGGCGACTTTCGCAAAGGGCCGGTCTGGGTTGGACGAGAATCCGCAAAAAACAAGCAAGTCTTTGTTATCTTTTAATATTAGTTAAAATAAATACAAATAAAAATGTGTCTGAAAAAGTATTGTTTCCGTACATGAATTTTGAATATGTCTATTAATATAAGATGAATGTATTCAGAAATGTTTAAATAAAGTTGAACAATGTAAGTATTTTTATCACCGATGACTCTTTGCGTATTTTTACAGATAACAATACCAATAAATTCTTATTGAATACATTTCTACTAGATACATAATTGCATGTCTAATAAACTTTGTTTCGAAACTGTACTTATGAAAAAGAACGAACATAATAAATGCGTATAATACATAGTTCTGCGAGTCATTATTTGAAGTTATTCATGTAATATATATACCGGTTCGACATCGGCCATAAATTTTGTTGATGCTTCCACCTTCTTACAAGATTTTAAACAAATATTTAAATTGGAAACCTACTCCAGTCCAAGAAATGCGCCTTAATAAAAGAACTAGTTCAGCTCTCAACTTTCAGTGGACAAGAATCCTAAAATTTAACTCGTTAATAATAAAAATATATTAATAAAACAATTCATGATTTAATAAGGAATCATATAATACCATATGTACAAAAAAAAACGAGCGATTCTTGCTCCATAAAATGTTCGAATATATAATAGCAAACACATTTTAAAAACACTTTCGCAATGTTATGAACATTTGTAGTTTTGTACTAATCTGTTTGACATATTTATACTGAAGCGTTAAATATACGGATATAACAGGACTGCAATAACGTCGGTGTGCTAGTTAAAAAGTTAATTATTAAACAAACTTAGCTAGCGTAACTAGGCTATAAAAGTGTATTACAAAATCAAAATACTTAATTAAAATGCATTTAAGTTCTTTTTTAACTTTAACTATCGCTTTAGCGTATGAAATCATGAATAATAGTTACTACCCGATACTTTATTATGTATTTTCACTTCTACTAAACTACTTTAACAGTTTCAATATATTCGTAAACGTTATATGCACAAAGTTCAAACGCTAACAGGTAGCAATCAGAACATTCACTGGAGCGTACTAACAGAATTGAGGACATGTCCGCCTCTGGTCATTGTTATTTTATTAACAATGTTTAATGCTGTCTAAATAAAAACAAGAAATACATTTGAGTTTAAGGAATCATTTATGATTTAAACATTTTTACAATTTTTTTGCGTGACGAAATGTTCATATATTTTTCTGTATTTCTGAACTATATTCGTAAGCTTTCTGTAAGTGGCCTCGGACACTTATAAGAATCTTGACAATATATTGGTTTCATTTATGAAATAGTTCACTATCGACTGATTTTTCATGTCAAAGTGTCTTACACTGCTAATTTTTAATTTCGCCAAGTCCCATTGGTACAACTGCTATCATGGCGTTTTTTTATTTATAATAACCAGCTTCTATTCACGAAGTTTTCGTAGGAGATATTCGATTAATAGACAACTAGCAGCGAGCTCCAAAGAAGTTTTTCCTATTTTTAGTGACGTCTCAAAATGTCCACAGACTTGGTGACGATGTTTCTCAATCCTGGATTCATTCAGTTTTGATTAGTGAAATTTGTAATACAATTGCAGATTCCGCAAATTTCACTGTTTTGAACCTCATGGAGATTTTGCTTACATGTAGGAGCTAACCGCACAGGTTGTCCAAACGAAAGTTCTTCTTTTTTTAGGCATATTAAACATAAAGTTTCAACAGAACAGAATCCTGCATTAGATACTTGGGATGTTATCCCACGAGTCTGATAGTACCAAACATATCTGTCAGTAAAATGTCAAAGTTACATATTTTATTTCATCCAAGATCATTCTGCATGTGATGTGTTCATTATTTTAATTTAGATGCCATAAATATCCTAAGAATAGGATTTGCCTTCTCATTAGACTTGCCATGGAAATTAGGGTCTTCATACATGCTTTCTAATGGCTATTTTATCAGGGATTTTTAAAACTGTATAGTTTATAATAACGTTTAATCTTGATTTATCCACAACACAAGTCCAAACATATGTTCGATTATAAATCTAAACAATATCTGTTGTTTCAGTTTTTGTCCATAAAATGTTCTGTATAACTCAAAATCTTTAGACAACTCATAAATAACTTTATAAAAATAGTTTGTAAATTTTACATAAAAACTTAGATAAGACAATGTATAAAAAAGATGAAACAAATTACTTTCCGAAAACAAAAAAATGACACGACATCATGTTTTATTACATACCAAAGTAGGTTAGCCCTAAATAATCGGTAATTTATAAGACAAGTAAGAACAAATCAATTTTTGATTAACAAAATATATTTGGCTTTTGAAGATAAATTTAATTTATCGTTGTGTTCTAGAAGCTCGCTTTCGAGTAAAAACAATTACATGTTACTGTGAACTGTATAACAACAGACTTCTTAAAGGTAACATTCGATGTTAATTAGTATTAGCTAAATTTTAAAAGAGGAATAGATTGAAGATGAAAAAATAAAACAAATTAGCTTGTCCAAATCAAATTCCATCTTGTTTTCTATTAATTAGCCAAAGGGTTGGCTTCAATATTAAGGATTTAGGAAAAGTAGAAGGAAATAAATTTTTGAATACAAAATATGCCCTAATTAATATGTTTTAATTTATATATATGTTTGATAATGTTCAATAATCAGTAGCTGGTCAGATAGATAAAAAATAGCTTTCCAGCATTTGATGGAGGCAAACGATTACGTTGATGGATACAATTTAAGGAAAACTATAGTTGCCTGAATTGTCAAGGAATTATGACTTAATTTATATTGTTAACAAGTCTGTAAAACTATTCATTTTTGCTTCCTTACAACTTTCCAAATATTCAGGCTATTAGTTTGCTATTGTGGACTCTCTGAGAAGGTTGGATAAGGCTATTGAAGGTAAGAGGTAATGTGAAATAAAGTTGACAAAACACGTTTTTCATCTTAAAGTAATCTAAGCTCTTAAATAAGATTTGATAATATTTCAAAATTGATCAGTAGTAGTTGTAGAAAACAGATCATATGCGACAGAAAATTTGATGTCTGCCTTATTTTGTGTCTTTAATACGATTACGTTGATGACAGAAAAAAAAATCGTATAGCTAATTGTTTTCAGTTAAAAACTTGTTGGACTAGGACAGAATAGAAGAATTTAAAAATCTACTTCTTTAGAATAAACGTTCTTCGAAAACTGTTGCTTGAATTAGCTTTGTTAAACATAGAACTTTAAGACTGAGTATTCGAGTAATTATCTATGTCGTGTTCATAAATACAAATTTTATCGAGATAGTGGTAAGCTAGATTAGAAGAATAATAATTGTGTATCAGTTATTTATAAAACGTTTTTTCAATCTAATATTGTAAATTAATTACTCTTAATATGTAAAATGATTTACATATATCAACATCAGCTCTCATGTTTTTGTAACACGTTAGACTAACATATCTTAAGAATTAAAACAAAATAGTATTCTCCTACTTTTGTTTTAAGTTTAATATGGTTACAAGTCTAAATTATCAATATAGTTAGGTAAATCGTTTTGTTTGGTTCTTAATACTCAGGTCGGAGGCAGGATCAGGACTTTGTATTAAATTATTATCCATATAACTTACTGCTTACTTGTGAAAAATCAAAAACAGTATTCTATCTATAGATTGCAAATTACTTAATAAACAATAAAAACACTTAATAAAGCCTGGAGCTTTCCTGATTAATTTATTTAAGTTTCTAATATGATATACGAAAATATACAAATATATTGGCAATATAAATTCATTATTACTTGGCTATAAGACCAAAAAATTTTACCTTTTATTAATATAAAACGAATATAAAATTGACTGAAATGATATTGTATAGAGCAAATTCAATTTAATAAGGGTGTTATCGGATATTTCCTTGCATTTAGCGAATTCCATTTTATTTCAAATCCTTCAAATATTTTTCTTAGTATGTGTATAAATCTTATTTACATTTAGAACCACTCTAAATGTAATAATTCACCATGTAATGTAATATTACGTTTAAATATGGGTTATAGGCGTAGGAGTTTAAATTTCTCATATATTAGGTAAATGCTATATGTATTTTAAACAGTTCTTCTCAGTGTCAGAGGATCAGGTTTTTTTAAATTAACTTATTTCATAACCGTTGCTGCTTCACTGGATAAATCAAAACAGTATTCTACTGCCTACGAGAATTGATATAGCTGTTAAAACCGAGACGGACAATAAACTAACAATTTAATTAAAGTTCTCCGGTTGAGTTAGGCACTGGGTATACCAGTTTTCTATTAGAGTTTTAAAATGATCTGATGACTGAAAATCTGTCAAACTAACCAACCCTATATGGACATATAGGGATTCATTTATTTACTTCATGATGTATAAGGGACCAAAAATTCTCAGTTGACTATTCACAGTTGAATGATAAGTTTTTAAATAAATTACTGATGTGATTTATGAAGCAAATACCTTCTTATACAGGACAGCTTTGGATATCTACCATTGTTTTAGCGATTCTATTTGGATTCTATTATCCTTCAATTTTTCAATACATGTGATAAATCTTATACAATCTTAATGATTCCTAGGTATGGTAATATTAATGTAATGAGTATTACGTTTAAATATTTAGATATAGGTCTTAATGTCATTACCTGCTATCAAATCTTTCATGGGATTCAAGATTATCTGGCTGCTTTAAATCATGAATATCAACGATGTGTTAAATTAACATAAATTTCTTATAAATTTCAGGTTATCTTTTATAATACATTATTCAACCGGTTAAGATTCCTGTTGGATTTCAAACTATATATTTCATCACAATGCCTCCGTAGTCTAAAATGATATTAGGCGTATGGCTTAAAACGGGAGTGGTCCAAAACCTAGAGAGGCTCAAAGAATTTCATTGTTTAAATCCTAAAAGATTTTAGGAATTTCAGGCTCTATCACCTTATTTTCTAGCTACAAATGATCCATGCTTGGTTGTTATGTAAAATAAGTCAAACATTTATCAACAACGTCATTGGACTCAGCGTTAGTGATTACGTACTAACAAGCTTTAATGATAGTTTAAACTATGGAGCTTGTCCTCCAGTGGACTTTGACATTGGCTGATGAATACGAGTTTTTAAATTATAATTACATTGGTTAATGTAAAGAATTAATTTTCTATATACAATAAACTTCTATTATTACACAAAAGAAATTGCTTTATGACATTTATTATGAGTTTTATTTATTCTTTTCTTAAAACTAATGTATTAAACATGTATACAGATTTAAAAGTGATGTCATTCACGTGGTCTTTATTATTTTACTAAAATTGTAATTCTGAAAGATTTTAAAATTGTTTTACAGCATCAACTGACCAAGAAATTCTGAGTATTCTGTCGACTGAAGAGCTGACTAGATCATTGAATTCCATATACTATTTTAAATTAAACAGCAATTCTATTATGAACATTTCTATCTTGATTACTAATAATTAATGCACCACAATTTAAAGATTCCTTATGGTATTTATAGCAAGACAACTTATTAGTCACTAGAGTACTTCTAATATTTTAGATAACAATAATTAGGTAGAGTTTGTAACAAATCAAGTTATGGCTTACAAAAATTAGATAAATCCAAAAAGAATTCATAAAATGTTATGCGTCTACTTATTTTTCACTAACAACATACTTGTCATATTAAACTAATCATAAAATTTATCTATGAAGTTAATTCACCAATTCAAGCTTGTTTTGTTAGCTCAAAAATGATTTTGATTAATAACATGTATATAATAACAATTGACTTGCTAAAATATATTCTTTAAAACCTAAAATTAAAAAAAATTAATTTTCAACAAAATATACAAAATTAAAGGTTAATCATTATTCTTTCAATTAAATTTTTTATTTTCCTTCTTTAAATTTTTTTTAAAATTTAAGATTTAAAGGTGAGAAATTTTTTTTAAAAATTTGGTTAATCTGCTGTTTATTAAATTTTTTTAGCATAAAATTAAACTAAGGTTAGTTTAATTTCCCATTAAAAAATTTTCAAATTTTTCTTTAAATTTTAAAAATTAACCCGGAAATAAAAATTTTTTCTCCCTTTTTTTTATTTATTTGTTATTATAATCACTTAAATGCCTTCCCATTAAAGAAGTTAAGTGTTATTGCAAGTAGTAAATTGTGTTGCTTCCTTAAACGTACTTATGAAAGATTGATTGAACATACTATCATTACGGTGATATTTAATCATTAGTGGCAGAATAATATAATAAAATTATATTTACTATTAAAGTATTAATTTTATAAACGTCTATGAGTTTTTGAACTAAAAATTACAAATAAATAATATTCCTTCAAAACCTAAGTTAAATATTTATAGTATTCAAATTTTTTATTTGCGCACTGCCCCAATGTTGCACTAAAGCTAGCAATAAGTCCTGCAAAATTATGTTACGTTACATTTCTCTTAGAGTAAGACTTTAAGAGAGTACCTATTGATTCTAAAATAGATTTTCTGCTTTACATACCGTATAGGACATACATTACATAGTATAGGACTTAACAAATGTTAACTCTGTTAACATTTTACTGAATAGATATCAAGTATAAGCAGTTTTTTATTATAACTACTGGTTTTTAAATAAAATTACTTTACGGATTTTATCGCGTTTATTTTACATTTTAAATTCCTGACGTTTCGAACACTTTCCAGCGGCGTGGTCACGGGGTAGACTGAGATGTCATGCGTCTTCTTGCCAGTGCTGAAGCGGTTACATGTAGATGGACATGTAGCGGTTACAGTTCCACATGCAGATGGATGGTGTAGCGATGGGTTGCCCGGTGTCTCCTATTGTTGCTGACATTTTTATGGAAGACTTTGAGGAGAAGGCCCTACTCACTGCTCCCATTGCATCCAAGATTTTAAAAGCGCCATGTGGATGATACATTTACCATCTTACGATATGATAAAATAAATGCATTTCTAAACCACCTTAACTCAATTTATTCAAAAAACAGTTTTCTATGGAGTTAGAAAATAATAATTCTTTAGCTTCTCTTGATGTTTTAATTATTCGCAATCCTGATAACACCTTGAGCCATACTGTGTATAGGAAACCAACCCATACAAATAAATATTTAAATGGCTTCTCACATTACCATCCATCCCAGTTAGCTACCGTGGGCAAATCTTTGTTTCAGAGAGCACGAGGGATCTGTGATGATGAACACCTGGCGGCTGAGCTACACCATGTTAAGCAAGTACTGCGAGACAACAAGCTTGCTGCGCCACGGCAGCGTCACAGTGACCGAGTCAAGGCAGCCACAGTGGAGCGAGTACCTGCTGTTCTACCTTTTATGAGAGGTGTAACTGACAAGATTGGCTACATTTTGAGACGGGCTTTATTCAAAACTTATTTCAAGCCGCTGAAGAAGATTGGTCAATTCCTACCACCTGTCAAGTGCAATATTCCTCTACAAGACCCAGGAGTGTACAATCTAGATTGTGACTGTGGCCTCTCTTATATTGGACAAACGAAGCGAGCAATAAGAACCCGTGAAGGAACATATAGCTGACATTAAACATAGAAGACCCAACAAGTCGGCAGTGTGACCATACATTAAATCACCCAAACCATTACATGTTTGATCGACCAAACCGCTAAAGAACCCGATTCCTACCAAGGATGATCCTGAGGGCTATTGAGTTAAAAAACATCCAAATTTCAATAGAAGATGGTTGATTCACCCCCTTGGGATCCCATAATTAATAAATTAAAATTAAACCCGCTAATACCCTGGGCTGTCCAGATAAATCAGTTCATTTTGCAAGGTCGGAGTAAGATTAAAATAATTTAAAAATTAAGATCTGGGCCCTTCCAGCACGGCAAGAAGCCTGACATTCAGTTCCCGACCACGGGCCCTTTGGAAATGTTAAACTCGGGAATTTAAAAATTAAAATAAAGGATAAAATTTAAATAATTTTTTAAAATGTATAATTTGCCAAGCAATAGAAATAATTTAACACTGGATTAATTTTTTTTTTAATGTTGTTTATACAAAATAGTAAGATTCAGGAAAATCCATAAAGAAAACAGAAATGGATAGTAGTCCAAGTAAACCTGCTTGGAACAACAACGTTAGTCTGCCCGGGCCATGGTGATATATTTCATTATGTGATTTATTAAAATATTCTTTGTTTCGTTGAGGGCTGTCTCCTCCCATCAATTTCCCAATTGATTGATTGCGAATGTGGTTTGCCTTGGCCTTTTTAATTATCTTAATCAAACAATTATTATGCTTAACAATACGGCTTGTTTGGGACAATATTTATTTATATTTATGTATAGCTGTAATTAACTAAGCTGAACTGAAATGGAATTAGAATCAAAATTCAACATTACATTATTAAGTTTGTCGTTGGTCCACCCCCGGTGGGATGCCAAACTCCATGCAGTAGCTGGTTTAAGTTGGTGCGAATAGCATGGGATCGGCGGTCTTGGCTTTCATTGAGAAAGGCCTATGTCCAGCAGAGGACGGATAGAAGCTGCTAATAATGACGATGAACTAAGTTTGAACGATTGTCAAAAAGTGACGACTTTAGTTACTTGTATTTATTTAATTTATAGATTCAAAAATAAGAGTATTTTAATACTGTAAGTCGTTTTAATTTCTGATGTAGTAAAAGTAAAAGTTTATTTTATTACTTATGAGTTATGTATTACAAGTGATACCACTTTTTATTTTAACTATGATCACATATAAGCTAAAAATGTAAATGAAGTAATAAACTATGACAGAACCTACATTTATCTAAATATATCATCAAGTAAGACGTAAAATCTCTGGTTATTACTATGGCAGAACTTTGATTATTACTTTGTCTTAATAATAATTAAAATACATATTTTAATTTTGTTTCAAAAGATACCGTTCCAAGAGTGACAGTTAACCCTGATTGAAGATAGTTAACTAAAAAGCGTTTCAAACCTTATCTTACCTCCCTTTTTTCAAAAAAAAAAATGACTTTATGACTATTTTCGGAATACAACAAATTAAATACAAAAAAAAAATATATTTTAATATGTTTTCAAAACATCACACCTTACGTATTTCACATGTCTCTCTAATATAAATTTCTTGTTAGGTGTATGGATATTATCTGTAGTATACTAAGTGCTATTTTAGATACGACATGTGACTCAAAATTTTGAATTGGTTGCGGTCTGTAAAGAAGCGGAATACATTCGACATTGATCTTATATCAGTTTCAGCGAATGCCGCTTCCATCGCAACTTTAAGTAAACTTATCTTGTCGGCTATCGCTTCAGCAAATATAATTAATATTGCTATATAGGTCTTATGCAAATAGGTTATTAAAACATCAGCTAAGGAACTGGAATTACAATAAATTTCAATGCACCTATATTAAAACCAATGCCAATCTACTTTAAGATGAGGATTGCACATCAAAAGAGCAAAGTTCTTGTTAAATATATACAAATCTAATAGTCGAAATCAGTCCATGAATCCTATTTCGTTATGAATTGAAAATGTTTAAAATTTTAAGTTACAATTTTTTTTTAAGTTTATTAATAATGAAGAAGGCCGCTTGCTCGTTTGGTTGTAACTAACATTTCTAACAGAATTACATATGTAAAAAAAAATTGTTAATTAAATAAATTTTAATCAGTGAGTATTTAAAACAAGATACCTACAACATTTCATTACGTTATTTCTGAACAAACTGCACTTATTACAAATAGTTTCCAACTTTTACTTCCTTTTGGTTACTAACTTTAAATACTGCCTCGATATTCGAACAGTGGCAATAATGGCAACTTCTCTAGTGCTATGCAAATATTAGTAGTTAGGTTAACTTTGGAATAAAATGTATATGTAACTAATGCCTAGCCTAGTCGTATGGGCGTGCGCTTTAGAAACCGGAGGTCGTGGGTTCGATTCCTGCGGGGACTCAACAAATTTTCATTGTTGTTTCTGGTTGGTTAGGGCAATCTGGGCCGATCCCGATTGTCTGAAAAAGTAAGATGATCATGCTCGGATGGCATGTAAAAGTCGGTCACCACCAACCACATTGGACCAGCGGTGGGATACATGTCCAAAACTCTGATGGATGGTATGGGAGTCTATGTCCAGCAGTGGACAATTCGGCAGTGGATGATATGAACATATAACAAAAATGGAAAAATAATTGAAACTTCTACTGTTTATAAAAGATTAAAAAATTAGAATTTTAATTTATGACTTTTAATACTGAAAGAAAAAACATGTAATAATAAATTATGTATACCTCAAGACTTAGGACATTGTTTAAAATTAAAGATAGTGTTTTTATAAAATACTACATTTACAAATCGACAAGCAAAAAAGATGAAGCAGTGCATGTGACGACAAATTACTTATTCTGACAAATAAAAGTTATTTTATATCTATCATATTTAGTTAATCGTATAAAATATTACTTACACCTTCTAATTATTATATATATACGTATTTATATGACGCCAAACATGATTTTACCCTTACCATCTCTTTATAGATAACTGCCAGAGAATATTAAGACGCATGCTTATTGGATGCGTCTTAATAAACTATATTTAAATGTCTTGATAAACTTACGTTAACTTATATAAAGGGATATATTTTTTTGCTTTGTTTATAAATCTTACATAAAATGCTAAGTTATTTAATACTGTAATGAAAAATAAATTTGTATTCTTCAGACAAAAATTTGGTATCCTATCAATGAAATAAATGTGACCTTTGCCACTATATTATATTTTGTGATTAAAATACATTATGTAACAAATATTCAATTTAAACCACAAATGATGTTGTCACAGTCGTGTCAATCACTCTAAACATGATGTCATGTCATGCCTTTGATGTCAGAATATTTTTTTTCCATATTTAAGCATTTAACAAAATAGGATGCATGTGTTTAGGAGAGATAAACTGTTAAAGTTTTCAAATCGCTCTCTTTATAACAAATGCTAAAGAAATAAGAAAAACTACAACCGCAGAAAACTTATTTACTTATCTATTTTATCTCTCTCTATCATCTATATCATCTTTATAGGGTAAAGGAGATATATTGGATAAAAGTAATTTGGTGATATTATCCAAAACACTTTTGTATGATCGCGTTAGCGAATTGTTACAAGTTAAACAGTATAAAACCTTTCACTGGCTGGGTAATTTGTCTCAGCGTTTGTGAATAAGCAAATTTTAACGCGAAGTCATACAATGTTAAAACTATCACCAAATTACTTATATCAAATATCTCCTTTACCCTATATCCTTAACGTCTATTATCTTTAAAAGTAAAATTAAATTCAGAAATATTTAAAACAGCCTTCTTATCCTAGTGGATTTGGCTTGCATTTCAAAATCCAGACGTCGTTCAAATACCGTGGTGGTTCTGTCAATGCGGGCCGATCACCTGATTGCCTGAATAGTAAAATAATCATTAAATGAACATGTAAAAAATCGATCCTGGCTCTTTGACTATGGGAGTGAAGAAAGAGGAACACTATGCTATATATGAGGTGCACTGCAATATCTCCAACTAGAAATAGAAAATTTCATTTAATTTATTGTTTACCTTTAAAACCATTGATGAGGAGTAAAATAATATGGAACTTTAAATATGTATCTGTATTTTTTGAAAAATTAATCTTTTACTTAAAAATGACAATAGATATATATATATATATATATATTTAATTATAAAGGTTTAAACTCCTTCCATGAGCCAAAAAAATTACTGCGTTTGGACTTTATCATTTAGGTTAGACTACTACTCCGAAAATACAACATAAAATAATTCATTAAAAGCTTAACACTGTTAATTCTAGTCTTTCAGGTTTATAAAGCACAAGATCTTAAATAAAAACGTGGAGGTAAAGAAAACTCGATAAAAGCCTGAAAAAAGGCGAAAGCCCTATCTAATTAGATAACGGATTACACACAGCGGGGATTCGTAATATATAAGACAAGTACAAACGAAATCATTCATGGGATTAATTCGACCCGGAGATGTATTCATCTTTTTCCGTTATGGCGCACTCTCATTGGCTAATCTACAAATAAGAGATACAATTTCACGCTACCCAGAGTATTGTAAAGAAAAACATCACTCATTACTCGGAGTACGTTAGACGTTAATTTTAATTCAGCCCGAAATTGCGGAATGAACTTGTTGGCAGCAAAATAAAGGGAGGCTAATCGTCATTCCCTTTGTTTGTTTTTAATTAATTAGTATGTCATATTTGTACATTTTCAATGGACAGGTTATGAAGAAAACATCGCTCTTTTTGATTTTTTATTTTTACGTATTGAAAACTGATGATAGGTAGCTAACATTATGGGCTTTATAGTTAAAGAAGAGATTTGGAGTACCGTGAGATGTGCTAAAGGCATATATTTATTTGGTTAAAATTGTATAACTTCTTATTATTTTATTATATTATTCAGCCTTCCTGGAGTAATTACTACAGAAAATGTTACACGATATATCAGTAAACCTGGGGTTTTGGGCTAGAGTTGGTGAGTTGAGTATCGCATTACCGTGTAACACTTCGAATAAAGATATTTAGTGGATTGGGATTCTGACTACGCCTAAAGATGCGACTACAAGGAAATTAAGGAAAAGAACATAATATGTTTCTACTGACTAGAAGTAGAAGATATCTACAGGGAAAGTGGTCAGAAACCTAAAATGGTCATCATCATCATCATCATCAGCCTGTGTTAGTCCACTACTGGACTTAGGCCTCCCTTAATGTACGCCTTCTACATTTAGGGGGTTTTTGGACCGTATCCCACCACGCTGGTCCAATTCGGGTTGGTGAGTGGACCGATTTTTTACATGTCCATCCAACGCATGGATCATCTTACTTTTCAGACAATTGTGTAATTGACCCAAATTGCCCCAACCAACTAGAAAACAATAATTAAAATTTGATGAGTCGCCGTTTGAACTCACGACCTCCGGTTTCTAAAGCACGTGCCCTTACCACTAGGCTAGGGAGGCATATAGCTAAATCTATAGCGTAGTGTAGTTATTTTAAATATTCCCTTACCTAGCTTCAAATCTTTCAGTAATATATAGTATAGTCAAATGTACAGTAACTGACCGTTGTATACTAAAAACAAACATGATAAAAAATAAAAATTTTTAGTTACTCGACTATTGGTAAAACCAGTTAATTATTATAAATGTTTCTTATTTAAATAAGTTTGGGACTTACCTGTATATACACAATATATACTATAAAATATTTTTTCTACGTACTTACGCTGCTTCTTACAAAATATGTGTTATTATAAAGTGAATTAATGTCTAATTGCAAAATTATGATCATAGGAAAAGCGTAGGGTTCTTAAGAACGCGATGAAGAGTCTACTAATTTGCTGTTAATGCCATAATTTAATACAAAATAAAATAAGTGAATACAAAATGATAGAGGTTTCCATATATGAATAATAGCAATTTAGTTTGGGAACGTCGAACATCGCTAATCGAATTTGAAACGTTCCTTGAAACTGATGTTCGTAGTATTGAAAGTACTTTAAATGTGACACCAGAGAAAGTCCAAGATAATACTTTTGTTTTAGAAAAAATTTAATAATCTATTTCTGTTGTTTGGATAGTTTGGAAGTAACAACGTACGAACGACCTAATTCTTTATAACGTTCCTAAAGCATAAAGAATTAACTACACTTTAAGTCCGATAATCAAGCTAGATTACCAAAAAATAAATATATTTTAAAATTAACTTATAAACAAGCTACTATTTAATAAACTTTTAATTACCATATATCATTGTATCTCATGTACAACGTACAACCGATTCCATATATGGGGTGCGAGGATACGTTAGAACAAATAAACTATCGTCCAAATTGAAAAAAAAACATTTTAATCTTTTAAGCATTCTTTTGTAATAATTTACTATAAATCTTTTAACCTTAAATATTTCCGGCAGTTAATAATCAATTTAAAAAATAAAAGCTACAAATCGTACGAAGGGCTACTTTCTCCTATGTAACACGTATTATCTTACAAAAAAATGCATTTATTGGGTAAAAGCTTGAAAATTCGTTTGGGCCGGGCAAAATAAACGCATTGTTGAAACGTTTTATTTAACTTAAATTTGCGTGAACTTAAAACAGCTAGGTAAATTGAAAACAATCAAACATATATACCCCAAATTTTAAAATATTAAAAAGAAATTGTCTGCGTGATCCAAACGCTTGATAACCAAGATAAGATAATTAATTTTAGATTTTTACATATTATGAAATAACTGTTACACCTGACTTCGTTCGCATGTAATAGGAAAAATGTCCCTGAATCATATAACATAAATAATGTTTTTTTTGGATGCGTGTATCATTAGAACTGCCTACGTAGCCTAGTGGTATGGGCGTGTGCTTTAGAAACCGGAGGTCGTGGGTTCGAATCCTGCGGGGACGCAACAATTTTTCATTGTTGTTTCCTAGTTGGTTAGGGCAATTTGGGCCGATCACCCAATTGTCTGAAAAGGAAGATGATCCATGCGTCGGATGGGCATGTAAAAAGTCGGTCCACCCACCAACCCGCATTGGACCAGCGTGGTGGGATACGGTCCAAACCCCCTAATGGATAGGGGTGTATTAGGGGAGGACTATGTCCAGCAGTAGACTAAAACAGGCTGATGATGTATGTATGATGTGTATCATTAGACACAAAGTTTTGTGGTTTAATCCTTTGATGATTACAAATTTCCATTATGGCTTTCAACCCCATTCCAATCCCTATTTCAGGCCCGTACAGTTCGTCCGTTGGGATCGTTTAGAGTATCTAGACACAAAATTTCATCGTTTTATATTCATCGGAGACGCTTTCCATATAAAATTGCATTACCTATTTCAAATCTTCAAACCACGTTTTTCATTATAGTTTATCGTCTTTGTCCTTTCCCGGAATGTATTTTATGTATGTAGAAATTTTATCAAAATCGGTTCAAACCATTGACCATACGTTAAAGCTGGACAGACAAGCAGACAGACAGAGTTACTTTTGCAATTATTGTGTTGTATATGAATTATTTGTTATTAAAAAAAAATTGTTTAATATTTTGTGCCTTATCACTTTTTTAATTTCTAAATTCTATGTTTCCATTTTTACTAAATAACAATATTGCCCCGGTGGAATTATTTCAGACATTAATCACACCAAGCTCCCGTAGAGGTCACAGCAGGAACCGGTAATAAGTTCTGAGCTATAACTTCCCAAGCGATATAGTTAAATTAAAGGAAGGAAATTTATTCGTGAGAATATTAATATAAGAATAGAGAATAAGTTTAAACTTTTTCAACTATGTTATTTTTTACAAATAAAGTAAAAAGTCAAACGATGATATATAGGAATACTGATAAAATGAGTAAAAACAGTGACTATTAAGACTGCCTCCGTAGCCTAGTGGTAAGGGCGTGTGCTTTAGAAACCGGAGGTCGTGGGGTCAAATCCTATGGGGTCTCAACAAATTTAAATTTTTGGTTCCTAGTTGGTTAGGGCAATTCGAGCTTATCACCCAATTGTCTGAAAAGTAACATGATCCATGCGTCGGTTGGGTATGTAAAAAGTCGGTCCACCAAACCAATTCGCATTGGACCAGCGGGGTTGAATACGGTCCAAAAACCCCCTAATGGAGGAGGCGTGTAGGACTATCACAGGATGATGATGTATTTGATGTATTAAGATTGTTGTAATATGTCATTATCATCATCATCATAATTAGTCTCTAGCAGTCCACTGCTGTACGTAGGCCTTTTATATTGAAAGCAAAGACGGCCGATCCCTCGCTACTTGCTGCCAACTTTGATCGGCTATAAAACGGCAATTGTATTAATGCTAAAATCATTCGATATTAAGCAAAAATGTGCTTAATACTGTTGCGTTCGCTCAAATAAAAAACTGGTAAAAGAAAGATAATACTATTTTTATTCTTAATCGTAACTTTTAACATAAATTTGCTCATATTTTACAAAGTAACACGTGTTAAATATAAATAAAAATACAAACTGGTTAACTATTAGGACGTAAGTATGATATTAAGTTTAATATTAATAGTCTTCGGCCTCGTTACGGTACAAATTAATGTCGAGTTTCTACTAAATTGGAACTTTAGAAGATATCAGGCTTTGCATGAGGCATGCTAAGCTCAAATGTCGATTGTATTCTGCTGATGAATATAGAATCGGCTGTCAAATGTAGCTTTGATCGAAATGTTAAGTAGACTTATAGTGTCAGTTATCGTCTTACCGAATATTGTATGTGGATATCATTTAACTAAAAACTGACAACTATAAATAAAATGTTGGTAAGTTTAATTGCATTTTGAGGGCGCATGTTTATGAAAATTTGATGAGTGTTGCTTTATTATTTGTAAAAGACAGTACAGGGATAAGCATGTTTGATGTCATAGATATGTTCACATCTATTTATGTATGTTTTAATAAATAAGAGGTAATATTTGTTCGGAAAAAAAACCTTTCATTTTTATATAATAATAAACTGAAATCTAAACAATGTAAATGCATTAGTTTTATTCAAAAACTGATGAGCTTTAGTAAAGAATACTAAAAATGTCCTGTAAGTCGATTACAACTACGGCGGCCGATCTGTATTAGAGAATAGCCTACTGCGCTGGATATATTATAGTGCACAAGTGTACGCGCTAACACTGTTGCTTTTCTTTCTCCTTTTCACTCTCAAAGCCCGATGGGCGGATGATCGACATGACTGGAGAAAGGTAAAGCGGAGAACCGACTATTTACATGCCCATCTGGCGCATGAATCATTCTACTTCACGGGCAACCGGGCGATCAGCTTATCACCGTAACCCACTAGTAAACAAGTTAGAAAAGTATTTGAGTCAGTGCAGGAAACGAACCCATGTCCTCCGATTTTAAAAGCGCAAGCCGATACCACGAGGCTATGGAGTCAGGAACTTTAATATTATAACAAATTTATTCGTCATCATCATCATCATCAGCCTGTGTCAGTCCACTGCTGGACCAAGGCCTCCTAATGCACGCCACCGCTTCCGATCTTCAGCTAATCTCATTCACACCAGCCACTTTGCGAATGTCGTCACTCCATCTTGCCGCAGGCGTCCTACACTACGTTTGCCGAGCCACGGTCTCCACTCCAGAACTTTCCTACTCCAGCGGTCGTCAGTTCTGCGCTTGTATACCGGCCCACTGCCGCTCAGCTACTAATACAGATAAATGGGCTATATCTGCATGACTCTGGTTCTGTGACGGATCAAATCATTTCTGATGCGGTCCTTCAGAGATACTCGAGAAAGCTCCTGAGCACTTTAAATTTGTGGACCAGTCAGATCCGTAAATGTCCAAGTCTCGGCACGTTGGTCATAACGGGTAGGACGCACTGATCGAAATCTTCGATTTGAGGCACTGTGGGGTGGGTGACGAGAAAGGGAAGACATGAAAAGCTGCCCAGCCAGCTAATCCTTCTGTTGGCCTCTCTCAAATTTGTTTCTACTAGTTGAGCGTTTGCCCAAGGTAACGTACTTCGAAACTTCTACTTCGAGGGGTGCCATCAATTGAGATCGATCCCGAATCAACGTGCTCGTGCGTTAAACATGACCTTGGTTTTACTCAAGATGCGTGCAGAAGACTCAACGAGGCTTTGCGCTATTTTTGTAGGTCCTTTGCGGTCTCAGCCATGATCACGACATCGTCCGCAAATCGCAGATGTGAGATGTACTCGTCGTTCACGTTTATGCCGTGTCCTTCCCAGTTGGCGTCCTGAACATGTCCTCAAGCGCGGTGGAGAACAATTTCGGAGACATGACGTCTCCTTGTCTCGCACCGCTGTGCGGGGATAGGCTTACTTTGCCCACTTTGGCAGACATAGTGGTGGCGTTATACAGACATCTCAGCATCTCGATTTATCGCCAGTCAATTTGGCACCGCTGTAAGGACTCGAGGAAAATCCAGGTCTCGATGGAGTTAAAAGCCTTTTCATAGTCCACAAATGCTATGCCCTGTGCTGGTTATACTCATGTGTCTTCTGTATAACCTGCCACACTGTGAGATGTGGTCTATGGTTCTGTAACCCTCGAAACCCGGTCTGTTCTCGAGGCTGCGCTTCGTCGAGTTTTCGTGCAATACGATTGGAGATGACCTCGAAAACAACTATAGACATGACTCAGGAGCGATATTGGCCGATAGTTCTTCAAAGGGTTTTACACCTTGAAGAACAATACGACCAGACCCTATGCCACTCTCAGGAGTGCTCCTGGAGAGAAGGGCAGAATTAAATAGACGAAGAGTCGCTTCAGCATAGGTTTACCAGCGGCCTTCAGAAACTTTCGTGACTCTGTCCTATCCGGGCTTTTCCATTTTAAGTTGCTCAAGAGCCCCTCGATTTCGTCTAGGCCGATTTCTGGAAGATCCTCCGACACATGGCGGGTAGAGTGAGCTCGAGAATGCTTCTCATCCGGCTCTAGGTGTGCGGTGCAGACGCGTATAGCTGGCTGTAAAGCTTTCAACCTCCGAGAGAACGTCTGGTCTCGAAGCGACGGCTTTCCGTTCTCTTTGGTCACCTTCGTTGTTAGCTTCTTCCAAGCTGTTGTACGAAGACTTTGGACCCCAGTTTTGATCCAATAGCTCTCTGTATTGTGAGGCGTATTGGGTGACGGAGAGTCATGCCACCAACGAAGATGGTCTTGTTAAGAATCCGCTGTTCTAATGAAGTGACAGTTGGATCATTTCGTCCTTCTCCCAGAGATCAGTGTTTCTCCGAAAGTTTAGACTTTTTTGCCCGCACGTCGCAGACAGCAGAGTTTTGCACCGTCGTCGAGAATTTCTACCACTCGTTCGAGTTCCTCGTCAACGTCCACGTCGATTGTATTTTCAAATGCAGCAAATTGATTTTCTAGGTTGATCTGAAATATGCCAGGATCAATAATAGGCTGGATCAGATTAGGCCGGAGCGAATTTCATCAATCGGACCATTCAAGCTTCAAATCTATACTCGAAGGTGCCTCTCAGAGTCGGTGATCACTTTGGGTCTTAAATCTAGAGATCACTGACATTCCTGAATATGCCTTTTGTCCGATATAATGAAGTCTATCTCGTTTTGGTTTTGGGGCTGTTTCTTAAGAACGAGTTCATTAGAACAGCCCTCCTCGAAGAATTGACGAACATTTGTCTCCTATAATTTCTCCCGTAGCCACATGATCCCAGCATCGATTCGCTGCGAGGAGGTTATTGACAGAGCCGCTCCGCCCTGTGATGTTCTCCCTGCCTTTGATTGCCCCATTCTAGGGTTAGAGATCTCGCCCTCTTTCGGATTTCCTCAATCCCAAAACGTGCTATCTTATGCACCTCAGCTCCTCTTCCAGTTGGGCCAAATGAAGTCCGTTGGACGTTGCGATGGTCAATTGGTTTCGGCGCTATGTACTCCCGAGATTCTAGCACCCCGCCCTGCCGTTACCGTGGCCGCTCGCGGCCAGAATAACAAGGCTACCGGGAACTGGGGGCCTGGGCGTTTACGTCTTATCATTTGGGGTTTTGGACCGTATCCCACTACGCTGGTCAATGCGGGTGGTGGGGGTTCACCAGACCTCGTCCATTGTTCGGCAGGTGCACCACGTGCAGGTGAGGTTGGCTGCTCGAAGCGGGCTTCATAAGCCTTCTTTAAATACGAACCGTCAGGGCTGGAAATAAGCTCTAACGGCACTAAGGGAGAAGCTACCGCCTCAATCCCTGTCCTTTATTTGCAAACTACGGGATTTCACGGGAAAAGAGAAGCAGAAAAACTTTTGGCGACTTTAAGGATCATCAGTAAAACCTCATAGGCATTGTTGTGTGGCCGTGTGCGGATAGAAAACTTTATAAGGCCAATTGGTGCATCTGATGTACTACAGACCGGTAGTCCTTTGTGTGCTAAGGATGGCTACTTGCTCCTTGATTTATAACCACAATACTGCGCATTCGGGAAAGGATATGGGCATAGGTATTTTTGTCTTATTGGGTAATGTGACCCTCTAGTATAAAATAATATGACAAATAATCGTTTTCTGTACCAATTATTTACTTTACTGGTAACCTATGGTGCTGGTTAAGTTATTTTTGTAATAATGACTAATATCTCTTAAAATCACATTTTTTAAACATATTAAAATAATTAAACTCAAATAAATTAAAATAATGTCAAGCAAATAAATTGTAACAAGACTATATCAAACCAATTTTAAACATACAACACTAGAATAGCTTCCATCCGAAGGCTATTCAATCCCCTTTAGTTGCGAATACTGCTTTCGAATTGGCAAAGTGGCTGATATATGAACATAAACATCATTTAGTGCAAAATTTTAAAATAGAAGTATTGAAATATTCATTTGAATATACGATAGATCATACAGAGATCAGATTTTTTTAGATAAAGCCACTGTTGACGAATTACGCCACAGATCTAATAGTGTTATAAGGCCCTATTATATGTTGCTAAAAAACCAAAGTTAAATAGCGCTTATGATTGCTATCCTCGCCTAGCAATAATAACTTGATAGTACAAAAGTTTATGTTCATAAATCACACTTTTTTGTTTTATGATAATGTTATAATAGAATAATTATTGAAGTTTATCACGAGCTTTGGTTTAGGCTTAATATATCATTCCAAACTGTTTTCTTATTCTATTAAAGAATGCTTAGTTATAATATGTTCTTGAAAACCATACACAAACTTTGGTGAATCCAATTGCAACAATCTGAGCAATTAATTTACATGAATTGCTAGATTGTTATGGCCAAAAAGCAAAATAGAAAAAATACAAACAATCGTATTTGCTTACATAAATGTAAGAAAGAATGATGCGTTTCAGCAATAGAGAGAGAATGGTTTTTTGTTCGTATAAAACAGCTATCTGACTGCTTTCACTAGTTTTAAGGGATGCTGAGTTGATGAGCCATAAGCAAGTTTAGAAGCTATTTTTGCGCAGTTTTCTAGAGATCTCATTATATTAATCAACAATTTAGATATGTTTCAGTCGGTAAGAATTCAACATAATCTAAGTATTGGGAATTTAAAAAGTTGATGGCTGCCGTGTATGGAAGCGATATAGCTACCAAAAGTTTTATGCTAACACACGCGGTGCAACCAAAACGCTATAAAACGGAATTAAGTGGTTTTAATATGCAAAGTAGTAGCGTAAATATTTACAAGAAATAATTATAGTTTTAAACATTAATACAGATTTGTAGAATTTACTTTTCAACGCATTTGGTTTTTAAAATATATTACCATATGAGTTTTATCTCATTTAGAAATTACGATTCATTTATTACAAATAAGATCAAATTAATTGTAATTTGGATATGGGCAACGGGATAATAATTTTTGTTGACTTCTTTAAAAGTTTTTTACAAATAACTGAAAAGTAGATAATTTTTATTATTATGATTGGATTTCAATTCATTTTTTCAACATATAATAAGCATTACAAACGAGTATTTCAATATTATATCAAGCTATTCCTCAACATGTTACACTCAGTGCATGGTTTCCAACTTGCTAAACTATTCAGTTCTAAGAGTAGGTTCGGAACATTATATACGGCTTCGAAATTTTAAAAATAGCTGATTGAAAAGTAGCCGATAAGTGAAACAGTTTCTAACGCTATACAGTTGACGAGTATGGTTAACTGACATCAAACAAATTAAATTATTTCTGAAATAATATATTTAATTTCGAAACACTATGAAAACAGACGAATTCATTACCAATTTTCAAATAAATAACAAATTTTATAAGAAAATATTATGACTTAAAAACCAAGTCGAGTACTTATGTCTAAACATTGAAAGTTACTTATCACTGTTAAGATAATTATAACAAGTAAATGCAGTATAACGTTGATTCATTCCATGTTAAAAAAGATAATGTGACAATACTGTTATATCTTATAAATATCTATACTTAACTTTAGTAAGCTTTATAAGCCACCAAATACACTTTAATCATACAATTTTTTATTATTAGTAAATGGTTACTACTTTAAATTATTCTTGGTAAATGTAACTCTATTTACGATGCTATAACACATTATTTTCATCCATCTTTTAAGTTTAAGTTAACATTAAGAATATCTTTGCGGTTTGTTTTTTAAATCTCTTATGTGAAGTTTATAAAACATAAAATATAATAATTTAATTGCATAATCTTTTGAAACTGACTTGGGTTTTTTTATCTAGGTTAAATTCTGCTTTATCAATTGTTATTCAGCATTGTATACCAGCCAACCTTAAAGATATAATAAAGCAGATGAACTATAATGCGCACTTTAAAGAAATATCATTTGAGTATAGTTTTCAGAGTACATTACATGACCAGCGTATTTTTTTAAACTTTTGAATGCCTATAAAATTAAATATCACAAAATATTTAGAAAATGCGACCACATCACAATCAAGCTCCCACGAGGAATTTACTTTTAAAAGCAGGGGTTTTCTTCTAGTAAAATAAAAAATTAAGTTTATTTCTATTTTTCAATGCCAAATAGTAAAACAATAATTCTAAAAGAAATTATTAACAAGTAAAAAAAAAATTAGGTTGCATCACTTTGGAGTTTGAAAAATAGATAGTAGGCAATTCTTAATAAATACGGATAAATAAATTCATAAAAATTGCTCAAGCTGTATCGGAGGATTATGGGAAGATACATTGTGACGCGACAATTTTGCATATTAGATTATGCAATACATTCCATTGTCTGTTAACACGTATCATAAAAAGTGCGTTAGTTAAGTAATACGCATTCGAATACATATATCAAAAAGTGGGCCTATATATCCTTGAGAGTTCAAATTGGGTGAAATCTCGCCTTTTCCGCCTTTGCACTCGAGCTAATAACGTAATAAATATAATACAAAGAGTACTTATTACTATTACGCAGCTGGCAAAACTCCAGTCAAGTTAAACGGCACCCATATTATAAATTAAAATGTTTTCCACGGCATTAACTTATTAGGAAATTGCAGGCTTATAATTTTTAATCGTTGAAAAACAATAATTTTTATTTTTCTGCACTTTTTTGCGTACTATTAAAATAGTTTTAATGTAGGTCGTACAAAATTCGAAACGTACTATTGTGTCATTAAAAATGCCTACGAAATAAATTATAATGAGTAATAAATTGATAGAAGAATATATATTTTCCTTAGAAATGGTAAACAATTAAAGGACGCACATATAAGTTTTCGAGGACACATCACAAGTCGAATTCAATTCTTCATCTATTACCGTGAATAGTTATTCTAATTTATTAAATAAATCAATTAATTCTTTTAAATTACTTCACTATCATATTATTTCGTGAACATTTTATTATTAACTGACAACAAAAACAATAATGATATTTTCCATCCTTATGGCGTAATGCTCTTGTCCGGCCGCTTCCTAAGTGTTCAAATCCCACACTTTACTCTCATTTTCGACCTATCTCTATTTTGCCCTTCCTTTCTAAGGTGCTCGAGTTTTGTGTTAATAAACAACTTTCTTGCTTCATATTCAGTAACAAGCTGATCAAAGGCGGGCATGGAATCAACCATGGTTACTTTTTTGGTTTTTATAGATTTCACGAACGCTTTTAATGCCGTCAGTGATGACATCCTTCTCGCCATCCTCTCCCATTTAATGGTCTCGAATGAAGTGCTAGAATGGTTTTCCTCGTATCTTCAAGGGGGCCAGTAATCAGTTAATGTTGATAAATCTTCGTCACGCTGGCTAAAACTTGTACCCGGTGTACCCCAAGGTGGAATACTTTTTCCACTCCTATTTTTTTTGTTTATTAATTTTATCCTTTATGACCTTCAAAGTGCGTATCATCTTTACGCCGATGACTTAAAATTATATGCTCAACAACCTGCTGATAAACTTTTAGAAGCAATCCATATGTTAAACCAAGACTTAACTTCGGTTAAAAGGTGGTGTGATAAATTCAGTTTGGCTGTAAATCCTTCCAAATTTCAAGCTATCATGGTCCGCGCACTTTGAGCAAACTGGATAATACCACGCTTCCTCCAATAACCTAGAATAATTGTCATATTCCACTCAGCCATGATGTGAAAAATCTAGGCCTGCATTTTGACTCAACGCTGAGTTGTAATACACAAATCGCTAGTGTGGTAAAAAGTCACTGGTGTCTTACGCTGCTTGTACCGCTTTAAACATTTTTTGCCTCCTCAGACAAAAACCATGCTCGTACAGACCTTGATCTTCTCGCTAATCGACTATGGTGACGTGTGCTATTTTGACCTAAATGCAGAACAACTTAACAAACTTGACCGACTTCTGAACAACTGCATTCGATTCGTTTGCGTAAATTTGACCACATTTCTATATACCGTTCCCAACTTATGTGGTGACCTATTCCTCCCTATTTTCAGTATTTATGTGAAGTCAGCAACAAAGAACTTCGCTCGACGCACAATCGCCTCCTTCAATGCCCTATTCATCGTTCTGACTTTATGCAGCATATTTTTTTTATTCAGTCCATTCTTTTGTGGAATTCGCTACCTCTCAAAATCAGGATAGCCAAAAGTTTCATCACTTCCAAAAAAAAAGGCAAAGAATTTCTTCTAAAAAACTTGTCGTCACAACAGTAAATTCGTCAATTATTTATGTATTTTCGTGTTTAACTAATTGAATACATATAATTATAATACACATATAATTACATATATATGTATAATTATATGTATTGTATTTACTTATGACTATGTATATTTGTGTGTAAGTATATAGTATGTTCATTTTATTTATGTATTTTTCATATTATATTATATTTACATTATGGTATATTTGCTACAGTCAAGTGACCTTCCTGTATATAATCAATTTATGCACCTCCCCACCTTTAATCTCTGCACCGCCCCAAGGTTGAATGGGAGAAAATGCCAATGGCATTAAAGCCGCATTAACAACTTTAAGTTATATCTTGGAAGTTAAAAGCAATTCTATAAATAATGGAAGATTTACTGTCAACCTCTACAGTAGCACTATAGGTATTATATATGTATAGTTTCAATGGAGTCCTTGGAAAAAAAAATCGAAGAAAACGAGATACAAACTTCTGCTTTGAAATGTCGAACAGTAAAAGATACGTTACGTCACTTTTAAGAAACGAAACGTAACCGGTTACGAGGACGCTGTCGTTTTTTTAAAACTAGTTATTTTTATAACTAGTACTTTCATCCAGCTACTGTGCATATATAAGTTTCACGACTATATACGGTTACACGTTCTCAACTATGAAACGAAAATAACGGTTTCGTGTTTGATGCCCAATAGTTAAATTTACTCTTCGCATCTTTACCCGTTTAAATTATAAGTGTTTTATTGATTGATTATTGTTTACTCGAAACATAATTTCAATAAAATATTAGGCTACTAGCGTGTTTAAAATTAAGTTTATTGCTACAATGACGATAATTGATATTTACTGATATTTCGTTTTATTGTGTTTACACTTTGAACGATTTTATAGCTTACCTTTCACTCTGATATACACCGTTCAGTTTTAAATAAAAAGTAAAATAAAACAAAATAAAAATCTTTGTTTTATTTTATTTTACTTTTGATTTAAATAACTGCTGGTTTCGAGTCGAAGCATTATTGCCAACATGGGTCACTCGAATGTGGTATCTATGTGTATAGCATATCCTATGAAAAACTAAATGCATTACCAGCAGTGACCGCATTGACTCTCGCTTACTCGAAAGTCTCGAGCTGCCATCCCTCTCCACGGTTCAGTGTAACAAGATGCAAAAAATATATCGACTTGCACACTCAACTGACGAACGAAGACAACGATTGCGAATAACGATACATCGTCAAATAACTACTTTAGACGAAATAAACGTAGTGCCAATCGCTAACTAGTTATGAACATTACTAAATAACGCTTACGTCTAAAAAATAACATTTTGCACATTATACACACAAATATCTCTCTTAATACATTTATCACACTAAATTTAAAATGAGAGGGTGTCACGTGTTGATTAAGGTGAACTATCTACTTATCACATAGCTTTTTTTTTTAAATATAAACTAAAATATTCAATTTATATTTTTTATATTTCAAATGTTTATAGATATGTTCAAAACAAGTGTATATAGAAGATAAATAAAAGTCGATTAAGGCATTGAAAAAAGTTCAAAGCCTCTTTTGATTGGATAACGGATTACATACAGTAGGACCAGTAATATATAAGACTAGTACAAACAATTAGTAGGATTAATTGGGTCCAGAGTATACAAACTATGTAATAATTTAATACAAATTTACCCACAGTTTCGAAAGAAAACGTTTTGATGAGAAAACAAAACAAAAGAGTCTTGGTATTATTTCTTTTGTTAGTTTTCTTAAATAAGCTGCTATAATCTATCTTAGCTTTGTTTATTCCACATCACCACCATCATCATCACATCTAACAGTGTAATTCAAAAATGTTAGATAAAAATGACAAATTTTTCATTCTTCGTTGACGAGAATGACTGTTTTACATCGATTATATAATAGCTTTTTTGAAATAAAGAATATCAAGAAAATGTACTCACGGCTTTATTGTTGATTAGGCTTTAGTAGCTACCTAGTTATTTTAACTATATAATTAACATACTTGGAGCGTGCATGCCAACTGCGTAAGGTTACTCTATGTATTAGTTTCACTGCGGTTAAAGCTTAAGTTATCGCTGTAACCACCTCGTAATACATCTGCTGAGCAATAAAATAAGCTTATTTATTCGATTTGTTTCGAGTAAAAGATAAAACACAACAATTTTTCACTTTCTTTTAATTTCTAATGTAAACCATTAATAGTTGAGTGCATCGTATTAGTTAGATTGTTGCAAAATTGTACACCTGAAGGCGTCATATGCCTCGTACTTATAACAAGAGTTAACAGTTGATGAAACTGGAATAAATAGCCGTAACACTTCAACGCTTTTAACAGCTCAGATGTTAAAAATAAGCTATTAACACGTTACACTTGATCAAGAACAGCCTGTGGACAAAGCTTTCTAAAGTCAAAACTACTGCGAGTTAAGATACGTGCGAAAACTATAAAGTATAGTTTCGAAATACGTTTTAAACTTACTGGAATACTAAAGCTAAGAAATTATACTTAGTTAAAAAGAGAAACGAAGGGAGTTAAATTGAAATAAATGTAAAAAAAATCATTATTTAATTATCTTTTAAAGGCGTTCCAAATAAAGCATATAATGATTTTAATAATGTAACAAATTAGCATTGTGCGCATTACTATCTTCTGATTGTCTTATTATTTTTTCCTTTTTCACTCTTCCGGTTACATTATTTAAAATAAAAGGTTAAATTAAGATTACTTAAAACCGATAAATTTTCCTGTTTTAAGGGGCTTCCTTTAGATGATTCCATTGCTAACTAGATTGAATATTTTTTTTTAAGAATTTAGCAATAAATTTATAAACTTCAAGTAATTTTAACGTTATAGAATAAAAAATGTGTTATGCTTTAGTTGCGTATAGCTACAACGTAAATACCATATGATGTTCGTGGCTATTTGAAGTTAGTGAGTTTATAATTTTTGACGTATTTCTTATATTTTATAATTCTAATCTAAAATTGTACTAAAATATTACGGCTAATAGTATATATAAGTAGAATAAAAACCGAAATTTACATAATTTAAATATAATAACATAATAAATTAACGTTATTAATTTTGTGGGTATAACAATAATTAATCCACCAACTCGACATCGCCAGTAAACTTTAGCTTTTTAATTTTAAGTTGCCAACTTACTTTTTTCTCAAAATTTTCAAATTAGCTAGTAAGTTTCATATTCTCTTCTGTTCAGCGTTAGACTAGACTAGTTTTAAATGTGAATAGAAAGAAGTTATAGAATAGGAATCAAATACAAATTTTACTTAACATTGTATTGTTATTACTTACTGTTTTTTTCGAGAATAAATTTTAGCGACAAAATTCATTAAGATTTATGCCACCATTCTTCATTCTTTAATATTTTGTTTTTTAATATTAAAAAGTTCCATCGCTTTTAACAATGGCTACTTTTTATTTCGAGTTGAATTACCTATAGTGAATAGTAACTGATAACTTCTGGCTTTTTTCCCGAAGTGGGCCACTACCTGAGGCCTGCAGCTGCGGGAAGAAACGGTCGGCTAAGATAAAAACCCCTGCAGGACGCCGTTGTTTGTGCTAGCTTTGAATGCGCCGGGGGGCGGACGTTGGGAAGGCATTAAATGCTGTCTTTTGCGGGGCGGTGTCGCGGGGAAGGAAAAAGTTTGGTTTTGGGGCCGCTTCCATATCTTCCCGTTCGGGTGGCCCCCGATGGCGCAGACGGGAGTCTTTGGCATGGTGTTGGAAACCTTTTGCCTGGACCCAACTTGGACGACGAAGTCGAATATCAAGGACACCGCTGGGACGGGGTCCCGGCCTCGGTTTATGTACTAAATTTGACGGTCTGCCCCAAAGAATCGGATGAAGGGGCCAACGGACGCGCCTTGAAGAAGTAGCCCAGGCCGGGAGACCACCACGGTAGTCGGTTAAAGAAGAGGCTCCAGAAAGGTGCATTTTATAGGCACCAGAAATGAGCAACGTGGTGCTTTTAGTCAATGCGGGTCCGACATAACCCGTTTTTGCCAATGCCTTGTTTTGGGAAAATGCCTTCGCCTACCCAGGCATTTTCCCACATAATAAAGAAAACTTGTAAAATATAAGACAAGGACTGCATGACCATTAAATCCAGAATGAAATATCCATCATCATCAGGCTGTGTTGCTGTGTGCCTAAATGTACCTATACACGGGATTTAAAAAAATATATAGGCAGGTTATTATAAATGTTCCCTATATTAAAAGAAGTGTCATTGCTATCACGTAGGCCTTAATAACTAAAAACGAATACAAGTCCTACCAATATTATGTGTATACAAATATATAACAAGGTTACCTTTTTCTTCGATTCCTTAAGTGTGTGGTAGCGATTTCTTTGATGTAGACTGTGACAATCGTAAGAATTACAAAAAACTTGACTAAGCTATGATGATTATGTTGCAGATCCATGCTGGTCAATCAATATATCAGACTATGTCATCTAGCGGAAATAGTATCAGTAATGCTTTAAAGTGAGTCCACGTCCAGGACTGCGGCGAGTCTAATAGGAATCTGTTACGAAGAGACAACGACGTTAAGAAGTGCAGGAAAACTTTTTCAAATCTATATGGCAGCTGCGTATAAAAAGTTTGGGACATAAAAAGCTACTGAGTTAAGTTACAAGCAATTATCAAGTTTTAAGCTCTCATTTTTTATACTCAGAGATTTTGTAACCTTGTAATAAAAATCTAAAGATGTTTGTGGGGCCTTGGTCAGTCAAAATTTAACAAAGCCTATAGACCTCTCCTAAAATAGGGTATTTAAGTTTCCTACGCGGGACTTTTCAGATTAAAAAAATGTATTGTCTAAACTTTGACCATAGTATCATAGTACAATTATGGAGGAATACTGTCACAGAACTTTATTTCAATAACTATTTACACTGAACTAATATCTTCTTATTATTTAAAACATACTTTATGTCTATCTTTAACAGTTATAGAAGCGTTTGTAATTTTATCGCACAAGGTTGTGATTTTTGGTGCCGTTTTTTTTTATTTTTCAAACATGTCATAATCTATAATTTACAGTCAATTAGCAACATTTAGATAAATAAAAATCTGATATAACTTATTTGGTACAGTTAATAAGAAATAAATAAAACTTTTTGTAATTAAAACATTATCTGACTAATGTTAGATGGCGTTGTTTTGATATTAATGTAATACTTTTCAAAATTCTTGTTTAGGTTTTAAGCATAATTGTGACTTCTTATAATCAATTTTTATAGGCAAATGATATGCTTATCATGAGGTAAACTTCCTTTAAAATGTATGAAACATCAATGCTTTTTGTGACTTTTTTTAAATGTCTGAATCTTATTTTTATTTATTCACATTCAAATCGGGACATTTTTATCACAAATTAAATTAAAATTGGTCGTTAGTACTCATTTTTGTAATTATTAAAATTTTAAGATGACTTTCCCTTTCATTATAAAAATTTTAAATTGATTTGTAATGCGCTCATTACTTTAAATAAAGACTGTTACTTTAAAAATTACATTATTTTCATTTAGTATATTGAAAACCAGTTTTAAATCTTTTAAAAAATATTATACCACGATATTTTTCAACACGTTCCAATATGAATGGTTTCCAACTTTAAGCTATTCATATCTATCATAAGCTCCTCTTAGTCGGGAACTTTAAGTACAGCTTCAATATTTACAAAGTGGTAAAGTACAACGTTTTATAATACTATACATTAAAAAATTAACGGATTAGAAACACTGACATGTTAAATACAAAACGAAACTAAAGATATCTATTTCATTTTCGCATAATTTTTATTCCAGATTATAATAAAAAAGAAATTGGCTATTGGTTTTGTCACATCTATGCCTAACATATTTCGTTTTTTTTTTTTAAATGTTTCCTTGCTACAGTCAGTCTATACCAACCACTTGGATAATGTCATAAGCTAAGAGTTTTCGCATATTAACTTCGCTAACTAGCTATTCTGCTGACTCTATTGATCATATTGTTTGAAAAATCTCCTGTCAGTTCGTTTTCTATACTATAGAATAACAGGTTTTTTGTTAAATATGCATAGTGTTTAAATATTTCATGACGTTTTACTCAAACATAATGGGCTAAATACATTTTTTGTAATTTTTTATATTATTTTCTAAAGCACCTTTAAACCAAGGAGAATCAAAAATGATTATAATATTGCAATCATTTACATTTCAGCGTAGCATATCACAAAAAGGGTATAAATGGGGCAAAACCTTGTTACTTGTGCTTTTGCATTGGAACCGATTAACATAATTAATTGGTTCCAATGCAAAAGTTAATTATGCTCTAAATATCAAAGGGAACTCATCTATATGACTGTCAAATATCCTGGTAATAGCATTTCTTTTAAAAATTTAAGTTCTTGTGACATTAACTATTTAGGATATTGTGTTAAAAAAAATATATAACCATTAAACTAGTTAATATACAATAGGTTAATTTTGCCACAATTCTAATAACTAAAGCAACGTAAATTTAATATTTTGTAATTAACATGTGCTTTGTATTGAATGGTTAATTCAACATTTTATTAAGAAGTGTTTTCTGGCGTTTGCGCCATTTATGTTATACACATAGAAGCTTTAAAATTGGCTTCTTTAAATAAAATTAATGGGTTATTTAAATATTACATTTTGTTAAAAACTTTGTGATACTTTAAGGGTTTAAATCGCCTAAGATCTATTGGTATTTCAGGTCTTTGTAGTTTTACAATAACAGTACAAATATCATGTAGTAAAATGTCGTTATCAAAGTATTCCGTAAATAAGCTTTAAATAAGAAATATAATGTTATGTACTTAAAATAACATTATTAACTTTTGTTAATGTATGTGTTCGTAGATTGAATTATTAGCCTCACAGCAATATACGTATGTTACTATTAATTTAATACTATCCTCAAGTTTTGGACAAATATAGCCCAACCAATAACAGTACAAGCTATATTATTTGGGGCTTGTGTTAACTTTTGATAACTGCTTTAAATAAATAGGCCATTGCAATTATTTATGTGTATTTACTGACATTGTATTTCTAAGCTTTCATAACACTCAGTTACTCAAACTATCATTTCAAAGTGACGATAAAATGGTTAAAAACATTTCAGGCAAAACTTTAAATTAAAACAAATTGAGACTTGTAATTTTTTAAATAATATTAGGTCTTAGTGATTTTATACTTTAGATAACTTCATATTAATTTTGTACAAAGTATCATAGATAAAATATATAGAGAAACACCTTTAAAAGATGTTCGTAAATTTTGTCTATATCTAGCAATTGACCTCTTTTTTTCACATGAATGTGTCATTGTACTTACGAAATAGATTCATTTCAAGCTCAGATAGATGTTTATAATAGGTTAGCCGACTTAGCTATCGAGGCATCATTGAAACCAATAAATTACAGGTCAAGCGACACTAACGTGACTTTTCGCACAAATGTAATACGGAATCCATATGGTGAGGCTATTCTTTTTGAATAAATGTTTGATTAATTTAAATGACGTTTTTCATACAAATCGGTATTCATAAAAAATTAAAACTAAAGGAATAACTTACTATTTTCTATGTTAACTTCTATGATACTGCTACGGTCATAATTACTGTATTCGGACCTCAAGGGCCCAATCGTTAGCGATAACTTCTATGTAAAATTTTTAACTTTTTTATGTACTGTTGATTTACTTTAAGATTTATTAAATAAAAATATTTAGTATAAAATAAAATATGTTTGTTATGGTTTGATCGATTTATATGATTTATTTATTCGAGATTTCTGAATTCAAAGTTAGGCAATTAAATTTGTAGATTTATCTGTATTTAAATGTCACCATCCTAATGTCATGTTATTTGTTATATTTATTTTTGACATTATTTTCTTCGATAAGATCATTTTTGTGTTACATTATTTATTTATTTTTTTATCATCATTTTATTTAGTTAATTTTTTTAATCGTGTATGTATTAAAAGTAGGCTTAATCAAACTACAACAAATTTAATCATTAGTCAACAAGTAAAAACTATTTCAATGAAATTTAGGCTTTCTTTATACTTTATTTCCTTTTTTAAGATTTTAATACATATAAAAGTACTTGATTATTATGTTCAGAGCAAACAGATATAATTAGTATCAAAAATCCTGCTTGAAATTTAAGAAACTAAAACAATATTTGCTATACAAATAAAAGTAGATAAACACACTAAAAAAAGTAATAATGTCTTTTTGATATTCACGGATTTCACATAGGACGATCGGTTCATAGGATTAGTTTTACCTAGTAATAATCTTTTTCTGTTTTGCTTTTCTTATTGGCTAGACTAATGAAAACAAATGTTTTAAGACACCAAATACATTGACATCTAATATATTACGTAAGATGTTAATATACATTTAATTACTTTAAAATTAAATTATAATAAACTTTAAGTAATAAACAAGATCATTTAAATCAGAATTAATAGCGTGGGGTGCATTTCACAACATTTCCATAATTCTCCTTTTATAGACAGTTGCCAATAGAATGATTGTAACTTTTAATATGTCAAGTATCCCACGGCTTCCACTCACGTTTGAATCGTTTTAAATAAAAAGGAAAGTAATAACGCAGTAAATAAACGCTTTAAATGTTTGAATCTTTTTTCCATGAAACACTTCTAAGGTTAAATAAACAAGATAATAATTGTAAAACAATAAGCACCAAAGTCTCAAGAATAATAATTTCCCTTTTAATATAATGCTACTACTAATTTATTCTTGAATATCTAAAAAGATGAAGATGTTTTTACATTAATCCAGTATTTCCGTATTCGTTTTCCCTTACAAAATAACGCCTAAAAGCCCTATTTTCCACGTACGTGTCGATAGAATTAGAAGTATCAGAGAGTTTATTCGAAATTTGCAAAGCATTCAAGCAGACTGCGATTCCTTTTAAACTCTTATACCTGCGGATATAATAGTATATATAAAAGAGGCATTCCAGAAATGCTATTGCGTTGAATAGAGAAAAAGAAGGAAAGACATTTGGTGACTAGACTGTACTGGAAAGATAAAACGGTCAATAAACGCTCCGATTGCATTTTTAATTTACGTTTGATCAAATACATATACATTTGGATTTCGGTCCCATAAATTTAAGTTTAAAATTTGTAAAGTTAATTTTAGTGACCGTACAAATAGATTATAAATGTGGTAGTAATTTGCTAATAACAAAAAAAAAAGTGTCGTTATTAGCAAATTACTTATTTTAATTCACAGCTATTGTGATTTTAAAATATACTGTCAAATCAAATAGTTTGCTCGAAAATACTTAAGATAAGCTACGTTTTCATCTACTGAATAAGAAGAAAATTTAAAGCAATACTGCTATAGTGTAGCTTGATATCGATATATATTATAAGTTATATGTCAAATTCAAGTATCTTTTATCAATATAGAACTCTTGCTCATTGATTATCAAGGTTGTTAGTACCGGTTCAAAACTGGACAGAAAGACAGTGGGGCTATATCACGTTATTTTTAAAATAATCTTATATACAATATATTAATAATATAAAGATACAAGATATTTATGTACAATTTTGAAAAAGTTTGGAGCACGCCTTTTATTGCCAGGTTTTGTTTCGATGTATAAATTCATTTATTTCATAATCTTCATCACAAAAACATTCCCTTACAACTTATTCAAATTTCTTACTAGTTAAATTCTGAACGTTAACCGTTATCTAATAGAACATTTCCTTATTCTTTGCAGTACATTTGCTTGAAATGGAATTTAATTCCGTTTTTCCTTTTATTTTTATCGAGTGCGATGTCTCAGAAAATTATTTTAATTTAGTACATACATCAAGTTTTCAAATACGTATTGAACTTTTTATGTATGTTTACTTACAGACGAAATAGTATCATCGCACTACCAGTATCATCCACAAAGTGTATTATTCTTAGCTGCGGTTTTGGATGCATCGTACAACAACCAGTTGTATTATCAGTCACGTGGTAAACTGTCATTGTTTTGTTTTGATGATCTTATTTTTTTTTATTTACTAATGAGCGCTTGCTAGTATGCAATTAACATTTTTCTGTTACAAACTAATATGCCTAAAGATTTTTTTCAATCTTTTACATATTTTTACGTAGTAACTTTTAATTTTTTTTGCCTTTCGTTTATAATACTTTGTGATAATATATTTAACCAATCAGGCCGAGGCTTGGCCCTCCGCGGGAATTCAGTAAGATAAATAGGCTAGTGGAAATGTAAATGTCTTCTACATACATAAACTTTATTTTGTATATAATTGGTTAACAATAATTAATCTAACATTTCGCTGTAATAATATTTGTATAGTAATCACACAAATATGAAGAATTATAATGAAAGTAAAATAATTTTACAGAAAATTTGTATGACTGATAATTATTTTACGGTAAATAACAGGAAAAGGAGAACTTAAAATGTCATATCCTAGTTGTTGTTTTTATTACACATAAAATGTATTGATATGAACTATTTACATTGTTATACAAAGACAATTTAATTAAGAAACAATTTAATTAAAGTTTTGACCCCTTATTTCCTCCGAGATATAACATTTATCGGGCTAAATAAGATAGATCCAATTTTACTATCATAATTTTAATGAGTCGTTTAGTGTCGATGGTCGCTGAATTAATTCCACCTGTGAAACAAACTATTAAGCAAAACATGTATGGTCAATTTTCAGAAAATTTCAGGTTCGATGATAATTATTGTTTATAGATAAATGTTTTGAGATTTATCTACTAATGTAATGAAACATGTTCTAGTTCCACTAATTTAATTATGAATTGTAATCCTAGTCAAATTAGTAGTTTGCAAGGTTTATAGACGACTACATGGCGGTTAGATAGACGGTTGTTCTTTCTTCTTTTTTAATTTTTTTATTAATTATAGTGCTAGCATACGCATTGTTAGAAGTTATCACAAGATAGTATTCAAGAAAATGTTGATCCCTGTTCATCATCACCATCAGCCTCTGTCACGTCTAATGCGCGTCTTCTCCACGAGGGGATTTTCGGATTGTACCCCAACAAACTGGTCCAATGCGGTTTGGTGGGTGGACCAACTTATTACATGCCCATCCGACGCATAGAGATCTTACAATCGAGTTATTCCCATAACTCGAACCAATTGTCCCAACCAACCAGAAAACAATGATAGAACAAATTTTATTTTACCCGCGGGATTCGAACCTACGACCTCCGGTTTATAAAACAAGGGCCAGTGCCAGTTAGACCATAGTGGCGGTTATTAATATTTCAAATTTAATTCACACCTAATTTATCTTAAAAAAATAATCTCAAATTCTACTTCTGAACTTTTAAAATTTTAAACAAAATTATATATAATTATAAAATATATTGTAAAAATTATATGGCTCTATTCTGGCCATTAACAGTTACTCAAACATTCTGTAGTAAGCACGTTTCAGTTAAAAGATAGTTTAAAATTGTGTCAATTACAAGCGCTCCAACTTGTTTAGTTTATGCGTTTTTGTTTAGTGAATTGTTATACTAATGAAATTGTTCCTCCCTCAGGAAACAACGACTATTGCATGAGGGAGTAAATTCGTTTTTGATTTAAAACGTGGCAATTCGCATACAGGATTTGATCCTCTGTTATGCTATTTTTCAGATCACGGCCCACTACAAATAAGCAAGGCCCTCGCATGAGCTCGTTATCACGCCATCATTGCCAGCAAAATGCACTATTGCAATTCAAAGTGACTCGTCAGATTAAACAGCTTACAAGCAGCGTGATTGACGTCCGCAGATAGCGATAATCACGTGGCGATAAACACATTTAAAGTAAATTAAAAAAAACTCGTTATAATACTTTTATCATCACATAACATTGAATTAAACTAAGGAATTTTATACATTTAGGATACTTACTACCTAATATTATTTTTACAATTTAGACGGCGACCGCGAGAAATTTATGATAACGTAATTTGTAATAATAAATTGCAATAATACTATGAGTAACCCACGAATCTTTCATATTTGTAAAATAAAATAACTGCTTTTTAAAAAGGGTAGTTTTTTTAGATGGCACCTACTTTGCAATGTAAATGTTGCTTTATGTTTATCTCTATATATGCCTTGAATCCAATATATATTTCTCAATAAAAAAGGTGTGAGTACACATAAACGATAACATAATACAAGTGACATTATAACAAAATATATGATTGACTTAAAACAGTAAATAACCATATTGCGCAATATAAGCCGGTGACAACGTGCCCTATAAAAAAACAACCACGCAGTTTCCGCTATCGCATTTTAAATCTCTATATATTTTAATGCGTTCATTTAATCAAAAAGTCGTGTATGACACGTTTTATGCACATAAAGTCCTTTTTTTAATGCGTTACCTTTTAGATAAACTTACACCATATTAAATGAGATTCGAATATTCCATATAGTAATTTAAAGAAACAAAAATTAAAATGGATATTTTGGGTTATTCTTAAAACATAGATAACAGCACTTGCGGACTTTATTATAGACCATTTAAAAAAGTTCAATTGTGTAGTCTATCTTTTACGGTTTCGGCGGCGTTTGCAATTTTTTTTGGACGAGACTTTTGAGGCTGAAATTTTCTTTATAATTCATTAATATCTATTAAACTACTTATTACAAAATTAATTTAAAAAATGACACCAAATGACGTTAAAGAGTTATCATTTAAAAAAAGAATAAACATAATCGGACCACTAGGAGCGGAGCAGCGAGGTAACGTATATAGATTTAAAAAAAACACGCGCTCTGAATTGAGTACCTCCTTCTTATGGGAAATCTGTTAAAAGTAGATAAAAAAACTGTTCGTATGTACTTAAAATAAGTTTTATATGTCAGTGAAAGACTATGCTCACTGTATGTAAAAGTATACAATGTGCTGTTTTTCTATAGGTGCATAATTAAAAATATGCTAACATAAAATGTGTGTATACCAGATGTTCACAAAAATAAAAGTTTAATAAAACGATGTTAATCGTGTAGTTATATCGCCTCAACCGCATTCCCGTTCGTTATTCGTTGCGACATCTCTTAAGCAGTTCACACGCTAGTGGAATTTCGCATGAATGAGTAGCCATATGATACGTTAATGCCATTGTTTTATATCGAGACTTTATTACTAACATTAAAATAAGCCATCATTCTGTTCTAACCACGCTCGAGACAAGATTAAAATTAAGTTAAACATTTTAATTTGTTTTTTTAAAAGTCTTTCGAGGTCCGTCGAAATTTGAAGTGGCGCAGCCGGTAGGATATCCTTGTGTATATCTCGTCTCTATACTAACGTCCATCGGATCCCCAAATAGATTCGTGTATTAGTATAGTAGCCGAGTTAGAGATATCCACGAACCAAATAAATAACTTCGCGACGCGCGCGCATCGGTGCAGCATCCATCGAGAGGACGCCAAGACCTCCAACGTCACGACGTGGGCAGAATCACCTGAAGGACATGAGGTTGAGCAGACTGTGAGTAAAACTTTTCACTTCCTGTTTCCATATATCCTTGTTCTTCCTTATTAATCGAACTCATATCGTCGAATTTAATTTTAAGATACGTTATCTGATTTTGTTAGCTCAAAAATAGGCAACAAATTCGTCCGTATTATTTCTAATTCCAATTAATTAATTCTAATTGCTTTATTTTAAATAATATACCAAAATGTCGGTTACAATAATACCAAAAGACATTTTAGATTTAATTCCTAGATATGACGGGGACGAAAAATTATTAAACTTATTCATATCTAAATGCGAATATGTGTTAAGTACAACAGGAGGTAATGATAATATCCAACAAAATCTGTACCAATTTCACGCATTAAGTAGCAAACTTATAGGTAAAGCAGCTTCTTTATTAAGTGACAATCCGGACATTAAAACGTGGGAAGGTTTAAAAAATATTTTGACGCAACATTTTGGCGACCCCCGCTCTGAAGAGTGTATAGCAATCGAACTTGAATCACTTAAAATCAATAATGGAGAATCATATCCTCAATTTTGCAGTAGAATTCAAAATATAAGAAGCTCATTATTTGCTAAAGTTCAAAGATTAAGAGATGAAGGAATTAAGGCCGCGAAATTAATAATTTATAATAACACAGCGTTGAACGTGTTTTTATACAACCTTCCTGAGGACTTAATTAGAATCGTAAGGCTCAAAGGCACCTCTACTTTAGAGGACGCGTTGGCTATAGTAACCGAGGAGCTTAACTTCTTGACCCAGTACAATGCAAGAAATAATAGGTCTAAATCTATCCAATCTTCTTACAACTTGCAACAAAATGTTGTGAAACCAATTTCCTTCAACTCACCGCTAAACCAATTTAAGTTTGGAATTCCATCAAACCAAAGTGGACAAAAGTTGTTGCAACTTCCGAATGTGCAACAAGGTTACCGTTTTGGAGGACCACCGAATATGGCTTTCCGCTCCAACCAACCACAACAAACACGAACGCCGTTTCAAAGTGGTGGGTTTAGATTTGGTATACCCCAACAACAGAGACACCCAGGATTTGGCATGCACCACCACCAACAACCTAACCAAAACAAGTTTGGTTTCCCACATCAACCACCCCAATTTAAATACGGCATTCAGCCTAACCCAATAAGGCATGGTTTCCAACCACAGAATAACCAATTTAAATTCGGCATTCCACACCAACAGTCAACAGCAAGGTTTACTGATACAGATGTGTCAATGCGCACCGCGCCTATTAGACAAAAATATGTTGACCAATGACGTATTTTACAATGAAGAACCATCGGCGTCATACGAAGAGGAACCCCAAACTAATAATTACGGCTATTATCAAGATTACTACGAGCCTGTTCCTGAAAATTACCATGTAGAACATCCAGAGGAACCAGATAACCTGGAAACGGATAATCCAACGCATGAAAATTTTCAAAATGCAACCTTCGACGGGACGGTGAAATAATTCACCTCAATTATTCTGACAGTATTTTAAAACTCCCGCACATCATGATTCCGGAAATAAATTCAAAATTCCTTATTGACACTGGCAGTAGTCGGTCGTTTATAAGCCCTGACAAAGCCAATGAATATTTTAAAAGGTACAAATATCGTGAACCATTCACAGTAGTAAGTACGCATGCACAGAGTATTCATGATGAAGTAATACTTATACCGCTTTTAAAAACATTTAAGTGCAAACTACCGCATAAATTCTACATTTATGAAGTAGATGGCCGATACGACGGACTTATCGGCTCGGACCTCTTAAAAAAATTGGCTGCTAATGTAGACATGAACCACCAGGTATTGCGAACGCCTAACACCGAAATTCCAATTATTTACAACCCGCAACATGAAATTAATTTAGAACCCCGATCTGAGACACGCGTTAAAATCCCGACGAATCTTCAGAAAGGCGATGCAATAGTCAATTTCACACGGTTCAGTAAGGACATACGCATGCCGTGCGCTTTGGTTAAATGCGAAAACTTCTTTGCCGAAACTGTTATCCAAAATGTTTCAAATGAAAAAGCGACTATCAAATTTGTAGAACCTTTTAATGTTACTCCTTTTGAGAATTCCACTTGCACAATAAATACAACAATGTCGGAATGTGAGATCGATGAAATTCTCAAAGAAAATTTACACAAATTTCGTCTAGATCATACTAACGAAAGAAGAACGCAAGCAATTACAAACTATGTTACGAATATCGTGATATATTTTACAGTGAAAAGATTCCACTTTCATTCACAAACCAAGTTCAACACACAATAAGAACGGTAAATGAAGATCCGATATACATTAGACCGTATAGACATCCGCCCTTACAGAATGAGGAAATACAAAGACAAGTAAATGACATGCTTGAGAACGATGTTATTCAGAATTCTCACTCACCTTGGAGTGCACCTGTACACTTGGTACCGAAAAGGTAGATGCGTCTGGACAGCAGAAATTTAGAATGGTAATGACTATCGACGCCTTAATGACATAACAATATGACGACAAATATCCTTTGCCTAATATAACGGATCTCTTTGATAAACTTGGTAAATCAACATATTTTAGCACCTTAGATCTAGCAAGCGGATACCACCAAATTGAAGTGAATGAAAAGATCGACCAAAGACAGCTTTACTACCCAGTCAGGACATTACGAATTCAAACGTATGCCGTTCGGTTTGCGCAAGCACTCAGCTACGTTCCAACGCGCTATGGATAACGTCCTTCGTGGTCTACAGGGTCTACATTGCCTCGTTTATCTGGATGACATAATTGTTATTCATCAAGCCTACAGGAGCATATCGACAAATTACGGGATATATTTAAACGCCTACGAGAAACTTATCTAAAAATAACGCTAGACAAGTGCGAATTTTTGAGAAAGGAATATTGTATTTAGGCCATTACAATTACCAAAGAGGGTTTGAAGCCCAATAACGATAAAATACAAGCCATATTAAAATTTCCTTACCTCGAACATCAACCGAGATTAAAAGTTTCCTTGGACTCGTAGGATATTATAGAAAATTTATAAAGGACTTCCTAAACTGACGCAACCACTCACTTCCTGTCTTAAAAAGAAAAATAAAATCGAAATCACTAAGGAATACATAAATGCTTTCGAAAGATGTAAGAACTACTCACAAACGCACCGCTATTACAGTATCCTGATTTCTCTCGACCTTTGTTTTGACCACAGACGCGTCAAACTTTGCTCTGGGTGCAGTTCTGTCGCAAGGTACTGTGGCGTGATAAACCAGTCGCCTTTGCTAGTCGAACCTTAAATGATGCTGAGACCAGGTACAGCACGATTGAAAAAGAATTACTAGCAATTGTGTGGGCCGTTAAACATTTCCGACCCTACCTATACGGCAAGAAATTTACCATCTACACAGACCACCGACCATTGGCTTGGTTAAATTCTATAAAAGAGCCTAATAGTAAATTAACCAGATGGAAGTTACGCCTTGCAGAATTTGACTACGAAATCATTTACAAAAATGGAAAACAAAATAGCAATGCCGATGCATTATCCAGAATAAGAATAAATGCTCTGAGCGAAAATGATGATGCATCTTTGAAAGTTAATATAGACGAAAAAGAACAAAAGCTCCAAAAATATTTAGACGACGTGGTAACTGAAATTGAACAATTGTGTAAACAGGAAAAATCAGGACAGCCGATAACTATCTCATCCGATACAGAAACAGCAAGCATCCCCTCTCTAAATGAAAAAGAACCCAAGTGTCTTTTACCGTCTCCAAATAGTAGCACTATCACCGCATCTGAAGGCCGAAATAGCATAGGCACAATACATTCTGCAGAAGACATAGACACATCAGGTATTGTAATTCTCCAAGAGGCAATCGATACGAAACCAAACCAAATACTCGTACATACCTGGAACAGAAATGAATGTTCAGTTAAGGATATTTCCAGAGACAAACAAAAGGTTCTAGAAGTTCATTTACCTCTAGATAACTTAGATCTAGTGAAAAGTTTCCTCAAAAGTTATATCAGACCCAAGATTAAATACTTCTTTTATTTCGAAGACATTCAACATCGTAATCAGTTTTCGAAAGTCACGATACAACTATTTCAAAAAGGTAGTGTCAGACTATATGAATGTACTAAACGTATAGTATACGTAGAAGATGAAAAGGAACAACGTGAAATAGTCCTCAATATCATACAGGAAAGAGTTGCCACAGAGGTATAAAGAAACCACAAAACACATAAAAGGACATTCTATTGGAACAACATGGATCAAACTATAGCAAGCATCATAAATTCATGTGAGGTGTGCAAAAAGATGAAATACGACCGTAAACCCTTCAAACCGGAAATTCAGTTAACTCAAACGCAGTATAAACCATTTGAAGAGATATTCATAGACACATTCTCTATAGAAGGGAAGTATTTCCTAACCATCATCGATGCATTCAGCAAACTAGGACAAGCCATTGAAATCAAGCCGATCAACCCTGGAAGTCCAAGAGCACTTATAAAGTATTTTTCTTTTTACGGAACTCCGACCAGGATTAGCTCAGATCCCGGTATGGAATTCAATAACGTTCTTATGAAGGAAATGCTAGACCTCTACAAAGTTACTCTACACATTGGTACCCCGCATAATCCCAATTCTATGGGATTGATCGAAAGGTTCCACTCAACTATCACCGAAATCTACCGTATCGCCAAATACCAGCATAAGATCACAGACGCAGCATCTGTAATGACTTACGCTGTTATGTCACAACCAACACATTCACTCAACTACCGGACTTACTCCATTTGAAGTAGTTTTGGAGCACACTGAATCCAACAATGCTTTCTCCATGAATTTTAACAAACACTATACTCAACAGTTAGTTAAGGAACACGCACACAGAACCAAGTATCTATACGAGTACCTGACAGATAAGATAATCGAGAAGAAAATGTCTGTAAAAAATAAAAGACCAGGTGAATCACAATTCGATTTGGACATAGGAGATCAATTTACATAAAAGGCGTTAATACAAGACGGAGTAAAAAAAAAAAACTACTCCGGATTGACAAGAATCCGGGATTGTTACTCGGTCAACGAAGGCGAAGCCTTGGTCAGCTATGACAATTGGGTAGTTGTTAAGATATTAGATTTAAAATTAATTTACGAAGAATTAGAAAACACTATAGATAGATTTAGATGACTTAAAAGCACGTTCAAAGTTATATCGATGTTAGAATATTAGATTCAGATTTTAAAATGCAGAGAAACAAACCGATTACACTATGAACATAACTGTTAATAAATTTAAACAATTAATTCCTTCAATTCGAATCAAACGAGGACTGTTAAATCCACTAGGCTCTCTTATTAAAGCCATCACAGGGAATCTAGACAATAATGACGCTGCAATATACGAAAGCTTGTTAGAAAAATTGCGGACACAACAGGATTCTATTAAAAGTAAAGTCACTATAATATCCGAAATAGTCGGTTCCTTCACAAATATTGCAAATTCGACTAAAAGTAATTTTATACAATTAGAAGAAAGTATTCAAAGTATACATAAAGCGTTAAATGAATCGAACCTCCACCAGACAAGTACTAGACTCGTTCACATCTATAACATTTTCCTTAACCATTTTCAAAATTTATACACTCATTTAAATGAAATTGAGACGGCAATTGCTTTTAGTAAAAATAGGGTATTACATCAGTCAATTATTGATACAGAGGAACTTATGTTAGTTTTAAAACAGATAGAAAAATCCAAGAAGCTAGCATTTCCAGTAACCTACGATAACATTTTAAAATTAGAACAATGCATAGAGTTAAAAGCCTATATTAAACAAAATCAGATAAAATTTATTATGAGTATCCCACTAATAAGAAATGAGATCTTCACCTATTATAAACTAATTCCTTACCTATTCTTAATAATGGCCAGACAACAATTATCCTTCCTAAAACCCATACCTGATAGTGAAAGGTTTGAAGCAACTGATTGCTCAACCATGTATGGAGATAGACGAGCTCCGATTCCTCTGCAGAAAACAGCATGCAACCGTTTATTAATGATAAATGTATCACCGATATCATGGAATTTCGTACTAACATCTCCAGCTGCCACCCAATAGCTGTCACCTTGGAAAATTCATGGTCTATCGTATACAAGCGAATCGTTGGATCATTTACTCATATGATGAAACCACTATAAACCAATTTTGTAACAATTGAAGTCACTCAAGAAACTGTACAGGAACCTACATTCTAACTATCGAAGATAACTGTAGAGCAGAGATCAAGGACCACATACTAAAGAGACATCAAACCCAGGGAAAAGAAATAACCTACCTGAAGCAGCCGATTATCCACTTACTAAAGATATCATGAGCCGTCAATTGAAGGACTAAAACCAATAAATCTTGTTGAGCCAATCTAGCGATATCCAGTCTCTAAACTTAATACTACAGAAGAGTAAAAGTGAAATTATAAGTGAAAATGAATTGCAAAACAGTTATATGAATACTATTGTTTTCAAAAGTGTTAGTTTAATTAATATTACAATTGTATTACTAGTATTACTAATTTTCCTTGTAATATTTAGACATAAGATAATACAAATTTGTCAACGTAGTAAAAACGAGATGATCCTGCGGATAATCTCGAACTTACGAGGGAGGAGTTATATCGCCTCAACCGCATTCCCGTTCGTTATTCGTTGCGACATCTACTTAAGCAGTTCACACGCTAGTGGAATTTCGCATGAATGAGTAGCCATATGATACGTTAATGCCATTGTTTTATATCGAGACTTTATTACTAACATTAAAATAAGCCATCATTCTGTTCTAACCACGCTCGAGACAAGATTAAAATTAAGTTAAAACATTTTAATTGTTTTTTTAAAAAGTCTTTCGAGGTCCGTCGAAATCTAAGTGTGTTATTATCGTAACTATTTGTTTTCAAATTACTTTCATCACATATTTTTAATAGCAAACACCCCGACAAAATAAGCAGAGGCTAAGTCGATAGTTTTAATGTTGACACATTTCGGTTTAAGTTATTCGTGGCTTGAATAATAATGTTCCAAAATATTAACGGTTGAGATGAGAACTAATAATAATAACGAGATTACACAATATTGAAAGACAAGTGAAATTTTGCCATGCAGCGGTTGACACAGAGTATCAAAGGTGCTTTATTATCATACTAGATCTTAGGCGTGCTTGGATCTCAACACTCCAATACCCTTAAATTTTACCTTAATGTTAATATTTTTTTCGTATTGCATGCGCAGGCAGACGAGCAATCGGGGCCACCTGATGGAAAGTGGTCATCGATGCCCATAAAAATTGGCAATACTGGTATCACCAACGCGCTGTTAGACATAGGATGTTTAGCCTCGTTTACCCAGTAAATACGCCGGCTACGCTGCCTTTCAAACCAGAACACAGTAGTGTTTTCACAATACTGCTTTGCGGTAGAAGTAGGCACCGCGGTGGTACCCACCCAGACGGTCTCCTGTAAAATTTACAAAATACAATGAATAATCCTTGTCCTTGGTTGTAAAACATCAAAAAAATTAAGAAATATGGTTCTTACACTATATTCTCTACTAGTCTACTTACTTGTGATGTTGCTTATTCGGAAGACTTTTTTTTATCGATTTTCGTTTTGATCTGTATACAGATTACTTTATAAATTAAATTTCTTTTTAAATTCCGTACAAATTCAAATTCAAATATCTTTATTCAATATAGAAGTTTACACTTGCTTATTGATTGTCAAACACACTACCACCGGTTCGGAAAATTACGCCTCAGACCTGAGAAGAACCGGCGAAAGAAACTCAGCGGGCTATTTTTTATGTCATCTTTCAAAAATAACAAACAATTTGATAATTCGGCATTACATATTATGCAATTTTGAAACATGACCTGGAGCGGAGCATTCCATTACCTTGCTGTGTTATCATTTAGAAATTAATTAATTATTTTACATATTACATTTTACCAAGTGTCGGCTTATCCTTTAATTACACTCCCATATCGTTTAATTCATCATTATCATCATCATCAGCCTGTGATAAGCCCCTGCCGAACATAGGCTTCCCCTAATACACCCCTATCCCACGACGTTGGTTCAATGAGAGTTGGTGGGTGGACTTTTTACATGCCCTTCCGACGCATGGATTATCTTACTTTTCAGACAATTGGGTGATCGGCCCAAATTGCCCTAACTAACTAGGAAACAACAATTAAATCATTTTGAGTCCCCGTAGGATTCGAACCCACGACCTCCGGACCTTTTAAACCACACGCCCTTACCACCAGGCTACGGGGCCAGTTAGCGTTTAATTACACGCTCCATATTATTTTGTACCTTAATGTTCTACTCCAACTAGGATTAAATATTTTTGTATTACAGTACAAATTTGAAGTCAGCAAAAACCTTCGCTTCATCGTTCTCACTCTTACCACTGGTATTTCTTCATACGCTGCAATTTTTATCACTTATCATCAGGGGTACGTTCTGTTCTTATCGCGATGTTTAATGAAATAAAATATTTCTTAAAAATCACGCTTTCACATCACAATTTGTTTAAAACAGAAGAAGACATGGGATGCGTGAACCTTTTATGTTACATATTTCAAAAGTAATTAATCTGATATCTAATTACACTATGTTTCAAAATAATTTCTCTTTATTTTATATAAATTTCATAGTGACACGGATTTTGCTGTAATTGTGTAGTAACTAATAATGTATAATGCAAGTAATTTATGCACTTTTATTATGAGACGTAACTCATAGTAAAAGTTAAATATATTCATACAATATCCTAGCACTATACTTTCTATGATTGACAGTCATTTTTCCACTGGTTAACTGCCTCCATAGCCTAGTGGTGTAGGCGTGTGTTTTAGAAACCAGAGGTCGTGAGTTCGAATCCTGCGGGGACTCAACAAATTTTCATTGATGTTTCCTAGTTGGTTGGGGCAATTTGGCCCGATCACCCAATTGTCTGAAAAGTAAGATGTAAAAAGTCGGTCCACCCACCAACCCGCATTGGACCAGCGTGGTGGAGTACGGTCCAAAGCCCCCTAATGAATAGGGGTGTGTTAGGGAAGGCCTATGTACAGCAGTGGACTATCAAAGGCTGATGATGATAATGATGTTCCACTGGTTCGGAAATAAAAGCCTGTGAGGAACCGGTGTAAGAAACTCAGCGGCAACTATCTCAAATAAAATATCATCGATGTACAAATATAATTAAAAAAGGTCCATGTTTCATTTTCTGTCTTAGAATGAGTATTTGTTTTGTTATTTTATAATTTATTATAATATATTAATATATTAAACCACAATATTTTCCAGCCAAATTATAGAATGCCAAAACTGCATAATTATGTTAAAATTAATTCAGCACGAATGGAGGTTGCCCAGCATCGTAATATAAAACTAGATCATACATTTAATTTTTCCATGGTCAGCTTTACTGTCACATAAAACATGTTACGAGCGATAATAGTTTGTGCAAATTATGGTGAAAATTAATAAACTCTAACCAATATTACTTTGCGTTATTTTATTAAACTATTCTTTTCGGAGTAGCTCTATTTTTGTTAAGAATAAGGAATCTTTCAAATATTACAAACAAAAAAGGTAATAAATTCTATTGCTCTTTACCCAGACTAACATATTTATACGTTTCGCCGAATCTTTATCGAAATTTCTCTTACTAAAAATTTGTAAATAAAAGTTGGTAAGATCTCTCTTTATAAAAGCTTATCGTCACATAAATTCCGCGATTCGCGGACATCAATCGCGCTGCTTGTGAGCTGTTTAATCTGACGCGTCAATTTGAAATGCAATAGAGCATTGTGCGAGCGCTGGGTGGCGTGATAACGAGCTCTTGTGAGGGCCCTGCTAATTTGTTAGTGGACGGTGATCAGAAACGTGGCATTGCACAGCATCGAATCCTGTATGCAAATTGCTTTGATTTATATTAGCGTAGTGCACTGCTTTGAATATTGCGTAGAGTTTAATCAAAAACAAAATTACTTACCTGCACTATACAGTTCTTTTTTTAAACTAACGTTATTTTATTAACATGTTAGAAATTACAACGTAGAAACATGATGACTTTAAATACTTGGTGCCATTGGGCGAAGCAAAACAACAAAGACAAGATAGGCAAATGCAATTATTTATTGTTAAAAAGATCACATACACACGAATACGTTTAACACACTCGTAACATGTTTTTTGTATAATTATTAAATTTTACAAACTATTTTGGTTAACATGATATGGGTTCATTTAATATAATGGCTGTTAGGACAACATAGAAAAAATCTGGACTGCCACCTTGTGATCTAATTGGATAATTAAACTATTTACGAAACGAGTTTACATTTGGATGGGTTTTGTAACTTCTTTATTGTGACAACTTTTATAAAATATAAGACAAAACAGTTTTATAGACTCCAACTTAAAATCTCTAAAAAGTTAATACTATAGGAATACTAACGTTGCCTATATATTTTTATATTTTAAGGCACATCTTAGAATTTTTAAACTTAACAGATATTTTAAAATTAAGAAGGAACTTCATACCATTTTAATTTGTATTTTTTTTTGTTGTAAAGACGATTAATAAACATAGTATATGCTCGTGACGATCACCATTAAATTCCCAATGCATTTCAAACTGACAAGCCAGATTAAGAGGCTTACACGTTAGGTCGACTGACGGACGATTGACGTCCGCGATTCGCGCAATTTATTTAGGGACAAAATATATTTCCAATGTACGGAACTTATTTATTATAATTTATTTATATTTTATATTGTCATATGAATTTAGTGCACCTATAAATAATCACTGCGTTATCGTATCTGTATACCTCTGTGTTACACAGACTTATTTAATTATCCTTGAATAGGATAATTAAATACGTGCGATACTTTTTATGCATGTTTAGTTTAATATTAGATATACATTTTGCGGCACTTAAGCTGATATCGCAACTCAGACCTTATTACTAGTAATCCAGTGTCAAAACTGTGTGAATTATAATACTTAGTAATGACAATTTACGATATTACTACTAGGATATATTTCGCAATCTAATATAAATTAAAGTAAAAATCCTTCTTGTACAGGCCAAACAAATATAAGATTCTTTCTATATTTCATCACGTCTTCGGCGATTTTGTTTTGTCATCTTTTGAAATATGTAAGTAACAAATAGTTAAAGGCCTACAAACTATCATATGTTGTAACAAAACCTGGAGTATGCGATTAATAGAGTATGTTATCATTTAAAAATTCATTAATTTTATAATAACCTCAACCCAAACTCTAACTCAAACCTTTGGCTAAATACTTATTGCAACTTATGTATTAACTTTTTCTACATAATTTTACTATTGAAATATTATTAAAGTCACTTATCAAAAACGTGTAGTAACTTAATGCGATGCGCAATATATAGATAACAAAAAGAGACATGATAATAATACAACCCTTAGCTACGAAGTGGTGTCGAACGTAGGGTGTTGTTCAAAAATAAATTTATCTACAAGCATAAATAAGAATATAAAGCAATGGCAAGCGCTGAAAAACGTAATTACGATTTATTACGTCGCCTTTTTGTTAATGGTCAGTGATTAGAAACGCATAACAGAAGATTAAGTTCGTTAAAAATTGTTATGTCTCTGTGTAATAACTACCATCAAGACTTCTTATATTACATTGCTATTTTTTTATTCTTTCTTTTATATATCTTAATTTCTTTCTTATGTCGTTGTTTTTCTGATCATTTATGTTTACTCAAATAAAACAATTCTATGTTAACTGACATAAAATTAATTAAATTTGATAAAACCAGTATTAGTTCAAAATTCTTTGAACATTTGAACGTCTATCATGCGTTCGTCAAAGTTTTAAAGCAAAGAAAATAAGTTTTAAATAAACAATAAATCTGTAGAGTATATTTTTTATGAAACAAACATAAACTGTGAACACTAATTTATCAAATCAATCGTTTGAGGTCCTCAAAATATATGTAATAAATCATTTTACTTTATAAATTGATATTCATTTAAACAACTAAACTCCTTTTTTGATGTTGGCGATACAAAACAACCAAAGAACAAATTACAGAGAAAACATTTTTGATAATACGCAAGTGCCTTTGAGAATCCCAATCCATGACATTAATTTGCATTTTTTATTCAAATGGAACTTTAAATAACACCATCACCTTATCAACATCATAATTTGAAGTATACAATAGCACAAAGTTACTTTTGATGCGACATTTTTAAATCATTTTCCCGTCTATAAATAGCTGACTTTTAATAAATAAATTAATTTTTCCCGCTACTAGACTGCGAAGAATAAGTAAATCTTGTATGGGACAATGTATACGCTTTTACAACAAAATCCCAGTAAACGTTCAGAATTTAACTATTAATAAATTTAAAAAAGTAGTAAAGGAACGTTTATGTCTTGAAGGTTATTATAACATAAATGATAACACAACCTGGTAATGGAATGCTCGATCCAGGAATTTTCAAATTTAACATACGAATGATACAACTGTATGCATCTCAGATGAAATTTATATGTATATTTGATTATTTTAAAAGATGACAAAATATGCCCGCTGAGATTCTTTCGCCGGTTCTTCTCAGGTTGGAGGCCTCCTACCGATGGTAGCGTCTTCGACAATCAATAAGCGATTGTGACACTTCTACATTGAATAAAGATAAAATTTTAATTTAAAGCTTTGAATATGACTCTTAATAGTATTTTAACATAGAAAAGGAGATTAGAAAAGGTTTAACCATAAAAATAACATAAAACATAATACACTAAGGTTTACAGTCATACTAGCCAGTATTTTAAACATGGTATGTGAGTCGTATAAGTTCTTTAATTAATCTTGGCAAGTATTTAATTAATATTGTAGAAGATGCAACATCCCCATTTTCTAGGGGACCATCAAGGGCCTTATCTAAATCTGCAGTAAAGCAGTAGTTCTTAAACACAGCCGTTTTCCGGTTTAAATGACGAGGGCCAGTGTAATTACAGGGAAAATTAAATGTAAAATCTCAAGCTACAAGGCATACGAATGTGTACCGTCTTACGTTGCGATTTTTGAAGACGTAACATTATTTTTACTATCAAGTAAACATCCTGCTCGTCTCGTCACTTTTATCTATAAAAATAACGTCAATTAGTAAATAACAAAGCTCAGAATATGAACTCAATGATATACTTAATGCAGGATTAAAATATGTTACTAAGTCCATGCTCAATTATATTTACGTTGCAAAGTAGACTATTACTTACTTAAATAGTTGTCTGGACGTTTTTCAGCGTAACATAAACTGTTTTTGACCGACTTACCAAAAGAGGGAGGTACTCATTTCGGAGCGTATGTTTTTGTTATATATGTTACCTCGTTGCTCCGTCCCTAGCTGCTCTGTATTATCTTTTTTAAATTTATAGGTATAAGCTGTCATTTGTTCCTATTTTATAACAATTTTTTAAATAGTTTAATAGATATTAAAGAAATTAAGAAATTTCTGCGTTTAAAATCACAACCTCGTATGATTAAATTGCAAACACTGCTAAAACCGTAAAAGATCCAACTTAACTACGTTCTGCATATTTATGTTTAAATAGTCTATATGAAATTCTGCAAGCGCAAATAGCTATATTTTAAGAATAACCCACAATAGCCATTTTAATGTGAAACATTGTTAAAATTTGCAATAATATATTCAACCTTCGTTTTAGGTAATCAACTGTAAGTTTACGTAAAAGTTAATGTATTCAAAAATACTTCATACTATGTACATCAAACGTGTCATAGACAACATTCTGATAAAATAAATACCCTAAAAGATATCGGAGATTTAAAATGCAGTGGCAGAAATCGTAATTCCATTTCCGACAGAGAGAGCGTTGAAACCTGCTTGTATTGCGTAAAATAGGTATAATTATGCTATTTGAAGTTGGTCATATTTTTTTGTTAATATTTCACTTGTTGAGTATGTAATGGAATCGAAGCTTTATAAGTCAATAATTAATTTAATATCTAGACCTGTATATTATTTCATAATCTAATATAAAATAGAAAAAACGCTGTGAAAAGTGAAAATCAGACACTGATAATTTTAACATAAAATGTGACCGACTTAAAACTTAAAACAATATGTTTTTTTATAATTTTATAATAAACGATATAAACATTTTGGCTTATTTTAATCATCATAATTGACGTTTCTAAATTTTTTGTTCTCTCTTTTGTGATAATTGGTGTGGCGATCTCCGATTGATGCCATTTATGAATTTAACTGGAGATAGTTAAATTATTTGTTTCATGAAATGCTCTAGTTCTCGGCAAGATCGGCTATGTTGTAATTTTCTTACACGTTCTAAATATTTGTCTAGGAAAATTCGCTGTTAATTAAAAATTTAATGTACGTTTAATGGTTATTGTATTACTTGAGCACAATTATTATCAACAGCATTTATTTGTTTAGGTTGGTAAGCAATTCATTAAAATTGATGTTTTGTGCTGGAATTTATAATTTAAAACTAAAAAAGACTTTAAACCAAAGGTCTAAAAATTCGGCCATCATATAAAGTTATTGTTTTATTTATCATGAAGAGTGTTATAATCAAAATGCAGTAGGGTGGCCAACTGTGTCGATCCAAGAACATTTTGTCATGACAAAAAAAAAAAAAGTTCTTTATACATTAGATTTGGAGAAAATAAGTTTCAATAGCCAAAACCATTTTAGTCTTTTAAAAAATATCTATAAATAGTTACCAATTTTCTCAAAAAGCGGACTTGTAGTATTTAATAATACGTCAAATTTAAAGTTAAATGAAATTAAAATAACTCCCCTCGGTAGGTACCTGTGATCACGCAGCAGCGCAATAAAAAGCTAGATCATACATTAAATATTTGCATGTGGTCAGCATTGATGTCACATAAAACATGTTACGAGCGGTAACATATTCCGCGAAGTATGGTGAAAATATATATTATCCCATTATTTCAATATGTTATTTTAGTTAACTATTTACTTTGGACTAGCAAAATTTACTTTAAATTATTTCACGTAAACTCAAATTGATATGCAAAACGGATGAAAACAAAAGTTGAAATGAAAATTTTAGTTGGTCTGGAACATTCTCTGTTAACGTGAGGATGAATTTTTAAAATATTTTTCATGGTCATGAAAACCTATTAGTAACAGTTCTGAAAAGCACCCTCTTGGTTCAATTGTGATACACTTTTATTTTGTATCACAGGATGATGATGATGATGATTTGATGTTAGGAATTATAATTAATTACATACACATACATTATGTGTTAGCCTGTGTTAGTCCACTGCATGATAAGGCCTTCCCTAATACACGCCACCGGTTCACTCGCATTTCTATGTCGCCTAACACAACCGCAAAGTGGTTACGCAATAATCTTCATTCCCTTTCTTACTACCGCTCCTTTCGCCTGCCCTCCTTTTTCCTAAATTTATCCCTCACCTCGCAAATAAAGGAGGGTGGATGGAGAATACTTCTAGACGCGGTCGGGGCCAGCGCCACGCTGTCGACAATTACCTTCGGGAGTTCCTACGCAACGTATCACATTTTAAATTCACGTGTTTTAAGTTTACCGCGAACCCCAATCGCAACAGCGAAGACGCCTGCAGCTATGCGGCCAGGTTATTATCCTTCCTTTTGTCGCATTTCCAATCCGGCTTCATCACCACGATGTCCGAGCCGGATTACGCACATGGTCCTTCGAACTGCATCCTCACTTCTCACTCGAGCTAGTTGGTCCAATCAAATTGGCTGACGAAACTTGAGTAACCACGCGCCCGCGCAACCACCACGTCCAATAGGGGGTTTATGGACCGTATCCTACAACGCTGGTCCAATGCGGGTTGGTGGATAGACCGACTTTTACATGACCATTTAAATTTTCATTTCAATAATTATAAAATGTTGAATATATTTTCAATAATAGGACCGCATCTGAAAAGGTGTAATCCGTCAGAGTGCGCCGGTCACATAAGCGGCAGAATTGATGACTGCTGCAATCAGAAAGCTCTCGAGTGGAGACCGATGCTCCGCAAACGTAGTGTAGGATGCCCTGCGGCAATATGGAGTAACGATATTTGCAAAGTGGCAGGTGCGGGCTGAATGTGAGTAGCCGAAGAGCGGAAGCAGTGGCGTGCATTAGGGGAGGCCTATGTCCAGCAGTGGACTGACACAGGCTGGTGTTGATGATGGTGATGACTTAAATAAAAACCGCTAACAAAAGTGCGCTAAAAATATTTTATTATTATTTTATTTTTAATATTTTAAATCTAAATATTAAGATTTACCGTAAAATAGTAACATTGAAAAGTTGGCCCGGGAAATGAAAAACGGGCTTTTCTAAGAAAAATTATCAATGTTCTACAAACCACATATTATAAATGGCATAAAACTGTACGAATAATATTTAAAGAAAAATTTAACAATGATAATTTAAAAAGTGCCGAATACGCTATAAACAAAATCTAATATTTTGGCATATTTTAGTTAAAAGGGAACAATATAAAATAAATTTTGGCTACTTACGTTTTAGCCTTAGAGCTAATAACGCAATGAACTTAAAACAAGCATAGTGCAAAAGCACATCTTATGCGGCTGGCAAAACTCCAGTCTAGTTAAATAGAGCTAATATTAAAAATAACTTTTATGGCTAGGCATTACCTCAATAATGACACATTTGCGCAATTTTAAAACTGATTAATATTTTAATAAAGTCAATCAGACTTTCTATAAAAAGCACGTGCTTAATTTTGAGCTTAGTTTTCTTTTTTTTAAAGGTTGCCTCTTTTTATGCTTTTCAATGGTATGGCTTATTAAGTGGTTTAGTTACAATGATAATGGAATAACAAAAGTTACTTAATTGAAAACTAAAATATTGTTAACAGCTTAAAAACCCTAAAAAATTAGTACAAAGTTTTTATGACGATAAATACAGTATAATTTTATAATTATATAATTTTAGAGTACTAATTTTTCATTAAATGTTTTTAAACACTACACCGAAATATTTGAAGCTAATTTAACTAATGAGTATTAGTTTTGTGCATTGATATGCTGTTTTAGATAATACTTACAGCCGCACAAGATAACATTATAGGAGTAATGGAGTATGTAATTATTTTTATTTAGAATATTTAAAAACTGAGCTACATAACAGTGGATTGGACTCAAATCCTGCGTAAAAAATTGATAATCGTTTTGTCTTTTATTGTTATTTTCGATATTATAAATTGCTTTTGACAAACCTTGGCTGGCCATTATAATTGAGCTATTGTTCACGAATTTGTCGCCTTTATCTAAACGTTTATTCTGACGTCTCCAACTTGCTTACGATGGTCTGATAGATTAGCACCTCATATGTAGTCCCAGTTTTAAAAGTTTATCTTCAGAAGTCGAATAATTAGGTAGGTCACATGGAGTTTATACTTTGATCATTGTAAAATCCCATGTATCGGATGCTATGAAGTTGCAGATTAATTCTCATACCTGTTTGTGTGTTGTGTGTAGCTGCTTTCTCACGCCGAATCGTTCAGTGAAAGATTACAACATTTTCCTTGTTAAAAATAATATACTTCCATTACCATTAAAGTAGTTTCCTTATCTGCTTTTAATTTGGGCTGGATTGTGTAATATTAATGCTTTTGATGTACGTACATGTTAATATGTCATACATAAGAGTTTCTTGATATAATTTTTATTTTGAAAAGAAATATTAGTTATATTTGCAGAGGCGATGGCTGACAAAATAAGTCTACTTAATGTTGCAATCGAAGCAGCGTTGAAGAGCCGGTCTTATCTAGATCAACGTCAGAATATATTGCGCTTTACAACACAGTAACTGTATTCCTATGCAATGCTTATGACTCACATGTCGTATCTAAAATTTCACATGAATTTGAACTCGATAATGCTGTAAAACTTAAGTTTTGTAGATTTATATGACAGGGTCGTACAAAATACGAAATACAAAATATCCATAAACGCTTATGTGACATTTTATCCCTATTAGTATTGAAATATTTCTTCTGTCACAGCTTATAAAAACCTTTTTTGTGTAGCCTTTTTCAAAACCCATCTTGATGGCCAATAATCCGATAAACATCTTCAAACTGTTGTTTTACACGATCAAGGAATACAAAAAAATAGCGGTCTTTAAATTCAACTCAAGAGTAGTCAGTATGCTCTAACTTTGTAAACTTGGCCAAGGAATAGCCACCTTATACCACTTTATATCACCATTAATGGATCGAGCCGTTCTTATTTACGTTTATGCGTGTAAAGGCTTCGTTTTCCTTTTGGCACCCTCAGACGACATTAAATCATCCTAAGATTGTTCCTATCTTGCTACGGACGCTGCCTCTTTTTAAATAATAACGAACTCGCTCATAAAGTATATATATATACTTGTAACCTGCAACATTAACAAAATAACTTTAATCAAATAAAAGAAATTTCATCTTTATGAATCTTATTATAATAATGTGTAAGCATTCTATAGCGGTTTAGATTTTGGAAATATCTTTAACATATTTTTAACTCTTTATCCAATATCGTGCAGAAACTTATATAGATTAATATCTTAGCGGTTGTAATATTCGCAAAGGCGATAACTGACACGATAAGTCTACTTAACGTTGCGATCGAAGCAGCGTTGAAGAGCCGGCCTTGTAAAGATTAACGCCACAATGTATACTCCTAGTAAATGGTGATCTCTCTATTATTAAACATAAATTAACTTAGTTTTAAAGATAAATTTTAATAACTTGTATGAACATTTTTTATGGCAATAATATTTTGTACGCCGTAATTATAAACTAAGTTTTGTCATAGGAAATGCACCGTCTTAGTCTATTATTATGTATCACACTGGATCTACTCCGAGTTACGTCAATTATTTTCCAGTAAACGTCCCGTCAGTATTGAACCAGCCATTCAATAGGTTGACCAGAACAAACAAACAGACAAATTTTACCCTTAAATATTAATGTACCAATCTAAATTTAAAATTACAATGATATATTTTCAAACCTTAATACTCAGTAATTGACAGGTGCTTGACGAAATTTCAATAAAATTATACTTATTATACTTATCGCATAGCAGCATCTTAAAAAAGCACTTTGCTTTCCGCTTGCATTTGAAATAGTGGCTTAACCTTAAAAGATACACCAAAATTTACGTTTTGTACAATGGCACTTAGATTTATTCAGAGTAACAACTCTAAATAAAAATTACAGAAAATGTCTCTATAACATAAGCTCACGATGATAAATATAGTACATTGCAAATCTTCATAAACTGTATTGTCGATATCGCATTGTCTTTTGTATGTTGATTAAACCTACAATTTACAGATTATAATAATAATAAAATTTCTCAAAGCTGTAAGTAATTTATGTTACGAAGGCATATGTGACGGGTCTTACGGAACTTATTACACTAGTTCTTAATTTTATCTGCTACATCCCTAAATTGTTTATATTTTTCTGTATTTTTTTTTGTAAAGAATATTTTATTTTGTCATATAATGTAATGGCTTTTTAAATAACGTTTATTTGGGAGATATTCAGATACTTTTGGAAAGAGATAAGGCGCAGGATAAAAATTGTACATGTCCATCCAACGCATAGACCAACTTACTTTACAGGCAATCGGGTGATCAGCCCGCATTGCCGAAACGTGTTGGAAAAGTTAGTTGAGTCCTCGCTGGATTCGAATCCACGACCTTCAATTTCTAAAGCGCAACCCTTACTACTAGGCTATGAAGGCAGTTGTTAACACTATATATTAACATGTCAGCAGTGTATTAAACTTACAAAAATTTAATTTAATAATATAAGTAATTATGTTATACCTTTTTTAAAATAAGTGATTGAATATCGTTGCCTTCCATAAGAAAAAAATTATTTATTTTACTATAAAATACCCTTTAAGAATCTCCACAGACGAAGATCCGCTATGAAGGCTATTGAAAACCCAAATAATTTAATTTGTTCTATGAGTCGTAAAATTGTGTCAGCTCCTCAGCGTCATTACAATTTGAAGATTTTTATACATTAAACATTTATTTTGAATTATTATGATTCATCACTAAAGAATAAAGACTTAATAAATGTCTTAGTTTAACAAAAATTTTAACAAAAGCCCACTTTAACTCGATTCGAAAATCGATCGAAATGGCGTGATATTAAGCAATTAATTGTCCATTTGTTGAGCATATATTTAATGTAAATTTTAGACTTTTTAATTTTATTCATGTATGCCACTGTCAGAACTGGATCAAATTGCTATGGGTTCAAACTGGAAGAACCAGCTTTCAAATAAAAAAAAAAACATCCATATCGGTTCAACCAGGCGAATTGAGGACCTCCTCCTTTTTTTGAAGTGGTTTAAAATAGACGAAATTAGAGGTTTACAAACAAAATATTTAATAATAAATGGGATAGAGTTTTTTACGCTTATTAAATTATTTTTATGCAAAATATAGAGAAAATTAAGTATTATTTACATTTATAAATTAAAAAAAGAACTATAGAAAAATAAAACGATATAAATAACGACAATTTCTGAAAAGCTGTTAACTGAATAAGGCTCGCAGCATTAACAGTTACTTCGAATAAAAGGAAGTTTTTCACAAAATTTTATGGTTTCTACTATGGTTTGGTCTGGCCACGAGGAAGCTAAGAGAAAGCTGGCCGGCCTAAGTATTGAAAGTAAGTATTAAGTATTTTATCCAATCGCGCAAAGCTTTGTGTTATTATGTTTTGCCAATTGCGATGTCGCTAAGGAGACGGCGTAATTTTATGATTCACTAGACGCAAAAAGTTATTTGACTTTTCAATAGCGGGACAACAACGTGATTCAGGAAGCGGATTTTGTATTTTGTATTATTTTCCCCTTATCCTAATATTGTACTGGTTTTATATTATAAATTTTACCAAAAATGGTATTTATCGCATATAATAAAAAGAATAAAATTATATGGATACGTTGTAAAAAGACAATTCTGTCGTATTGAAAGAATTCACCGCAGAGGCATTATCTGTGATGCTTTTGCAGTGAATTCTTCTTCAGTGTTGGCCACCAAATGTAATAAATATTAACAGAAGCTATTCGTCGTTTTTGCTTTAGTAAAAATTAAATTAGCTTTTGCTTTTATTTTGATATTTTTTGATTGCAAATACCCTCATTGAGACACGCAGTAACCTCACTTAAGTAAACAGAAAATCTTGCGAGTGTTTAATGTATCTAAATGTATTTATCATTTGCCATTGGTTTCATTATAATATTGCAAATAAATTGATACTAATAAAATCAAATCATTTCAATTGTGCAAAATCACGTATATAAATATATAAATGGTTACATATGACCTTACACGATTTAACCTTAAATAGAAGTGATACGTTGCTATTTGTTACATTAAAACGTAAAAACCGCAATAGACACTGACATGTCTCCGTTTTCTAAAAATAAATTAAAGCGAAAAAATAAAATCGATAATATTTTAATACCAAAATTTATATTACTTTATAAAAATAATGAAAGACAATAATAAAAATGTCATTAATATCAAGCAGTGTATATAACGGTTTTAAAAATCTCAGCTTACCTGCATCTGTGAGTTGAACTTTAAGATATTAACTATAATATAACATATTCTGTGAGTTATTATTATGATTTATCTAAATAAGACAATTTGTCCATCTTAATATATTGTACAAGGATTTATTTAAATTACACTTATTTATCTACATTCGTAGGCGTAAGATACATTTTTATTCTGGAATAAAAATGTACAATAAACTAATCAAACTTCTTTTACTCTATGCCTTACTGACAGTCTAGTAAAATCTCGAAATAAGTATGAAAAGCACCTCTTTATAAATTTAGTTAAAATTATCTTGGACGTTTTTAATAAAGCTTTTGGCACTACTTATGACGAAATGAGATAATAAATTTATCTTAACTTTTTAATATTTTGTTAATGGATGTTATAGAATGCTTGTTGATATGCTTGTTTTCAGTAATGTTGTTATATTTTTAATAGGTTTTGTTTATTATTGAATACAAGCCATTTACTATTTCTATGGATTTATTGCCAATGAGTTGTGCAAACTGCCTCCGTAGCCTAGTGGTATGGGCGTATATGCTTTAGAAACCGGAGGTCGTGGATACGAATCCTGCGGGGACGCAACAAATTTTTATTGTTGTTTCCTAGTTGGTTAGGGCAATTTGGGCCGATCACCCAATTGTCTGAAAAGTAAGATGATCCATGCATCGGATGGGCATGTAAAATAGTCGGTCCACCCACCAACCCGCATTGGACCAACGTGGGGGATACGGTCCAAACCCGCTAATGGATAGCGGTGTATTAGGGGAGGCCTATGTCCAGCAGTGGACTAACAAAGGCTGATGATGTGTGATGTGAGTTGTGCAATTTGATTGCTGTTAGCTTAAAATACGATGACCTGATGTTAAACTTGTCTGTACAAAAGCTCTACTAACATCAATAAATTTACGTCCACCTAATATTTTCTATAACATCCTAAAGTCAACTAAAGGAAAATGTCATTGGTATTAAGCCGCCCTTGGAACAGTTATTTGTTTTTCTTTTTTTTTATATTTTAAAATTAATAAAAACCAAATTAGCACCCAGCATATGTTTTTGAAAAAGTAAGTGATATAAACCTTCATATTTAATTATAATTTATTTTTTATGTTCAAAATTGTAAATATTATGAATAATTTATGGCGGCAGTTAGGATTGTTCTTTGTGATTTTATAATAACCATAAAATTAACACTTACTACGAGATCACCTCTTCGGGGTTTAATACATGTACCTCCTGTTTATGTAAACTCATAATTAAGAGGTTTATTATATTACAAAGATAATCTTTGTAGCCGTCCCCTCTTCCATTACATTCCTTCGATTTTACTATCGTAGAATATCCTAATCATTCCTTTTCCATGTCATGGAGCATTGCTTACATAAAGGCCTGATTAAAATATTCTTTGATATTACATTTTTATTATTAGGAATGTCCTTTACCCAAAATACAAAAATAATACCGTCTTTAAAACCGACCAGTTGGGTTTCAAATAAAATATGTTATGTTTCATAAGAAGATCATGTTTAGGGTTCCGTACTAGAAAATCCATAGTTTTATAGAGTACATAAAGGAGACCTTCTACGATCACTCTTGTTTGTCCGTCCGTCTGTCTGTCTGTCTGTGTCGCTATTCTGAGAAATATCGGCTATATACTAGTGTGTAGCCGCTATCAGATCAGATATGTTAATTTTAGAGTAAGTAGGTCCCTTTTTTACTGACCTGGGACAGTAATACTTCGGTGCCTATTTTTGCTGCAAATTAATAGTCTAGAAAGACTACCGTGTTCCAGTTTAAAAGATACCGCAGCTAGCGTAATTACCGGGTAAATCCTACGTCTCACGTAGCCCGCGTATTGGGGATAACCCCTGGTGTTGCCGAAATTAATGGACGTCGATGAACTCTTTCCATCATTATTCTTAAAACATAATAAGGTTCATAGAGAATAACATAGAACAATAACTATGGGTTATACTTAACTTCTAACCGCGTACCGTTAGTTTATGGTATATTTTGTGACCATCAGAATTATTGTGACATTTAATTCATAGGAATTTTCATTAAAAAAAACCTACCACTTTAATTACCGATATTACAGTATAGGCGGTGGTAGTCCGACTACTTTGACTCCAGTTAGAATACTTCAATATTTTTCGCTTGTTTCATTTATCTATGTAGTTAAAAACTCTGTTTTATGATTCAATATCGATATACCTTTATGTAGCCGCCAACCCGCATTGGACCACCGTGGGGCGTCCAAACCCCCTAATTGATAGGGGTGTATTAGGGGAGGCCTATGTCCAGCAGTGGACTAACAAAGGCTGATGATGTGTGATGTGAGTTGTGCAATTTGATTGCTGTTAGCTTAAAATACGATGACCTGATGTTAAACTTGTCTGTACAAAAGCTCTACTAACATCAATAAATTTACGTCCACCTAATATTTTCTATAACATCCTAAAGTCAACTAAAGGAAAATGTCATTGGTATTAAGCCGCCCTTGGAACAGTTATTTGTTTTTCTTTTTTTTTATATTTTAAAATTAATAAAAACCAAATTAGCACCCAGCATATGTTTTTGAAAAAGTAAGTGATATAAACCTTCATATTTAATTATAATTTATTTTTTTATGTTCAAAATTGTAAATATTATGAATAATTTATGGCGGCAGTTAGGATTGTTCTTTGTGATTTTATAATAACCATAAAATTAACACTTACTACGAGATCACCTCTTCGGGGTTTAATACATGTACCTCCTGTTTATGTAAACTCATAATTAAGAGGTTTATTATATTACAAAGATAATCTTTGTAGCCGTCCCCTCTTCCATTACATTCCTTCGATTTTACTATCGTAGAATATCCTAATCATTCCTTTTCCATGTCATGGAGCATTGCTTACATAAAGGCCTGATTAAAATATTCTTTGATATTACATTTTTATTATTAGGAATGTCCTTTACCCAAAATACAAAAATAATACCGTCTTTAAAACCGACCAGTTGGGTTTCAAATAAAACATGTTATGTTTCATAAGAAGATCATGTTTAGGGTTCCGTACTAGAAAATCCATAGTTTTATAGAGTACATAAAGGAGACCTTCTACGATCACTCTTGTTTGTCCGTCCGTCTGTCTGTCTGTCTGTGTCGCTATTCTGAGAAATATCGGCTATATACTAGTGTGTAGCCGCTATCAGATCAGATATGTTAATTTTAGAGTAAGTAGGTCCCTTTTTTACTGACCTGGGACAGTAATACTTCGGTGCCTATTTTTGCTGCAAATTAATAGTCTAGAAAGACTACCGTGTTCCAGTTTAAAAGATACCGCAGCTAGCGTAATTACCGGGTAAATCCTACGTCTCACGTAGCCAGCGTATTGGGGATAACCCCTGGTGTTGCCGAAATTAATGGACGTCGATGAACTCTTTCCATCAAGTGGCCCAACTGCACGTTTGCATTGACGGCAATAAAAACCAATAATCTATTTTAATAAAATACAAATATTATTCTTAAAACATAATAAGGTTCATAGAGAATAACATAGAACAATAACTATGGGTTATACTTAACTTCTAACCGCGTACCGTTAGTTTATGGTATATTTTGTGACCATCAGAATTATTGTGACATTTAATTCATAGGAATTTTCATTAAAAAAAACCTACCACTTTAATTACCGATATTACAGTATAGGCGGTGGTAGTCCGAGTACTTTGACTCCAGTTAGAATACTTCAATATTTTTCGCTTGTTTCATTTATCTATATAGTTAAAAACTCTATTTTATGATTCAATATCGATATACCTTTATGTAGCCGCCAACCCGCATTGGACCACCGTGGTGGGATACGGTCCAAACCCCCTAATTGATAGGGGTGTATTAGGGGAGGCCTATGTCCATATCAAAGGCTGATGATGATGATACCTTTATGTTAATTAATAATTTACTTAAATCAAATAAGCATTTATAAATGGGTCAGATGCCAGTCGCTCGGCGCAAAAATTGTTATTCAGGTAAATCTGGATAAAGAAAATAATTGTATAACATTCTAAATTATAATGCCACTAACGAAATATCAATATTATACGAATCATTGAACGAATAAAATTATTTGAGCTCTCAATAGCATCAATGCCGAATCTACGTCGAAATTTCTAAAGGGATTTCGTATTTCCTTATTATCTTCTGTTAATACTACTTTTTATTGGTCAAAAATATATTCAGTAAAGGTCAACGCTTTCAAATCTATATTATTATTTTAGTTACTTAATAAGGGACACTTCCATTTTTATTGTTACAAAATTTCTATATTAGTCACGGCGGTAAAGGCTTTCGACCACTTCACAAAACATAACAAATTAGTCGTTTTTACAGAAAATATAAATGTGCATTACATGCATTATATTAATTTATTCTTATATTATAAATACGAAATATTTTGATTTTTGTGTTTATGTTTGTAACGAGTAAACTCAAAAAATACCGAGCCGATAAAAAGAAAATCTTTTACTTTGAGAAGCATTGACCACTTTTTCGCCAGGATAATTTAAAAAATCTAAAAACGTCACGAGCAGAGCCGTGGACGAGACATTTTGAATGTTATATTGAACTTGCCTCGTATTTTCAATCAATTATATAATGCTCGTATAGGTTATATGCACAAAGCTTAAACGCTAGCAGGTAGCAATCAGACAATGCATTGGAGCGTAGCATCAGAATTGAGGACATGTCCGCTTCCAGGCGTTATTTTATCAATACATTCAAAGATTTTCTAAATAATTTCACTAGTACCTGAGTGAAAATTTTAAGGTATTTCTTTATACCTTAAAATATAGATTTAGAGTAGCCATGTGCCTATTTTAAATTTTCACAGATTTTTTTGTGATAAATATAAAACTATTTAGTTTTACTTAAAGAACTCTTAAAAATATTGAATGCTACGAATGTTCGTTATATCTTCATATATATGTATATTACTCCTGTAAGTATGTCGACGGAGAATTTTGCCTAAACGTGCGTCGATTTAAATGATTATTTTTGTATGTTCAAGTGGATTCAGGAGTCGTTTAGAATCACAAATAAGCCTGGTTGATAGCGCTGCAGTTGGTTATTTATTTATACAAAATTAAACCTTTTTTCATTTAATATTTTATTAAATATACTAGTCGCTCGAAATATCATCCAGGATAACGTCTGTTTGGTCCACTATTTGTTTTATATAACTGTAAAATATATCGGTACAAAAGTTGTCATCTTTTGAAATATACAAAAAATTTGGTATAAAAAAGTTGTGCAATACAAAGTAATGTAAACAAAAGAGTTAAAGTTAAACATCAAACAATAAAGAAATATTTTCTCCGCTTAGGTTTTTAAAAATTACATAAAATCTTTATATAAATATTAAGTTCTATAATTTACACTTTGTACCTAAGTATACCTTATAAAGTGACTAGTCCTTTGCGGCGTCTTTTCTGTTATGCAAACAAACATGTCCACGCACGCATCCTGATTATTGGAAAAGTTACTTAATTTCATAATTCATCAATCTAGGATTCGATCATCTAGCTAACGATTGACCCGGATCGTAAGAAATGATCGAAACTCCTCCCAACCAACACTCCTCTTTAAAAAACACAATGGCCGTGCGCGGAATTATACAGCTTTCTAACGATTGGCTTGTTAGAAAGCTGCCTATCCAGTGGCTACGCCGTCTGCTATTTTTTTATTTTCCGTACTTATATAGTAGCGTCATAGCGTATAAAGTGGCTCTGAATACTATTTTTAAATTCAAAAACAAGCTGTCCGCCCAGTCTGTGAAACTGGGTGATTTTTTGGTATACCAGGAATATAGCTTTTCTGTCACTTAACATATTTTGAACTGTCATATACGTTCAAGGAAACTTGTAATATATTTGATAAAATTGATCGAAGAGACCTAAATATGTCTATAGAGACAGGAGTTCAGATTATTTAAGGCAAAACATTTATGTTAAATAATTATAAAAATAATGTTTTCTTTGTCGATCCTATTTAAGAAATCTGCGCAGGAGATAATGCAAGGAACAAGTTTACGCGCAGACGCAGGTCCTAAATAATAAATATTTTGAATTTCAATTTGATAGTTTTATGTGCCAAAAATGCGGACTATAATTCCTCCCAAGCACAATTAGAGTTATATGTAACTTTAATAGTCTTTATCTACTCTACTCGTATAAATAACTAGCAAAAATGCCACTAAACACAGAATAAAAAAAGAAGTTACTCTGAACGGTTTTGTATATTGTGGATTTTATAGTGTCATGACAAAGGTTAAAGTGTCGAAATTTAATTTTAAAGCCGGCTTTTCTGCTTTTTAGTTACGTACGTCTAGTTTTTTAGTTACGTCATCTACGTAACAAGAGCCTTGATATTATTCAACATTACATATCTATACATAAGTATAACAATCGCAAGAAATATTTTTGTGAAGAGTTTTAAAGTAACCAGTTGCATATAAAAAAAAATTAATAAATGATGAGCTTGAGATTAACTAAAAGAATATAAAATTGCCAAGTAATATCGTTATTTTATAAATATAATTCAATTAATAGCGAAATGAAAACTGTGCTTACTAAAATTTCCATTATCGTGTCAATGAAACAGAAGATGGTGGAAATGTCTCGTTATAGATTTTACCTACACATCTGAATATCCTGTACGCATTATCGCAATAATTATTTTATTCAAATAATTCGAATACTGTTTTCAAATATCGTAGCCGAATAGTATGCGTAATTCACAACAAGGTGTTTATCCATACCAAAATTATAAATGCTAAAGTAACTCTGTCTGCCTGTCTGTCTGTCTGTATGTCTTTACCGTCTAAACCACTGAACAAATTTGGATAAAATTTGGTGCATACTTAGAATAGATCCCAGAAAGGACATGGACTACTTAAAAAAGTGGGTGAAAGGGTTGCAATGGGGATGAAACTCTAAATATAAGTGCGTCATAATTTAATATAGAACCGTGAAACTTTGTCTATAATTATAGTCACATACAATTAAGAAACCTTATCTATGCAGTACTATTTCACGACTAAAATTCGCAGAATAAGAAGGTAAACGTGATATTTAACGAAGTTGTATAAAAGACAATTGCCGTGAAACATCGCATTTCACGTACCAAGTTTAATTTTTTGATATTTGAACCTTATTTTACTTTTGAATAATTAGAACCTTATTACTCATTAACATATAAGCAGGACTAGCGGATGTGGTCGTTATCACGCCGCCCAGAGCCCGCACAATACTCTATTGCATTTCAATTTGACGCACCAGATTTAAAAGCTTACATCTAGCGTGATTGACGTTCGCGGATTGTAAAATTCCGAGAGAGTAAATGTAGATAGAGGTGATAAATTCATAGCTGCTGTACTATACATATAAGTAGATATTTTGCTAATTCATTACATGGTATTTTATTTCTATAAACTCAGAAACCTAACTGAAGGTAAAAGTAACTTAACAAAACTTATATTAGCAACATTATAATTTTAATATTTATATATTTGAATTCTTGAAAGGGATGTTATAAAGAAAACTGTGTAATTCTATAAGCATTCAGAATGCATAGAACTCCAAGACGTACAATATACACAAATTTTTTTAATTTTCAAATGTATATGGTTAAAAATATCAACATAGTAAATTAACCATACCATAAACTTAATAATGTATAAATATTAACATAGAATTGGAAATAGCAAACATTCTAACGAATTAAGTGGAGGCTAAGTCGATGGCTTTACTGGTGACACAATGTGGTGCGTTTGGATCCAGGCTTAAGTTAATTTATTTGGTACCAGAATAATAATAACGTGTGTTTTTTTATAATTTTGTAAAGCTATTTCGACGAAAATAACAAAAATGAATAATCGTTAAAAAAAGTTTGGTGATCGCATATTTATACATTTTTATTACAAAGAGAAAACTAAGAATATTTTATAGATACATCTCTCGTTTTAAATCAAATGATTAATAATATTTATTGTATTTATATTGTAACTATATTATGGATACTCGAATGGCATAAGAGAACAAAGAAGTGATTTTAATAATTTCACATATCACAATTTGTTATTAATTTTTTATTTGTAAAATCTCCTAAATTGTCGTCTGTTATATCATTTTATTTTTCTTGTTTACGTTATAGACTCTTATCAAGTGTAAAGTAGTATGATTTCTTTCATTCACAAAATATTTTACAAATTTTATTGTGAAAACATCTTTATTTAAGCTGGTAATCTTTTGTGAGTCGACGATACTAAATATAATAGACTTTTTGGTTCTTAAAGTGTAATATAAAACTTTATTGGTGTCAAATACTACCTTGACAAACTTTATTATGTAATTATCTGCTAACATTAGACGTCGTTAAGAGGTATTAATTTTTTTAGGATTTGTTATAGTGTGATAATAATTGTACCTAAATGATAGTCCTATGTAATAGTATCCTAAGTAGTCTTGATTGCTTAGTGCAATATAAATAGACGCAATTATAAATATAATTAAAGTAACAATTATATAAATAACATTATAAAACACAGTAAAAATAAAGATAAAATTTTACTAGAACAAAGTAATTCATCATCAGCCTGTGTCCACTGCTGGACATAGGCCTCCCTTAATACACCCCTAACCATAAAGGGGTTTTAGACCGCATCCCACCACGCTGGTCCTATGCGTGGTTGCGTGGTTGGTGGGTGGACCGACTTTTTACATGCCCATCCGACGCATGGATCATCTCACTTTTCAGACAATGGGGTGATCGGCCCAAACTGCCCTAACCAACTAGGAAACAACAACGAAAATTTGTTGAGTCCCCGCAGGATTCGAACCCACGACCTCCGTTTCTAAAGCACACGCCCTTACCACTAGGCTACGATGACAGTTATAGCCAACAATGCTGAAGTATTTTTTTTAATTGAACGACAGCATATTGTTTAAGATATGTAACAAATATAAACGCTAATAACTAATTATTTTCGGCATCACCGTCGTATGTATGTAACTTCCTTGTGTGAAGTTTTAAATAATTAAAAAAAAAAATTGATTAAAATATTCCTTTTAACTCAAAAAGTTCTAAAGCTCAAAATCTATTTACGTTTTAATGGTTATTACTCAAAATACATTACTTTTTTCTTTAATTTCCAACAAAGGCAGACGAGCAGTCGGGCCACTTGATGGAAAGTTGTCACCGACGCCCATGGGTATCGGCATTACCAGGGGTATCACAAATGCGTTGTCTACGTGAGCGGCGGCGGTACCACCCCAGATGGCCCCTATAAGAGGGGGGCTACCACTTCGTCCTCCTATAAACAATAAAGATTGGTACTAAAAATAAATATTAATTTAAGAACCTCGTTGAAATGTACTTCTTTGCAGTATTTTAAGAAAACTTGCTTTACAATATATTAACGATAATTTTTTATTAATGTAAATGGTATTAACGGAAATACTATTACTATTATTGTATAGGTACTTACAAAAAATAAAATAGTAACTGTACAAGATCAGAGATTAGGGATAAATCATGATCCATTTATTTAATTAATGTTTCTAACTTTAAATGAAACAACTTGAAAGTGACAGGAGGCGTTTAAGTTAAAAACAGATAATTGAAATTTGTACGACCCGGGTTTCATTTCGCGGTCGCTATTCGTACAGTCAAGAGGGACTAAAGTTTGATTTTGCCCTTGGCTACATTCCAAGACAATATTTGTTTATTCCATCGTAACTAAAAATAAACGGTTCCACTCTCCCCAAGAGTGGCCCCATCGTCGAGGAAGGGTGTGAACATCAGTATCATGATCTTGTCATGGTTTTGAAGATCGTAGCCTTCCTCGACACTTGCGTGACTGGATCTTTGAATGATCTTTTTATTCATATAACTTTATTGGGCCCGAAAATGATTAATTGTTTATTAATTCTTTCTTTGACAGACAAGCACAATGTTTTGCAATGCCTAGTGGCATTTTGGTGACCATTTTACTACGTCCTCCTCTGAAAATACGGAGTGGGCTCATAAACTCTTTAAGCGGTATCCAGGCTACAGTAAAGCTCCCAAAACGGCGTCATCGAATATTCCAAGCAAGAAAAGGTTCTCTGTCTCATTCGGCCGAGAACCTTTTCTTGCTTTTTAGCAATGCTTTACAAACAGTGTTAGAAATACGATAGAAATCAAGGAGCAGTTTCGTACAAAAAGCAAGTTACTATCCACTTGCAGTGCGAACGATTCTATCGAACAATATATCTTATGAAGATCTACTAAAATATGCTAAAAGTCAATGTCTCTTTATTATCATTAGTTAACAAAAAAAAAACAGTTATCGTAATTTTAAAATGTGTTGAAAAAAAACGCGCAAAAAGCTCTTTGTTACAACTATTGAAAATTGTGGCCTAAGACTTACTCTTTATCGTAATGTCATTATAAAATATTGTAGATATTACAATTAAATAAAGATATTAATTTTCTAATAATGATTGAAATTAAAAAAAATATTTCTTAATGCGAATAATGAACATTATCTATTGATGAAAGCGAAACTTTTTAAGTCCTTTCGGATTATTTAATTTCTTTTTATACTCGATGTTTGCAGTTGTTTGTAGCGATCTTCTCTATGAGGAATATTATTTAATTATCTTTTATATTTAGTTTTAACAAATGTTTGTATCGAGTCGACATTGGCGGAGTGTCTAGTTAACTAAAAATGATATCCGTATACAATTAGTACACTCATAGAGATAAACAAACAACTTTAAGGCATGTGTTTGACTTGTTTGTTAACTGCCTCCGTAGCCTAATGGTATGGGCGTATGCTTTAGAAACCGAAGGTCGTGGGTTCGAATCCTGCGGGGACACAACAAATATTCAATGTTGTTTCCTAGTTGGTTAGGGCAAAAGTCGGTCCACCCACCAACTCGCATTGGACCAGCGTGGTGGGATACGTTCCAAGCCCCTAAAGAAAAGGGGTGTATTAGGGGAGGCCTATGTTCAGCAGTGAACTATCAGAGGCTGATGATGATAATGATGATGATGATGATGTGATTGAAATACATTTATTACATGTATGTCAAGACTACCATATCACATTATATATAAAAATTGGTTCTGACCATTGGAAATTAAAGTTTAGATAAAGGCGTTTAGAAAATTTCGTAAATTAGTTTTTTACAGTTAATATTTATATGGAATTCTATACTAATCTGAAAACAATATAATACAAAACGTATTAGACAAACTAAGCAACAAACAATCTTAATCCACTTTTGTATATAATAATTTAAGTTTAGATAAGTAATTAAAGTTTTTTCGTGGGTAGACGTTAAAAAATGTAGACGTCTTTCTTAACAGCTCTTATAATCGTAATTTAAATTAATTAGTATACAGTAAATTATTTCTCAAATTTAGTGCAAAAAGTTAAATAATTTGTAGTTTACCTGACTGCTGTTATTTATGTGACATAGTTTGTATTATATCACCTCCTGTCAGCTTAGCACTAGCACTACACTTTCTACACTATTAAAGTACAATGCCTAATTTGTCAGAAGTGATGACCTTACTTATCTTACCATCTCCAAAAGATTTGATGACCTTTAGGGTCAGATAACTAATGCCTCCTCTACAAAGGACACTGTGGCTAAGATAGGTGAGGAACTGCGGAACTTCCGGGAGATAATAATTGGAATTTTGAGTCTTCTACGGCAGCAAATTAAGGAGTACTCCAAACAGGTTGATGATTTGGAAACCTGGAATAGAAGAAAGGCCCTTATAGTGTCTGGTTTGCCCGAATGTGAAAATGAACATAGCATAGGTACAGACTATTTTAAAGGAGTTTAATTCCAAACTAGGCTTAAGTGAGATCTCCAAGTCATCAATTAAAGTATGCCACAGACTTGGCTCGCCTAATAAGCAACATCATCGACCCATTCTTGTGAGGTTCACAAATTTGATACTAAGATGGCCGTCTGGAAGTGTAAGACAAAGGTGAAGGGCTCTGCAGCATCTATAAAGGAGTTCGTGACGCGCTCCAGACAAGCAATATTTATGAAAGCTCGCATGCTTTTCGGAATGCGTTCTGTTTGGACTCTGAATGGTGTTATTGTCATCCGCACACCGGATTCTACAATATGTAAGATTTCGACTTAAGAGAAACTAACCAGTATAATCACAAAGTTTTCCGTGAACGGTTTTTGTGAACTGTAAGAGAAAAAGAAACGATTATTAACATCCCTCTATAATTTTTACAAATATTTTATATTTGTAGAGTAATTTTTTTTCTTTTATGTTTATTAATATTCTTATTTATTTGCAAGAAGTACACTAATATAACTGCTATCCATTGCTATCCATTAAATTTTCTTACCAGTTTGATTACTATTTTCAGTGCTTCTTTAATTAAATAAATATGGTTCTTTGGGACCTTACACTTTTTATGTACTAATTATTCATGTTTAACATAATTATGTCTTTTTCATGTTTACTATATGTCGTTATTTAAGCCAAATAGATCTTTTGTTTATTTTAATGTTGACAGGATAAACAAAAATATAATTCGTCGGTTGTTGTTGTTGTTTTAATTTATCCCTAATGGGAAAGGCAAAGGACATTATCCATACAGCCAGGTCTTGTTCTTGGTAATATTTGGAATATTTTATAGATTTAAAGGCTGAAGCCATGCCTTCATTGTTATTGATGTTAAGGCCGAAGCCATGTCTTGTCTTATTATTCTTGATCATAAGGCCTAAGCCACTTTTGATGTTGATTGGTCAAAAATGATCAAAGTCAAATCCATAAGCAATAATAGTAGTATCCAAACAAAATTATTTTTATTTCCAGGTGATTGTTACATGTTCCGATGTTAAATCCAATTAAAAACAAGTGCGGAAGTATTAATTGCCAGAGGAATCAGCAAAGTAACTGACCCTGTGACATGTTTATGGTTCCTTTATTAAAAGATATACTTATTAATTGTACTATATTATTGTCTTATATTGTATATAACTACAAAAGATTTGGATTTTCTTATTGCGTATTATAATTGCAACCACGCTAAATTTTTCATAACCTCCCTAAGGTTGGGTGTTAGATAATGCCTAAGGCATCAACCCCGCCTCTGTATCTATAATTGTGGAAAAGAATAAATAAAACTATTTTTATTTATTCTTAAGCTATAACTCATTAAAACATGCAGAACAAGCATATTTTTTTAACTGCCAACAAAAACAGACGAGCAGTCAAGCCATGTGATGAAAAGTGGTCACTGACGCCTATGTGACATCGGCAATCCGAGGGATATTACCAATGCGCTGCCTACGTGAGACATAAGATGTCTCGTTTACTCAGTAAATGCGCTGGCTTCGGTGCCCTTAAAACTTGAACACAGTAGTTTCTACACTCTACTGCTTTGCGGTAGAAACAGGCACCGCGTTGGTAGCGACCCAGACGGCCCCTGTAAGAGGACCTACCACCTATAATTTATGGTAACTCCGGTAATCCAATGTACTAAACGAAAATAGAAAATACTAAGCCACGCTACGTCATTGATAATTTCAGATATAAAACAAAAATCTAGTTTGTAATTATCTGCTCATATACCAAGAGTCATTTTATAAAGCAAGTACAATCTTTTCGCAATTTATTTTTTAATGATATGATTAAGTGTATTTAGACTCGGAATAAATTTACACGGCACTATACATCTGCTGTTGTTAATGCTTAACTGTCACAAACATATCAATCACTTAGTGACTGTCGACTATCATAATATCATGAATACGACCTAGCTTTTTGCTATACATTTAAATTCATTCCTATTAGTCTGATTTTGTTTAAATAACTTTAATGTAAACATGCTAGTAATTTTTCAATATCAAAATAAACAAAAGTTTTAAGTAAAATAGATGTAATATTTAGTTATTGGCTATGTTTAAAATTACTGCTGCAAATTATTCGTATATCCTTCAATTATTACTTTTTGTGCATTGGGTGAATTGTCATTTTATGGAATAGAAAGAAGCTCTGTATTATTATATTTTTTTTCAATTATGATGTCGACTAAAGAGACGACATAAATTTACGATTGAATGGGCGAAAAAAGGTATTTGATCTTTCAATAGCAGGACAAAAATGAAATTTGTTCTGCTATTATAAAAAACGTTATTTTAAACGATTATAACCGTACAATTGTCAATGCTGGTCCATTTATAATATATACTTCATGTTTTTTCAAACCTTGACACAGGCAGAATCATCAAGATTAACTTGGTAGAGCCATTACACCGAAAAGAGAAGTAATCATTTATATCAATCTTACTGTTCTAAAGTTAGTTTTTAGAACCATACCATATCTCCATCAAATTCAAGGCCTTCCCATGGTCCTCAAACGCTAAATATTGTAGCTTGTTATACTAATTTGTCTTCGGTATAACCTGCCACATTGCTTATATGTGGTCTAAACCTTCTTTAGAAACCGCCTTGTTCCAACTTGCGCGTGAGTCCAGTCGAAATGACTCTTAAAAACAGGTTATTAACATGTCTCAGTAGTGAGATAACAAAACGGCAAAACTATCGTTTTGTAGAAGCATTTTGTCTCTATTATAGAAAATGAGCATCCCTACGTTTCTAGGCAAAGAATGTGGAGTTTTATCTTCAAGAATTACGTAGTTAAAAAGCGCAATCTTTTTGTTCTTAAGTCGATTGAAAGCCTGACAAATCTATGATTTTTCTTGGGTATTCGAAACGATATTTTAGTTTGAGCTGAAAACTTTCGGGTTTATGGATGTGGAATAGTTAGGGACTAGCATAGACTTCATGAGCCCACGGTGTTCTAGCTTGACGTAGTATGGTATGGTCTTGAGAATAATAAAAAATTGCAATAAACGCTTTACCTTAACTTTTTTTTTATTTATTTAGTTTTATCCTTGTGTTTAAAGATCTTGCTTTTACCTAAAATTAGAACACTTGTTGAAACAAAATTATTCTAAATATGGTAGTTCTTTAAACGAAATTTTCAAAAGCAAATTTGTCAATATTTATATTTTTCTATATATATGTACATTTCTACTGCTATTTACATTAATTTCACAAATATACATATCTTATGATATAAGAGAACTATATGTAACAATCTCGATTTTTGGACGTTTAATAAAGAAGAGAAAGTAATCGTTACACTGCATATAATGATACGATAGCTTTAGTCATACCGTAAATAAGGTGGGCTCAAATTTTCGACAACTCAAACATATATCGAAAGAAAATAAAGGCAAGTCGGTAAGAAACTAACATATTTAATAGATTTTTTTCGCTTTCGTTGTGAATATTTTGTTCCAAACATTTCGGACCCATTTCAACGTCCAGGGTCATTGGGTAACAGACACATCATACTATGACAGAATATCCCATCATGTCGCGAACAAAATGTATTGATTACAACTGTAAAATCTATTTTATAAATTAATAAGTATATTATTTCAAAATATATTTCACAGATTTTGAAATTTAACTGCACAAAGAATTTTATAATGCACATATTTGCGGCCGTAGTAACCAATGATGATTCGATATATAATACATATTTTAAAGCGTCGCTCATATGATAAATCATGACGTGAATTTAAAGGCTCCGTCATGGCTGAACAATGACAAATGATCGATATAAAAAGTAAAGAAATCAATTTAAAATTTGACAACTTTTATATTCGCCTTGTAGTGATTATTTTTAAATACAAAATACTTAACTTATAATAAAATTTATTTGTATAAAATAATTTATTGAGATTTACTAAAAATTATAAAGTTATATTAATTAAGTTAACTTTTATTATAATTTTGATATGCGTAAGTGTATTAAATATTCGAGTAATAACTCACCAGGAATGTTTGTTGCTCTTTGAGTTTTCGAATTTTTTAAATATTCAACTAATTACTGTTAAATGTAAACAATACTAAGAAAGTCACTAATTGCTTAGTTTAGACTAAATTAGGATATAAGTTCCGTATAAATTGAAATACTCGTATCTGTGTTCAATGTTATCCATATTAACCCAGTTTCAAAGTTTGTGATAATTCCTTTATAAAACGTTGATAATACGCTTCATTACAGGACTCCAACAACGTCGGTGCGCTAGTTTTATCGTTAATTGGTAAACAAACTTAGCCAGCGAACTAGTTAATAAAAGTGAATACTTAACTTAAAACTCTTTATTAAAACACCGTTTTTATTCATATAAACTGTATTGTTGCACTTGTTAGTTAATATTTTGATGTACTATTAAAAACAACACGCTTTTATTTATAAAAATTGGGACTGTTAATTTATTAAAAAAAAGCTATATTAATAAATTATAGCTTTTATTTAATATAATTTATATTTTTACATGTCCATCCCATGCATGGATCGTCTTATTTTAAACGTTCCAACCCTGCTGAGGTCCATTGAATGAGGATAAAGGCTTCAGTTCAAAAAGGACACCTTACATCTAGTGCAGTAAAACACAACATTAGCGACATGAAATGTTTATACACCATCATACCATTAAGCTGTCATTATATAATAGCTGTGTTACAAGAGTTTACCTTGGGATACATAATCCAAATTCGTAACAGACATTATCAACATTTGGAACAAATATTTTTGCCAATTTTCTTAATAAAAACGAATCAAGCAAGCCCAAATTTGAAATAGTTGCGCTTTTCAATTACGAAATTCCTCCGTATACCTTGAAGTTTAACGATCAGACCTTAGTTATGAAATACTCGCCAAGAGAAATCAAATCCCTAGCTCGATAGAGTTGCGTCGTTTTATTACTGACTACCTATCAACACTTTTCACATTTATTAACAGACCCTGGTTTCCATATAGTATTAAAGTACTCGTCAAAACCAATCAAATAAGCTCAAACTCGATGGGCTTGCATGCTTTAATTACGCAGTTCCGATGGCCACCTTCCAGCTCCATAATAACATCAGATCTATTTTATAATTTTATTGCATTGTTATCCAATTTACACATGAATGCTAAATTTCAACTCAATCGGAAATCAAAGTGTCGAATAAATTTAATACTTTTTGCTTAACCAGTTGAAAAAATTGTTAAAGTAGCTTAAATAACAACAGGCATCAGAACAGAGGAAATTTAATAAAAGCTTTAACAAAAATGTCAAACTTAAAGCAAGCGGAGCAGAGCAACGAGGTAACATATTGTATTAAAAAAAAATTGCATCGAATTCATTTCCTTCTTCTTTTCCGATGTCGGTGGAATAGTACGACACAGGTAAATTGACAGCTAACCGAAGTATTGGTATATACTTCGGTTATTACACTAACAAAGTATGTAGTTTTTTCTTTTTTAATTTACCTTGATCAAAGAGAATAGAGGGGCAGGATGATATAATGGTGAGTGATACGCCCTGCATTGTTTAAATTGAATGTTGTGTTGAATCAGTTAATTTAAATATTTTTGGTGTCTTTGACTAATAGGGTTTACCGTATTCAAGCTGTTAAGAGTTTGAATTATTTTATTATAATGAATAATTAATATATTTTGGTTAACTAATGGTGCTATCTACAGGTTAGGGTATGATATAATTTATTAGCTTGACGAATTTATTAATAATATGAGCGCTATTTAACTTAACGGGCATTGACATTTTGCCCGCTGCGTAAAAAGTGCTTTTTGTACTAAGCCAGAATTTACTCTACTGAATTTTTTAAGAGTAAATATACAGATTAAATTATAACTTATCAGTAGCGCAACTATAACTTTCAATTTTGCTAAAGTAAATTTCGCTTTAAAACGATTTACATTTTATGATGACATGTAATTCAGTCTTTTTCTTCTGAATTCGACAAAAGCTTTGAGATATAAAATTCCTTCTATACTACTTTTATTTAAAAAAAATAAGTTATAGTACTATAATTATATTTAAGTTCAATTGAAAGTGGTTACAAAGTACTGAAAATGTATACACTGGCAGCAAAAATCATAACAACTAACAAATAGAAAAATGTTACTATAATACAGCCCTAGAACGATAAAAAGGGGACGCACTATATGTAGTTGAATTCGTAACACATTTTCTCAGTTTATTATCGAAGATGTTTATATAATATAATCTTCATCAGAAAGGGGAAAGAGAGAGTAATTGCGAATAAAGTAGATTAAGTCTACGCTTACAGTTATTCCGTTGACATACTGCGGATTAACGCCTCCTTATACCAATAATTAAGTTGTGTTTCTTCTGTTTCGTATAGTTCAGGGATAAAACGTAAAATTAGTTGTATCATTTGTTTATACAACAAAACTGCGCGCAGTGTTTTTTGTTTCAATTTTATAATCAGTTAACAATAATTTCAGTTAAGTACAAGATATCAGTTTATTTTTTTATTACACGAACTTGATAAGTCTTCTAAATAAATTTAAAGTGGTCATGTTTCAAAATGATATATATGCTTTTAGGCAATATTTGTATGAAACCTATTTTTATTCCATGTATTTTAGTGGTATTGTTTGATACTATAAATCGGAAAAATAATTAATGATGCAGTGTGAATTAATAATTTTGACCTATAGACGAACAAAACCTCAGCCTGTCCTGTGACCATGGGCGCAAAGGTTGTGAAACATTGTAAATAATCTATATGTATAAAAATCCAATAAGTGTTGCTATTTTTTATTTTGTTATAAGTACTTAAGTTCTGATATATTTATAACAAGTTTTTTAAACTTAAATAAATTTTTAATGCCCTCAGTATGAAACCATTTCCAAAATGATAAGTTAAGCAAATGTCAACTAATATCTGACACCACGTTAAGGTTTATACATTGAACAAGACCTTAGTGACAGTTTCTTCTATTGCTCCACACCTACTACATAACATTAAAAGGGATCCGGAGTTCGTACTGAGCCTTCGCACAGTACGGACCTCTCTCTCTCTGCACTCCCGCAGATGCGTTATTCTCCCGTAAGCGTATTCCAAGTTGAAGTCAAACAGTCGGCGTGACAGTGCTGCCGCGTATGGCACAAGTGCCATTGCTATTAAGTGTGTATCGTCCGGCAACCTTTGACGTCAAAGCCGAGTCTTACAGTTGTGTTAGATATGTGGCAGTGAAGTAGTGCTGCAGGCAGGTTTCAGTACTATAAGTCAACAAACAACACATAAAAGACCACGGGCATTTAGCTTTTAAAATTAACTTGTACTTGCTGCATTAGGGTGGCAGCTAGGTACTCACCTAAGTGCTCCTCAAAGTACTTACACTTGTGGTTTTTAAAGGCACAAACCTACCCACACACGTGGCAGAGCTATAAACTATTTACCATGCCTGCGGGGAACGTCCCAATGGCAAACTGGGAGGAAAGCCTTAGACGCAATCAATTTAGTGCGTTTTCCGCAAACGCGACCCTGAAAATGGGCCTCGATGCAAACCGCGTACGGTCACCTAAAGATTGGAAAAAGACTCCACCGTCCGTGGCAAGTTAGCCGGGCCTAATAACCGCCCACGCCGTTGCCTTCAATCGACACCCTCCCGGGACCGTAGCCGAAACACATCTGCCCGTGAGCTACCTCTCAGCGCAGGCCGACGCTGAAGATGTGCCTAGGCCCTCCTATGGAGTCAAACCCACGACCGTGGCCGCTGCCATGGATACCGCTAACGAGGCCGATAGTGACTCGGACGGCTTTACTACCATCCGTTCTCGGAAGAAGGGCAAAAACGCCCCGCTAAAGCGACCGAGAGTCGCGTTAATTCACCGCGTTCGTACCCAAACGCGACACCGGCTAAAAGCCCGCCGCCGGTCGCAAGCCACACCCGACACATCGGAGGTTTTCATGTCCGAACGTCAGGTCAAGGCTCCACCCCCGGTCGTGATTCACGACAAGGGTCACTGAAGCCGTTCCACTTGGCAGCGAAAGCCAAGATTTCGGAATTTAGATCGGCCAACACGCGTACAGGCATCCGGGTCAACGTCGAGACCTTGGACCGGATGTTTTCCGCGACTTAACGCAATACCTACGCGAAAAGGAAAAATTGTTTTTAACAATTTTAAAAAAAATATTATAAGATTAACTGACCAAAATTAATAAATTTTGAGTAATTATTTTTTATTGTACCAATTCTCCTATTATCAACAAAAACTTTATAATATGGAACCGCACCATCTATTGACACACACAACGCAATCAATAGATATTGCCAACTGTCACAATTTATAAGTCAAATCAAATCAAATCAAGTCAAATCGATAGACAAATAATAATAGAAAAATAAATTGTAATAAAATATTATTGCAATTATAAATTAAGATATAAGCTTATTCTATCTTTTAAGTTGCATTAAACTGCACATGGTGGGCAACTATATTTAAAAACGTTAACTATTTTAGAGTTCATCCTGGAGAAACATCGAAATCAGGCCTTTGCGGAAATAAGACTTTTAAGTCAACTTGGCTTTTGCAAATGCTTTCACTGCAAATATTGTGTTTTGTAGGAAAATCTAGCCCACTATTGAATCTCAAAAAGCGTATAAAATCTCCAAGTATCCCTCTTATCAGGATCGCAGATTTTCAGAAATGAAAAGAGCCAAATGCTTACTGAAAACACCCTGCAGCGAAGAATGCGGTGGCTGTCTACTCCATTCACTTCTTAAGCCTGCCTCATATACCCTTCACAGCCAACCAGACGCCAGATTTCTCCGACTACTGCTCGCCTACTATAGCAATAAGTTAAATTTCTATAACTGCCTGGTATTAAAATTATTTAGTTTATTAAATTATAAGGCCCGGGAGACGTTATGAAATTTAAATTAAAACCGCAGCCCGTAATTTAATGTATGTATGGAACATATTAATGTTACACTTATTTGCGGAATAATCAAATCGTACAAAATATTAAAATAAAATAAGTAGGAAGAGCATAAAAAATTGTAAACGATTTAGATTACAATATATTTCAAAGTATTTCTTTTGTCAAAATTACCTAAATTATTAATTTCCTTTTATTACTATGACACTGGTTTTGTAGTTATTTAATTACATTTATATTTTCCGACATTGAAAAAGAATTCGACCTTCCCAGAGTCAACGGTACCATAAATTTAAAAGTGAAATTATATTGACTAAAATTCCAACCAATACCCGAACCTGAAAGAAAAGATAGAATTAATCTAGATAATGTAATCCGTAGCAATGAAGTGAGTCGTACTTGAGCCGTAGTTATGGTGTTTTTATTACTTGTTTGTCGCTCAGCGATTGATATATTAGTGACAGTTCACCAATAAGAGAATGTATATACTAAGGTAGAAGCTCAATATCTTAAGCGGATTTTTAAAATAATATATTTTTTATAGGTTGGAGTGATGAGACAGGCACGTAAAGGACGTTCCCCTAATAGTGAGTGATACTAACTTGGATCCTTCTATCTCAAGAAGCGAAGTGACTGTGAGATCAATGTTATTATTATTAATTATATTGTTAATTTCAGATCCGATGGGTGTGTTGTAAATTTACTAACAAAATGGATACAGCTTGACTAAGTGTAAATATTTTCAACGAGGTTCATAAAACGAGGTAACACAATTTTTAAACAGATAGTAAAAATTACTTTCTGAAAACGATAAATTGAGATAGTAACTTGTATTAATATAGAACATAGTCATTGTGTACTTAAAACTGAATAATCAATAAATTATAATAGAAGTAAAAATTAAATAATTTGTGGAAATACAAATATATTTGCTTGAAGATACATTCCTTTTTTATGTCGTTGCTTATTTTCAGAAGCCTACCGTCGGAAAAGAAAAACAATTACACAATACCGTGAACTGTATAACATCACAGACTGACCAAAGATAACTTTAGATGTTAATTTGTATTAATCCTGAATTTTAAAGACGAACTAGGTTGAAAGAATACTAACGAAAGCAGTAATCGACGTTGCCTTTATTTGTTTTTAATTAATTAGGGCCTAAGGGTTGGCTTTCTACGTTCCAAAGTTCTGAAAATAGAGCTAGAAGGTAAATACGCAATATGTCCCTAATGAGTATGTTCTGTCTACATATAAACCACGAGCTGATAATTTTTTTAGTTATAATATTTTAATTACATATATAATATTATTTTTGCAAACAAATTATTATTTTATGCCCTTAGATGTACCCAGGTTAGATTAGCTAGACAAAAAGGCAGATTACAGTAAAATTATTTATTTGTGGGTCAAATGTTGGAAATCATTCCACTTGCCACGTTTTTTGTACTTGCAAGTACTAATGGTTGATATATAATAAGAATGTTTGAATGATTTACAAATGACACTTTTCAATAGATTACATATATGTAGAGGTAAAAATGCCACTAATATTCAGTTACTATTTGGTATTTGGTTTATTCGGCCACTTCTTTTCGGCCGAATACTAAGTAATGAGAAAAGATTCATCGTATTACTCAAGTACATATGTATTCATGACCAAATTACAATACTTAATTATTTCTTTTATTTACGCAATTATTATACATATTAAATATAATTTTTTACGGATTTTTCACGTTAGCTATATATATTTATTCCCCACATTTCGGGCTCTTTCCAGCATTCACAATCACGGGCATACTAAGTTGATATATGTCTGTATCTCAATGTTTTTGGAATAACTGTTAAATTGTGGATTCAATTTAAAAAATATTTTGTTAAGTAAAATAATCAGCGGTAAGTTATTTAATAATTGTTGGGCAAATGATTAAGTTGATTGTCGTTACAGGACAGTAAGTTCAGAAAATTACCCGACTATACGTGTTAGTACTGGCGATTAAAGAAAGACTTTAGCTATTGGTTATTACTATTGGTTACAACTTATGTTATTTATGGTTGATGTTCTCGATAACTATCGATTTTTGCCGATTTTTCGGCTTTTCAGCCGACAACACGAATATTCGGTATTCGGTAAAGTCACTATTCGTTGCAACTGTACTTAGAAGGTAGTAAGGTAAAGTGAAGGTAAGGGGTACTCTACACATGTTTAACTAAAAAGAGATACCATTAGACAGTTGGCAAAACACGTATTTCACCTTTCAGAAATCTAAGCTCTTAAATAAGTATTTACACTAATATTACAAAACTTGTTTATTCTTACACAACAACTTACATAGACAGACAGTAAAAAAATTGTGAGTGTTTATCTTATTTCTTTTTAAATAATTAGGGTTTCAGACAGAAAACTATTATCGAGTGTACACTCATTGAATAATTGGATAAGACGGAAATATACGCGAAAAAATAAAAGTAGAGAGAGGATTACAAAAATAGAATGCTTACTCTCCTTAAAGAAGAAAATGTCTTATTACCTAAAGTTAAACTGTTGCTGAAATTAGCTTCCGTTAAACGAAGAAATCCTTTAAGACGGAGCGTATTTTGAGTTAATTAGTGCTAAGTATCGGTGTTGCCTAGACTTAGGGTAATAGAAGAATAATTTGTATATATTTATAAGTATGGTTTAAGACTAATCCATCATTTAAATTAAATTACATCCTTAATTATGTTAACTGCGATAAAAAGTATCGTCACAGTAACCTCTACCAGTGTCACTTAACCGTTAACTAGATTATCTTTAAAGAATTAACACAACAAAAATAAAGAGAATAGCAGTTTTATACGTTTAATATATTAAAGTCTTTTATTACTCAATATAGTTGGGTAAAATGTTGAAACTGTATTCTACTTTTCGAGAATTAATAAAAAAATTCAAAGATACGGACTTTTGTACTCATTTCTTTAATTAACACACTTAGAAGCAAATAAAAAAAACTTTGCGCTGAATGAATTTTCTTTTAGGGTTTAATATGAATATGCGAAAATTACTTACAGGCTTAAAAGATATCAAAATTACGTATTTCATTTCAAGTGTATCAATGACACAAGACAAGTTTACATGTTATTAAAACATAAAAACGAATATAAAATGGACCGGAAAGATTTTGCATAGAGACAACTAATTTAATAATGATAATAATGGATATTTCCTTGCATTTAGCGAATTCCGCTTTATTATAAATCCGTCAAGGATTTTCCTTTAGTATGTATATGCAAGCCTAAGGGAAAAGACGTACATTAGGGGAGGCCTAAGTCCAGCAGTAGACTAACACAGGCGGATGATGGAGATGATGAATATAAATCTTGTTTGTATTCAGTAACACTTAAGAATAATAACAATTAATTTCAAAATAGAAATACCAAAAAAATTTATATAATATTATGTGTATGGGTTATAGGACAGTGCTTTAATTTTGAAATAATATGTGATTATCGAATAGTTATGTACTCATTAATGTGAGGTACTATGTAAAACTCTTTCTATCCGGCGCTTTGTCTGTTGGATTTAAAACTAATATAAAGTTCTAAATTAGTACTCACGGCTTGGTTTAAATTAATAAACTCTTTCTTTTTCAGATTTCAATTTCGTGGAATCGTCATTTAATTCCAGCTCATCACTTTATATAGCTTAGGAAGCTCTGCTCATAGCCTGAGGTGAAGTAATGAAATCACTAAGATAAGTTTAAAAAGCTTTATATGACCACCATAAATAATATTCTTTTTAGTATTCGTTTTGTTTAGAATTGGTTTTCAAAAATAAATTAATATGTATGCAATCATACATTCAATGTCATCTTATGCGGTTTTGCCGGTTTTTCTTTTATGAAATTGGTTCGAATAGAATTTTTAAAATTGATTACCTGCTGCATCCGGATCGTGCATGAGAGTTCTGTGTGTTGAATGGGCTGCTTTAAATCATTGAATACTTAACCAATTGAAATAAAATCTTTGTGAAGTTTATGTGTTCATTCATAGTTTTAACATACAATTTTAAAGATTCCTTATGATATTTGTAGCATAAACCATTTGTGTAATCATGGAAGTTTTTCAAATATTTAGAAAAATATACCAGGTGAATTCTAAAAAAATAACACACAGTCTTTGCCATTAAATTTATGAATCCTAAATTAATTTAAGTAATAAAAATATTTTATACGTCTAAATACCTTTACTTGCAACACACTTGTCATATTGAACTAATAATAAAATTGATGAATAGTAATCATTTGCAGACATCAACTGTATTACCAATTAATTAAATGTTTTTTGTTTAACATTCGTAAAAATAATGAAGTTTTGAAGTTATACTTCTTTAGGCGTTATGAAAAAATGATGAGAGAGACATTTTAAGATGCTGCGCACCTGTGACACAAAATGAACAGTTTATAATGAAAACGGTGAAATGGACCTTATTACATGTGATAAGGTTGATTTTTGATGTAGTGATAATGGAGTTGTCGTTTTTATTTGCAATAGTTGTTGCATAATGTGCTCTATGAGTTAGGATTAAGGTTCGTTTTGGTGTATATATATATATTATTAATAATATATTATTATATTATTTAAATTTATATTAAATATACATATTAAATATATTATTATATAAATATATTAATTTTTGTAATGATGTTTATTCAACTTGATATAATGGTAATATTTTTATTCATTTAATATATCAACATCAGTGATTTATCTATGTAATACGTTTTAGATAAGCGCCATCTAGTCACACATAATCAAAGCTTCTCATTTATAGTACCGCTGTCAAAGTAAGCCAACATCTCTTAGGAATTCTACATTTGTAAGCTAACAGATGGCGCTGAACTACCAGTTATATGATATATCAAAGTACGTCTTGTGAATCCATAAATTCTTAATCGAATTATTTATGATTAGTTCTTGTAAATCTAAGATCTTTAATTATCTTAATTATTTTTGATTGATATTACTTACTATTTGTGAATATTAATGAAAAAAATTGTGTTATATACTTTTTCAAGTGCTCCGATATAATTGAGGTTAACTATCGGTATGTATTATTTAGTGATATAAATTAAAATACTTTTATTTAATATAATTAACACTAAATATTATTAAATTATTAATGTTAAATACTTATTATTGGTTATTTAGTATTCACAAAATAAAGAAATAAATTTAATAAAACATTTAATAAAAAGTTTGTGATAAAATTAAAATTGAACATCAAATTATAATATTAATTTTTAATATTTTATTAAATTGAATAAATAATAAATATTTATAAAATAACTAAACAAATTTAATGAAAACTTTTTGATAAACATGATAACCGAAGTTCCGATTCAGACATTACGGGAAGATACTATGGAAGTGGACATCATTTAATTAAAAATACAATTCGAATAATAAGACAATTTAAATTAGACTTAATTTTTCAAATTTAAAGTGAACTTTGTTGATTATCCTTTCCAATCCTTCTATTATTTTATTGTAATTAATTATTTGCATGCAATTAAAAACTATTTTTAATGATGCCAAAGAAGTATATCTTCTCACGCGTACATAAGTACACGCACCCACTTTTTATAATAATTTAATGGCGATTTTAGTCTTGACCATTGAGGGGTATTAGTCTACAACTTCCCAAGAGTACAGCGCTCTCCAAAACTACTGACATAAACATGACTTGAGCATTAGAGATGATCATCATATCAATTTTGGTCCTGAGGTATACTATATAACATATAAATATAACATACATTGTAGAGGTCATGTCACTCTCATGATGACTATGTTGTCAGCAAAACGAAGATGGATCTTGGTACATGGATATATTCAACATTGATTGTTATTGCTTTTTTTTTAGTCAATAAGTTTGAAATCATCTTCTAATGCAGCGATGATGAGTATTAGGATAAAACGTCATCCTGTCCTTCTGCAATTAGAAAACTTTGTAGTATTAGTTTTAGTTAGACATTACAGCTTTTAAATTTCAGAATCTTAATATCCGATATATTGGCAAAAGTACGGCAATATGTCGACTGAATCAAAGGCTTTCTTATAGTCCATATCACACAAAGCATAAAGGCAGATAAAACCCTTGGCCTTCTGATTGTCGAAGTACCCACTTTTGAGGTTTTTTATAAATTAATTAATGTTTGTCTCCAGTTCCAACATATTACATTTATTTTACAGCATAGACCACTTAGAATAGTTTACAACTTGAAGCTTTTAGTTCGTTTCAAGGGTGGGCGAGTAGGTAATTTATTCACTTTATTTATATATAAATTATATGCACACAGGCGGCTTAATGCCTTAGGCGTAACTGAAGAGTAACAATGAGGTGCACAAAAAGAAAAGGAAAAGATTTACTCAAATCTAGTACACAAATTAAACAAAGTACTAATTCTAAAACAAACTTTACCACTTCATATATATATATATATATGTATATATATATATATATATATATATATATATACTATATACAAATATACTATAATATTATAGATAATGTTATATCATGAAATAATGTAATGATAATTCAATCAATCCACTAACGATTTGTTTAAGAGATGTTTACGAACTTTATATTTAAACTGCAGCAAGTTCTTTGCCGTCCTAATTTCCATTGAGATAAGAGAAGACGCGTTGAACCAAGTTCTTTATTGCCAACTGTACTGAGATATTGGAAATTGGAAGACAAATAAGTCGGTGAAGGGTGTTTAAAATGGAAAATAGAGTAGTTAGAGCCCTTAACGATCGTCGTAGACGCTTAGGTAACCACAAGTTGAGACCGATATGATATATTATGGTCATATTTGCGAAGAATGAAAACGAATCGAATGCAGTTATTTAGAAGTCGGTCCAGTTTAGTGAATTTATCTGCATTCATGTCAAAATAACACACGTCACAATAATCGATTAAGGGACGCCTGTGACTTTTTGACTAATGCTGGAGACCTGATTATTCCAATTCAGAGTCTTATCCAAAATTAACCCAATATTTTTAACGTGTTCACTTATAGGAATGTAGGAATGGGAGAGCAATTATATAATATCGATGGCATATTTGATAAGTCGACTTTATTAATGTTGCGAGGACTCCCAATAACAATTGCTTGGCATTTTGCAGGATTTACAGAGAGTCCAAACCTTTCAGACCATTTTTTTATGGCGTCTAGATCTTTGTTCAAACTGTCAATCAAATTTTTAAGATCATCTGTGTTACCTTTTATGTATAGTTGCAGATCATCGGCATAAAGATGGTACGAACATTGAAGGTCAGGAGTTATCAAGTTTATAAAAAGAGAAAATAAAATAGGAGAGATTATACCGCCTTGAGGCACACCGTTCTTAAAATCAAGCCAAGGTGAAGAGGCTTCATCTAAATAAACTGATTGCTGGCGTCCTCGAAGATATGTAGAAAACCATCTCAGTGCTTCATCAGAAACCATTAAATGGGAGAGAACGGCTAGGAGAATATCATGACTGACGGCATTAAAGGCGTTAGAGAAGTCGATCAGTACCAGAACTGTTACTTCAGTATTCTCCATAGCAACCCTAATGTCGCCAGTCACTTTCAAGAGAGCTGTAGTGGTACTGTGTCCTGGTCTAAATCCAGATTGAAGAGGGTTCATTAAATTGTTACTTATAATAAAATTGGAAAACTGTTTTAGAACACAGGACTCAAGGACTTGGGAAACAAAGGGAAGAATTGAAATGGGACGAAACTGAGCAGCTAAAGTAGGATTTGGGCATTTGGGAAGAGGACGTGCAAAAGCTTTACGCCATAATGTTGGAAAGGAACCAGTTGCTATGGAGAAATTAATGATATGATTGATAGCAGGAAGCAGGTATTCAAGGATAGGGAGCACCATTCGACGCCCAATGCAATCGCACCCAACAGCATTGGACTTGATGGCAAGGATTGCTTTTTTGGTTTCTTCAAAAGAGACTGATGAAAATTAAAATGAATTAATATTAGGGCGCGTCAAACCATTTAAGTGCAAAATAGTTTTTGATATTGAAGTATGATCCATTAAATTAGAAGTAACGAAATGATGATTTAAATCATCTAAAGAAATTGTTGCAGGGAGGTTTGATTAACGCGACTTGCCTAAACCTAGAGTCCCAAAGGATTTCCAGATATCAGCAGAAGAAGCAAGAGAGATATTATTTAAAATGTTGCGGCGTTTTGCGTTACGTACCATCTGATTACACGATTTCTACTACTTTTTAATAAAGATTCCAATTTTCATTCGATCTGTAGCGCTTAAAATTTCGAAACGCGCGGTCTCTACGTCTCATGGCCATTTTCACTCCAGCAGTAAGCCAAGGGGCCGCAGGACGCCTGAGTTTAACTTTTTAATCGGTGCGTGGATATCATACAGCCTTGTGACCACATCATTGAGGACATTCACCTTCTCATCAATTGAATTGGCAGTTTCCAACGGCTCCCAGCTAATTTTTGCAGCGTCACGGTGTAATTCCTCAACATTCAAATGTTTAAAAGATCGCACGTGCAAGACCTTGGGTTTGGGCTTAGGTGGTTTCAGGATATATGACAGGAAAATTAGGTCGTGAAGAGAAAAACATGGAGCTGGATATTGGCCATAAGTGGAAATCTTGGAGGGATTTGAAGAAAGGATTATGTCAAGCCAAGTGTCTTCACTGGAGAGGTTATGGTGAGTAGCCCGTAGAGGCAGTACATGAAAGCAGCTTGACTTGACAACATCAAGGAATCGACGAGTCCGGGAAGTATTTGGTGCTAGGAGATTAGTGTTAAAATCGCCCATGATGACATGGTGAGTGTATTCCGAACCCAAAGATTCAAGAACCGATTCAAAATCAGTGAAAAAGTCGGCATTTGGGGGACAATATACTGCAGCTATGATTATCTTGGCACCTTTAACAATGACCTCAAGGAAAAGGTATTCACCAGAGGCCGAATCTGGTGGCGATGAAGCCAATACTTTATATGGAAAATCACTTCTTAGGTAAATGGCGACACCCCCACCTCCCATTACTATGCGGTTATTACGTACCAAAATAAAGCCGGGAATGGAATACATAGTACTAGAGAGATGAGGTTTGAGCCAACTCTCGGAGATTAGTATGGCGTGAACATTGCAATTGGAGAATGTGTCATACAAATAATCAAAATGGCTTGGGATGCTTTGCGCATTTATATGACAGATATTCAAATGATTCCGAAGACCCGTATTAAATTTTCCAGTTAAATATTCCTTAAGGGTTTCGTCAAATGATGAAAAACTATCATTATCAAAAGATGTTGCAGTTTCATTAGCAGAATGAAAGAAATCTTCATCAGTAGATAAAAGTTCATTACAAGATCAGAAATTTTAAAAATAACTTAAATTTGCACAAATCAAAAACAAAAAAACAAAAGAATTAAAAACTAAAGAACAAAATAAAACAGAACAAAATAAAAAAATAAATAGGTAATGCCAATTACTACTGAGAATATTTTGAAGTCTTATAATAAACAATAAATAAGTGATTTGGAACGCAAGAATATAATTTCAACTATCAGTAACATTGACATGTGTCAAATGTCAAATAGGACCCATCATAGCGACATTCAAGTAATTTTAGAATAACGATGGCAGTAACAGTGTTGTAAATAAACAGTTTAATAAACAGCAAAGTAGTAATCGACGTACCACACATCTCAATAAACTCAAATCATTAAATGTGACATATTTAAAGTATATAATTGTAAAAGTAAATTGGTAAAATAAACATCATATCAAATTTGTTGTTTGACCAAACTAAAGTTAATAATTAATATAAATGATTACTAATATTCTGCATATAACAAAAACAAATAAGAATAATAATAAAAAATTAAAAAACTTGTAAATTTTAAATTTTTAAAAGATTCTTAAATAGCTGTTAATGATTTTGTTCTAGGAATTATTATAACCTACAATTTTATGTGATGACTTGGAAACTTTTTAATAAAGCTGGACAACTCCTCTTCTGTATTAAGTTTATTAATGGTGCCATCTGCTGTACGAATAACTACGACACCGCCTTGTGACCATACCGAGCGCATGCCAAAATGCAAACGAGATTTCTGAAAATAGCTTGTCGTGAATGTGTTAAGAATTCTTTGCATGACATTGAAGAACCCTTTAGCTTTACATCTTCAAACAGTGAATTTTGTGCGTATGCTATCAAACCGCACAAGTATCGGACGATGCTTCTTATGAGGCGAAGCAAGTCTGTGACACGATTTAATGGAACTTGGGTTGATATGAGTAAGCCCTAGATTTTTGTTGAGGATCTTCAGGGTGGTTTGAGTACAGTCTTCACCTTGCTGTTCAGATAAAACGTTCACTATAAGAGATTTTCTACGGTTCCAAGATTCTAAGTTGTTGACTTGCTTCGCAATATCTCTGATTTGCTGCCGAAGAAGACCGAGAATACCATATATAATCTCCCGAAAGCTGCGCAGCTCGTCACCAAGCTTTGTCACTGTGTCTTTTGATGATCCAGCACTACTAATTTGATTTTCCAGGTCATCAAATCTTTTGGAAATATTCTCTTCCAACTTTTGCTGGATGGAGATAGTTTCATTTAGTTTAGGCATATCTATGCTTAAAACTTGATGAGCAGTTAATAAGTGAAGTGATGTGAAGTATAGTCAGTGCAGTGAAATGTTCAGCTGACAGGTGGTGGCAATGTAAGTTAATTTATTACAAAAATGTATTACTGAGTTAAATAGAATACTTAATATTTTTATATTTAAAGACAAAAACACTTAAATGCTATTAAATTTTAAAGAAAAACAACGGAGCTATGTAAAAACGTTTGCACTTATTGCCACCTACCCACGAAAAAAAAAAGACTATATACACTTTGCGATATTGGCAAAGAATAAGTAGCTAATAAATGAAATTGCATATGTATCACCACTGTCAACTGCAAGAAATAAAAATAGATTTTTTTCTAGATAACTGTTATTACGTAGAGCAAGTTGCAATAGGGGTATTATCTGAAGTATCTCGTTAGGTGTATGGATATTAAAGTGCAATTTTAGATACGATATGCGACTCAAAGGCTTTGCATCGATGTGCAGATACTGTGCTATAAAGCGGAATACATTCTGACATTGATCTATATCAGCTCGGCTCTTCAACACTGCTTCGATCGCAACTTTAAGTAGTAGACATATTTAATCGGGTACTGATTCAGCTAATATAATTAATATTGTAATATATGTCTAATACAATATGTACATTAAAACATCGGTTAAAGAACCATAAAAGTTACAATAAATTTCAAAGGACGTTTATTAAACTTGTTTATTCATAAATTTATTTAACCACTTATGATGAGGATTGCACATCGAAAAGTCAATTTATTTTATAAATATACGAATGTAGCAGTATTTTATTATGAATTAATTAACTATGAATTTTATTTTATTGCAAGTTGCATATATTTAAATTTAAATGTACATTTTTTTATTTATGAGTTTTATTAATAATAAAGAAGGCCGCTGGCTCGTTTTGAGGCTATATATAAGTTTTTTTAAATAAGTAACTAATATTATTAACAGATGTAAAATTAAAAAAAAAATTAAATTAATTTGAATTAGTCAGAATTTGATACAAGATTCCTACAGCGTTTCATCAAGTTATTTTTGAACGAGCTGCACTTACTACAAATAGTTTCCAACTTTTAGTTCCCTTTAGTTTCTAACTTTAAATACTGTCTCGATATTCGAAAAGTGGCATATAAGTGAAATTTCCTCGTGCTTTTGTAGAATATAAAGATAAAATGCAAATGAGAAAAATAATTCAAACTTCGACTACTAAGAATTTTAGTTCATATTTTTCAAAATAGAGAAAAACACGTAACAGCTAACAGCTTTGGCATACCTCAACACTTTATAGCACTTTTTTTAGATGACAGATAGTGTTTTTATAAAATACTACTTTTACAAATCGAAACGCATAAAAGATAGTCTTTAAAGTGAACTTGCGGATAATATGTGACAAAAAATAATAAGACATTTGCTCGCACCAAAAGGTTTTTTTTTTTAAATTAAAATAAATTAACAACAATAATGATATAAAATCTTTAACTGTTTATATTGTAACATTAAAAGATTCAATGTTACAATATAAACAGTAGCAAAGGGCGTCCTCACACAGTGTGTGTGTGTTAACAGTCACTTAAACATTGAGCCTCTGCTGTAAGAATTATTAATTTTTGTTGTTACTATTTTCTTTAATCTAAAATAGTAGAAGTAAACAGTAAAAGCTCTCTTAATAACAAATGCTTAAGAATAAGGGAACCTAAAATAAAATATAGAAAATACTCGAAACACTTTCTACTACAAATTTATCATAAATAGCCTTGACTTATCCTAGTTGAACTGGCTCGAAAAAATCTGGAGGTCGTTTTTTTGTAATACTGCTGACAATGTGAGTTGATCACCTGATTGTCTGAAAAGTAAAATGGTCTATACATCACATGAAAATTCGATAAGGGCTCTTTGACTATAAGAGTAAGGGAAGGGGGATTTATGAATGTTCGTACACTTGTGCACTGCAATATGTCCTACTAGAAATAGAAACTTACATTTAATTTATTGTTCACCTTCAAAAACATTAATTTGTAATATAATAATATGAAACTTGTAATATATTTTAACATTAATCTATAATAGTATAAATTTTTAAAGCTTTAAAGCAAAAAAGATAAATTAAATTAAAAGTTTAAACTTCTAAGCATTATTAAAAAAACCTAAAATAATTCCTAACAATATCAAGGGTAGAAATGGAGTTTACAGAAATAAATATTGTAATAGTGATTACAATTTGATTATATTGTTAACGGTAACTATTATGGCAGTAATACACTCACAGTTGACTGCAAAAATTACTGAGTTTTGACTTTGGGATTTAGGTCAGACTTTAACTCCGAGAATTTATTTACAAAAATACACAGAAAAAATGCTATGTTAAAATTATATTGGAACTCAAAAACTTTAAGGTTTATAAAGCACGAGATCATACATAGAAACGTGGAAGTAAAGAAAACTCGATAAAAGCCTGAAAAAAGTTGAAAGCCCTTTTTGATTAGATAACGGATTACACACTGGGGGATCCGTAATATATAAGACAAGTACAAACGAAATCATTCATGGGATTAATTCGACCCGGAGATCTATTCATCTTTTTTCCGTTATGGCGCACTCTCATTGGCCAAGCAACAAATAAGTGATACAATTTCACGCTACCTAGAGTACTGTAAAGAAAAACATCACTCGCTTCTCGAAGTACGTTAGACGTTTATTTGAATTTAGGCCGAAATTCCAAAATGGAGTTGTTGGCGGCAAAATAAAGGAGACTAATCGACATTCTCTTTGTTTGTTTTTAATTAATAAGTGTTTCAGCTTTGTACATTTGCAAGGTGTATCAAAAGATATATTAGACAAAAAATAACAAGATGGGTACCTAGTTAAAAATACCGCTCTTATTATTTTTTTCTTTTTTCGTATTCTTTACTCACAGTAGGTACTTAATATCAAAGACTTAACAGCCAAAGTTACGACTTGGAGTACCGTGGGACGTGATAAAGCCATATATTTAGTTGATTAGTATTCTTAACCATCTTCGTGGTCTAGTGGTTATGGCCATTTTTTCATAAGCCACAGGTTGTGGCTTCAAAACAACTTTATATTATCGTTATTTTCAGGCAGGTTATGACAATTCGGGCCGATTACCCAGTTATCTGAAAAGTACAGTTTGGGGGCGCCCTTTGTCCAGCAGTTGACTAACACAGATAAATGATAAATATTGAGTAATAAACTGTTACACGTATCAGCGTCAATGGGGTTTCTAGAGTGTTAGAGTTAAATATCGCACTACACGGTAACAATTCACAAATTATTTAAATAAGGAAAATTAGTGGTTTGGAACTCTGATTATTACGCTTAAAGGTGTCACTGTGAGAAAATGATGAGGGTAAGGTAATAGTGTTTTCCTCAGTTAAAATGTAGCATTATCTAGGGGAAAGTGGTCATCATTTGAACACGGGACACACTAGTACGTTTAGTGTAACAGAAAAACTAAACGACAGACAAATACGATGTTGCTTGTGTACATGTAACGGCCACCACCACGTTGTATATGTATGCAATATATATATATACAAAAACATATTTTTCTTACTTACTTATACTGTTTCTAAAAAAACAATATATAATTTCAAAGTAAATATTATTATTAATGTTTAATTGCAGAATTATTATAACGCGAAAAAAGGTAACGTAATGAAAAGTCCATGAAATTAGCAATTGATGACAAAATTTAAAACAAAACTATAGCAAGCAAATATTAAGGAAGTGATGAAAATTCCCATACATAATAGCAATTTAGCTCGAGAGAGTTGAACATCGCTAATCGATTTAGAAACGTTTCGGGAGACTGATGATCGCAGTATTGGTAGTAATTCAAAAGTGACACCAGAGAAAATCCTAACTAATATTATTGTTTAAGTAAAATTTGAAAAAATTAATTTCTGTTGTTTGAACGGTTCGGAACTACGACTGAACCTCTTAATTTTTTGTTAAGTTTCTGAAAAAAATTACTAACTATACTTTAAGATCAATTACCGAAAATAAAAATATTTTTTAAAAGGACTTATAAACATTTTACTACTTCAATAAACTTATAATTGCAACATATCATTGTATTTCATGGCTTGCGAACGAATAAGGTACGTAATTACAAATTACTTATCGAAAAAAAATAAAAAAAACTGTTTAACCTTTTAACATTAAAGTGTATATTTAACCGACATCCCATAAGAGCGTATGTTTTTTTTTTTTTTTATATTTGTTACCTCATTGCTCCGCTCCTCGCGCTCCGATCTTGTTAATTCTTATTCTAAATGATTTTAGATACTAGATTCCCACTGTTCCTATATTTATTAAATTTGTGATTAGTGGTTTAATACATATATGAGAAATTAAAAAAAATACGGCACTAAAAAAACCTCGTGCGATAAATTACAATCGCTGCCAAAACCGTAAAAGATAGACATAAAGTATCTATTACGTAATTGTGCTACAATAAAGTCTGCAACAGCATATATTATAATAAGGCACAATAAGCATTTCAATGTAAACATTTTTAAAAATGCCATCAGACACATCGAAGCTTATTTAAGATAATACTAACAAATTAAAAATGCGGGAGCAGTAAACGCGACGGAATGTCATGCGGAAAGTACGTTGTTACCTACTCATATTGTGTAAAATAGTTATACGCTGGGAGAAATCGGTCATACATTTTTAGTCAAAATTTCATTGTTTTGTAACAATTTAAAATAAATCTTCTACGCTTAAATTATAATTATACTATAAATGAAATATTTCCGACAGTTAATAATAAATGTAAAAATAAAACCTAAAAACCGTACGAAGGGCAACTACTTTCCCCAATATAATATTTTCTTTGAAAAAATGCATTTATTGGCCATGCTTCATTCGGCATGTGCGTGTCGATGAAAGCTTTAGATATTCGTTTGGCTCGGTCAATATTTTCAAAGCACTTAAAAAAACTGCGATTCCTTTTGAGCGTTTAGTACGGGCACATGAAGATATTAAACGCTTTGTTGAAACATTTTCATAAAATAGGTACAATTTTAAATTTGCCTAAACATAAAAAAGCTGCAAAAATTGAAAACAATCAGGCAAATACCAAATTTTTAAACATTTAAAAAAATTGTCTTCATGATCCAAATGATTAGTTACCAAGGTAAGATAATTAATTTTGGGTTCTTATCTGTTATAATTTTTGCGTTATTAAATGGACATTTTTTATTTACCATGGGAACTTTACTTGTCTTGCCTTATTGCTTTTAAAAAAAAAACTGCCTCCGTAGCCTAGTGGTATGGGCTAGTGCTTTAGAAACCGGAGGTCGTGGTTTGAATCCTGCGGGGACTCAACCAATTTTCATTGTTGTTTCCTAGTTGGTTAGGGCAATTTGGGCCGTTCACCCAATTGTCTGAAAAGTAAGATGATCCATGCGTCGGATGGGCATGTAAAAAAAGTCTGTCCACCCACCAACCCACATTGGACCAGCGTGGTGGGATACGGTCCAAAACTCACTAATGGATAGAGTTGTATTAGGGGAGGCCTATGTCCAGCAGTGGACTATCACAGGCTGATGATGTATTACTTTGAATTTATAAATTCTCTGCTTCTATTTTAAATAACTAACGGTGTTGCCTTGGTAGAATTACTTCAGGCTTTAATCACACCAAGCCCTCGTAGAGGGGCAGATCACAGTAGGAAATAGTAATAAGTTCCTAGCTATAGCTTCCCGAGCGATATAGTGAAATAAAGGGAAAGAAATTGGTACGTAAGTATATTTAATATGAATAAAGAAATAGCTTTTATAAGCGATGCGCATGGCAGTACAAGCTGGTTAGACCATTGCTTAACAACAAAAAGTGTGTGGCAGCCGGTGATAGATGTAAAGCGGTAAATGATCGGACCACAAACAGTCAATGACTGTGTGTGGTGGTGGCGCTTATAATTGGTGGCAACGGGCCTCCCCACACCCGGTATTTTCTTAAAGAATTTATCAACGGAGCACGAGATCATTATAACAAAAATTTGCTAAAACGCACATAATTTTAATAAATATAATTGGAAATTAATTTAAAAAATATATGTAATAACCATTAGTTTTTCAATATTATATCAAAACATTCCTAAACATGTTACACTTAGTGATTAGTTTCCAACTTAGCTGAACTATTCAGTTCTAAGGAATTGAAAAGTGGCCGATATGTGAAATAGTTCCTAACGCATTACAAGAGTATGGTTAACAGTTCTAATGAAGAACATACACATGTAATGTATTCGTCAAACAATATATTATACAACAAAGACTTTTTTGCATTAGATTAAAGTAATGAGCCATTGATAAGTCTGTTTTATTAATTGTTATTTGGTATTGTATACCATAAGTAGTGTATGACACCCTGCGGTAAGATAGAGTGACGACATTTGCAAAGTGGCCGGTCTGGGCCGGATGAGAATAGCCGACGATCAGAAGCGTTGGCAAGCATTAGGGGAGCCACCCAGCCCCCCCGAATAGGTTCTCGCTTTGTCGTAGCGGTGGGGCTCAGTACTTGCGGCCTGCCCAGCTGCGGGGAAGCTAAGAGAAACCTGGCTGGCCTGTAGTGCAAGGCTGGCCGAGGAGGAGGCTGATCCAAGCGGGCTGAACAAGCCCGCTTTGGATACGCCTTTGGGGGATGCGAGGGTTGGGTTGCAGGAGGTAGGTGCCGCTCTTCCTGTCCTTCGCAACCAAGGAGGAATCCTGGGGGAAGAGGAGAGTCGGTAGTTCGTAGGCCGCTCTCCTCACCGCCGCGGGCCGCACCACCAATGCGGTGTGGAGGGGCCGTGGGAGGAGGGGACATTCGGCATGGTGTCGTCGATCTCTCCTCCTTCTGCGGCCGAAATGGAGCTAGCGGTGGAGCCCAAGACCGAGGCCACCGATGGGCGCTGGGAGTCTTGTCCCTGCGCGTGTTGGGATTTCCTGGCTCTTATGGCCGGGAGTCTGTGACCTGTGTATAGGGGCCGAGACGAAGGGCGCGTTAGTTCCAACGCGCCCAGTAGCAGGCAGTTGGCCGTAAGGCCGAGATGGAGCTGCTCCGGCGGCTAGCGCTGGTGGGGTCGCAGAAGACTGCCAAGCGTTCCTGTGACCCCATCTATAAGGCGCCAAGTAGGAACAACGTGGTGGTTTTAGTCGGTGCGAGTCCGACATAACCCGTCTTCGCCCCCGCGAGGACGGATATGCGTGCTACGCATACACGTCCTTTTCCCTACGGTAAAAAAGGCCTATACCCAGCAGTGGACTGACATTGGCTGATGATGATGATGATACCAGCCGACATTAGGGTAGTAAACAGATAATAAGGTAGTTGCACCAAAATAAGTATAAACAAGAAATGTCGTTTAAGAATACGTATAAAATATTTTCAGACAGTATTACACGGCCGGTGTATTTTTTTAATTTTTTTAATTACTATATAACTTAATCACAATTTTTTAAAAATGCGACCACATCACAATCAAGATCAAACGAAGAATCGACTTTTAAACAGCATGGGTCTGTTATAGAAAAGTAAAAATTTAGGGTTATGGGTATTTTTCAATGCCACATAATAATGAAATATTTTTAAAAGAATTTTCCAAAAATTAAAAAAGAATTGGGGTAGATCACTTAGACGTTTTAAAATAGATAGTAGGCGATTCTCAGACTTATTGAATACGTACCAATACATAACAGCTGTTAACGCGTATTATAAAAAGTGCGTTAGTTAAATATTACGCATCCGAATACATAAATCAAAAAGTGGGCAAAGCATATCACTTGAGAGTTCAAAATGGGGAGACCTCTCGCCATTTGCGCCTTTGCACTCGAGCTAATAACGTAATAAATATAATACAAAGAGCACTGTTTTACGCAGCTGGCAAAACTCCAGTCAAGTTAAACGGCACCCATTTTAAAAATTTTAATGTTTTCCACGGCATTAACTGATTAGCAAATTGCAGGCTTATAAATTTCATAATTGCTTAATTTCGTTACACTCGTTAAAAAACAACAATTTAGTTTTCTACGACCTAACTAACTATAGCAATATAAAACTTTGTAGCACTCACTTGCGTACTGTAAGTACATTATTCATATGTAGTTAATGTAATTAAGATGTAATTCATATGTAATTAAGTAGTCACGATTTGATATAAATTCATATTTTTTTGTATTTAATGTAAATTAATGTCTATTCAATAAATAGTCGTCGTTATCTGGGAAAAAATCGAAGCATTTTATTTAATCATTATGACATATTTAGTTTCCATCACAATCTGTTATTTTCTGCATATTACAAAATGATGTCGATGTTTAAGTTATTGCGTGTGTACGTGGGATAAGCGCTACGTAACTAGCACTGCTTTGCTGCAGAAATAGATACGGCCCTTGATGGGGACCATCAAGGGCCGTATCTATTTCTTCATGTAAAACGGGGATGTTTCATTTTTACAATTTTAATTAAATACTTGCCAAGATTAATTAAATTACTATACCATACCACTCACATACCATGCATAAAATACCAGGTAGAATGACTGTCAATCTTAGTGAAAGAGTAACGTTTAATGTTATTTTTAAAGAGAAATCTTTTCTAATCATCCATTTTAAATAAAAATACTATTAAGATTGCAATATTCCAAGATAATTTTTAAAAGACATTATATGTTCGGCTATTTATAGATGGAAAAGCAATTTATAAATTTCGCATCAAAAGAATCATTGTGTTATTGTATATTTCAAATTATAATGTTGCCAAGGTGACGGTGTAATTTGAAGATACATTTGAATAAAAATTGCGAATTAATATCAAAGATTAGGATTCCAAGGATGATTGCGATAGAAATTGTTTTCTTTTGTATCTTGTTTTTGTTTATTTTGTATCGCAAACATATCAATGTGAGTTCAGTTCTTTAAATACATATTAATGAACAGCGTAAATTTTTTAAATACAGTCACTTGACAGTCTGAAAGATATCTTGGTTACTTAGAAGAAAACACTTTTCCTATTTACAATATTTATTAACTTTTGTTCTGATTTTAATATATCATAATTAAAAGTCTCTCTTAAATACAAAAAGAAAACGAAATAATTCCATTTGCTTTATTTTAAACTTTGCACATACGTATACCTGATATGATGAAAGATCAAATGTGTACAGAATTTTAAATTAATGCTAGTTTTACGCATTTTCCGTCCTTATTGCAATTTCTTTACATCAAATTAATGCCTGAAACTTAAAACATTTTACACGGGCCAACATAAAGTTAGTTTTATTTGAGTCAACAGAATAGATCAAAGAAAGAACAGCAATAAGAAAGGTATAAGGATATATTTCGGAGAGATTAAAAAAACAAATAAAAGTAATTAAAAGTCAGATTATATTGTGCTTTATTTAAAAATATTTACAGTATTTAATCCTAATTTAAGTGTTCCTGATCACCGCCCATTTATAAAAATGCCACCTTAAGGGTTACATTATTACACTGTTCAGTGCTCGCCTATTGCTCTATCGCTTTTAAATTTATTGTTGTTGATAAATTTTAATTTGAACAACAACGTGGGTTTGATATCATTTAGTTGCTAAAGAATTATTTTCATGTTTATCTCTTTATTAGCTCGGATACAGTTTGCTAGTTGACGGTTCATAGTTTAAAAATAAGAAATCTGAATTTTTAATAAATGACTTTAATTATATTTTAACAGTAAAATCATTTAACTAAAAGTTAATTTATACGTTCCAATAAGTACTAGCTAAAGTTTCGGGTCTATCTAATTACAAAATTTTGTTTTCCACGTGTAAAATACAACTAAAAATGTTAGGCAAACAATTATTAACCGTTTAATTAAGAAGATTAAGTTGTTTGCGTAACAAAATATACAAAGAAACTTTTGTTTGGTTTGGTCTATATAAGAAGGATTATTACTTTAATTAATATTACAGTGTGAAACATATCCTAAAATAGTAGTAATATTGGAAATTGTCACTACTAAACATAATAATTATGCACAGTTTTCGACACTGGATAACTGATAATAAGGCCTGAGAAGCGATATCAGCCTAAGTGCCGCGAAATATATATCTAATCTTAAACTGAACATTGTTAAAAATATCGCTCGTAGTTAATTATCTTATATATATATATAAGATACTTACTACTATATATATATATACCATTAGATATATCTATAGATATACCTAATGACAACATTGATTTATATGAAAACTGTATAAATTACGTAGTAATTCTTTATAGGTTTACTAAATTAATATGACAAAATTTATCAATATTTGTCTTAAACAAGTTTCATACATTGGAAATATATTTTATCGCTAAATAAATTGTGCAACCCGCGGACGTCAATCATCGGTCAGACGGGACAATGTGTAAACCAGCCAGATTAAAGAATATGGCTTGTCAATTTGAAATGCATTGGGATGGTGATCATCCCTAGCTTATACTTTGTTTATTAACCTTTTTTAGAAAAGAAAAACAAATTAATTGCTCCTGTCCCAAAAGATTGTGTTCAAATATTTCTTTTGTACGTCATAAATAGTATTCGGTGTAAAGTTCATCCTTAACTTTAATAATATCCATAAAATTAATAACTTTTAAGATGCACAAAAACAGATCCGAATGAAATCCCGTCTTGTATAAAGTTTAATTAACCAATTAGATCACAAGCTGTCAGTCCAGATTTGTTAATGAAAAGTCCGTACAGCCACTTAATTAAAAACCCATATCCTTTGTATTCTCATTTAAAATATAGAAATTTCTAAAAGTTTTGTACAAATTTGGTCTTGAAATTCATTTGATAACAATTTTAATGCGCTTTCGCTAAAAAAAATTAGTATGTTAAGCAATCCTTTATCGCAATTTTTATTTCAAGTAGGGTAAAGGAGTATATTGGTGATATAAGTAATTTGGTGATAGTTTTAAAACACTTTGTATGACCCGTTAGGATGCTTTGTTCCAAACGATGAGACAAATTACCGGAGCGTGTGAAAAGGTTTTATACCGTTTACACTTGTAGCAATTCCTCTCTCTTTACCCTATTAGTCAAAAGCATAAATGTCAATTCAATGTATCTTGGAATAACGTTATATCCATATAGGTACTGTTATATAGTCACTGATATGGTTTCAGTAAATTACAATTAGAGACACATTACAAACGTTTTTAAATTTTATGTTCTAAAAATATTATTTCAACATACGGCACTAGGATGTAATTTTAGTTAAGAATTTAATTTTTATATATTTAATTACCACATAACATTAAAGAAAAGGTCACTTCAATACAGGCATTGACTACCAAACAATAAAGGCTTTATAAAAAATCGATCCATCAGAATTATGAAAGTAAAAACTTATACACGCTAATAACAATAATAATAAAAAAACTTTTTGTAAAGGCGGTAAAATTTTAAAATTAAAAAAAGAATATATACGTTTATAGATAAAATTAAAGATTTTATGTTTTTTAAAAATTGATAAAATTTCTATATAAAAACACTACGAAATCGCAAGATAATAAAAAAAAGTTACATATTAAAAATGTTACTTTGGTTAATACAAAAGATCTTTACACAATTAAATAGGCTGACAAAATCTGATACAGTACGTTATCACAAATAAAATAACAGAGTAACATAAACACATTTAATTTGTAAGAATTTAATAACTATACCAAAAAATATTGTAATGTTAAATGTATTGTTGCGTGTGTATTTTTTAACAACAAATAATTGTTTTTGCATTTCTTATCTTTTTGATTATTCGCTACGCACAATGATAATGACAAGTTTTTAAAGTCATCATATTTCTACGTTGTCATTTCTAAAATGTTTAGAAAATTATGTAAGTTTAAATAAAACTGTATACTTTTGTTTTTGATTGAACTCTACACAATATTCAAAGCAGCACTACGTCCCGATATGAATTGAAGCAATTTCTATACAGAATTCGATGCTGTATAATGCCACGTTTCTGATCACTGTCAACTAACAAATAAGCAGAGCCCTCGCATGGGCTCGTTATCACGCCGCCCAACGCTCGCACAATGCCCTATTGCATTTCAAATTGACGCTGCAGATTAAACAACTTACAAGCGGCGCGATTGACGTCCAAGGATTGCAGAATTTATGTGACAATAAGTCTGTTAATTGTGTAGAATTTAAATCATATATTTATCATCGTAGAACTATTAAATTCAGTAAACGCCTCTAAATTAAAACATTTTGCGTGTATCTATTGCCATATACTACTTTTACATCTTAGAACTGGAGTTCGTGAATTAAAAGTTTTAAAAAGTATCAAAAGCACAATGTATTAAAAATATCTATCATCGTCATTATTAGCCTGTGTTATAGGCCTATGTGGACATAAGCCTCCCCTAATATATCCCTATCCATTAGGGGGTTTTGAACCGTATATAACCCACCACACTTGTACAATGCGGGTGGTTGATAGACGGTCTTTTTACATGCCCATCCGACGCTTGGATAATCTTACTTTTCAGACAATTGAGGTGTTCGCCCAATTGTTCTAACTATTCAGAAAAAAACGATGACATAAAGTTGTTTCACCTCAGGATTCGAACCCACGACCTCCAGGTTTATAAAGCAAGGCCAATACCGCTAGACCACGGAAGCGTTAAAATATCTGTGCATGGTGGTAATAGAAGACTTCTGTCGTCCTGAAGAAACTTACCTCTCGGTATAGATTATTTTCTTTTAGAGTTTGTTAGCTTATAGTGTGTGCTTATTGTAAAGAACAAAAATGTATCTTTTATCCAAAAAAAATATATACGGCGACGAGACGAGCAGGTAATCCTTGTGATTCTTTGGCCAATGCATAATGTAGTCAATTTACAACGTCACAAGTCTGCTTACCAATCTCAAATAAAATGGGTGTGTACTTATGTACGCGTGAGAAGTTACTACTTTGGCATCATTAAAAATTAATATATATATATAATATATAATAATATATATATATATATATATATATATATATATATATATATATATATATATATATATTAACAGACGGCTTCATAGAGTTAAATTTGATACAGGTGCAGCGCATCTTAAAATTTGACTCGTAATTTTTTCATAACGCGCCTAAAGAAGTATAACTTCAAAATAAACGCAACTATCGAAATAAAAACGACACAATCTTAAAATTTCACTCTCATCATTTTTCATAACGCGCCTGAAGAAGTATAACTTCAAAACGACAACTCCATTATCACTACACAAAAATCAACCTTATCACTATGTAATATGGACCTATTACATTTTCACCGTTTTCATTATAAACTGTTAATTTTGTGTTACAAATCGTAAAATTTCACTCTCATCATTTTTTCATAACGCGCCTAAAGAAGTATAACTTCAAAAAGTATCTTATTTTCTTAGTACTTCTTTTAAACTGAAATACAGTATTGCTCTGACAGTACTGATTTTCAACAGAAATCGGTACCGTGGTATTTCTTCATTCTTCGTCGGTCCCTCATAAAGAGGGAATCTTGCCAACTTTAATTTACTAATTTTTAATAGAAGGACTTTTGATGAAGATATAATTTTTTTATGTCTTAAAACAATGGACAAGAATTAATACTTGTATTTTTGTAATTGTTGTATAATATTAACATCAAGGTAAAATTATCAGAGATTAGTATGGGAGTACACGTTGGGATCCAAGTACGATTAAGGAAGGTTGTAGAGTTCTAGCATGATAATACCACACCGATGATTCAATTTAGATCACGCAGTCCCTGACGCCTGTTATAGATCACGTCACCCGTGTAATATATTTTTTATCAGGTTGAAGTCTTAGGAATTCAGGATCCACCTGTCCACTATTTCTACCACGCGTGATTCGAAGTATACTTTCTCCAGCGGAGTAGTGTCAACAATATATTTCGTATTTTAGTTACCATAAGCCTTTAATAACACAAATATATAATAAATACATCAATGATAGTAATAATTCTATTGCAATTAATGAAATTCAATAATAATCTTTGTAGTAATAAGCTAAAATTAAATAATTGTAGAATTTGTATTAAAGTCTATGATAATGAAAGCCTTTTATTGAACTTTATCTAATTTAACTTTATTTAACCAATTTCTGTAAAGTTGCAAATAGAATTTTTTTTTAAAAATAACGTCAGAAATTTTTTTTTATTTTAACAATACTCATTTTTAAGCCAATTAAAATAACTAAAACATTCTCATAAAAGAGGATAATTGAGTAAAGAAATCCTTGATAGCATATTTTTTGTCGGTTATGTTTTCTTTTGTTTCGTTTAACAAGTTTTTTTCTTCATCCAATATATTCGGTGTCTTGAAACATTTATTTTCACTAGCCAATAAAACGAGCAATAACAGAAAAAGATAAATACCAGCTCGAATTAATCCTATGAATTATTTCGCTTGTACATGTCATATATTACCGATCGTCCTGTGTAATCCGTAAATATCAAAAAAGCCTCTTACATTTTTTAGTGTGTTTATCTACTTTTATTTGTCTAGCATATATTTTTGCCTGTTGTTGTTTACACTATAAGAGATAAGGAAGAGAACATGTTGTGTTTATGTTCGCGGAAATATTTTATTAGTTTCTTAAAGTCGTAGCAGGATTTTTCATAGTGATTGAGTTAGAAGTTATCGCTAAAGATAGGCCCTTGAGGTCCCAATACAGTAAATATTTTAGGAGCAGCTTTAGTGCCAAAATTATCACCTTTAAGTTTCATAGAAGTAAACAGAGAAACTAGTAAATTATTCGTTAAGTTTTCATTTATTACTAATACCGATAAAAATGAAAAACTCCATTTAAATTATCTAACCTTTTATTCAAAGAGACCAGCCTTAGTTTATGGATTCCGTATTAGATTTGTGCAAAAAGTCACGTTAGCGTTTCAATGATGCCTCGATAATTAAGTCGGCTAACTTTAATAGGCTTTTATAATTAAAACCTATCTGATCTTATAATTAATCTATTTCGTAAGTACAATGAACATTAATGTGGAATAAAGAGGTCAGTTGCTAGATGAAGAAATAATTTACTAACATATTTTACACAGTATTTCCGTATATATTCTGACTATGACACATGACATATCAAATTTATAAAGTGTAATGTTAATTTAAGTAAAATGAACTTACTAAGAGCTAACTTTGAAATAATAGTTCTAGTAACTGAGTATTATGAGAGCTTAGAAATACAGTATCAGTAAATACATATAAATCTTTGCAATGACCTATTTCCTTAAGGGAAGATATAAAAAGTATGATAACACTAGCCCTAAACTACAAAGCTTATGTTAAGAGGCCTATTTCCAGTAGTGGACTAACACAGGCTGATGATGGTACTGAACACAATTTGCTAAATAGCTTAAATAAGTAAGAACTTAGATTTTTAAAAGGGGTGCTGTGTTACCAGAATATTTGTCTTCAGTCTTCGAAAAGGGTTCTCTTTGTGTAATATTTATTGCCTAATTGGTTCGAGTGCAAAAGCACAAGTAGCAAAGTTTTACCTCATTTTGTATCTCTGTGTGATATGCTGTAATGAAATGTAGACACATGCAATAATAATAAATAATACTCACCAATTCCGGAAATTATCAATGACTGTTCATTGACAGTTAGTTACATATATATAAAAAAAATACACCCGCGTTCTAGGGTGGTTGCTCCCGTCTACGACAGGCGACCGATCGTCGGTATCATTGGGTTCGCAAACCAAACTTCAACGATCCTTAGGAGACGCCAAAAAGCTAACTCACGTACGTAACACGTTTGTAAGTGTGACCCTCACTTTAGCAAAAAGTTTTATTTACCGACTTCGAAGAAACAGAAGCTTTCTTTCGAATTTCGTGCTAAATAAAGTTTATCATAGACAAGACTGAAAGCATCCCTAACAAATCAATAATCAGTTACGGAAACCGTAAAAACTTGGATAATGGTATATGATTAACCTTTGTTTGTTTCCTTAGAAAATATAGATATATGTAAATGAGAACAACAATGAAAGATTTATTTTCTCATTACGTTGTAAAGAAAAACGTCATGGTATGTTTTAAAACAATGTATATTTAATAAAAAACTGTATAAAACGAACTGACAGGAGGTTATCATAGAAACAATTTGACTAATAGAGTCAGCAGAATAGCGCTAAATTAATATGCGAAACCACTTACCTCATGAAATTATCCAGGTGGTAGGTATAAGGTGACTGGAGCGAGCGATTAACATTTCGAATGAAAAACTAAATATATTATGGATAAATTAGAAAAATCTAATAACTACTTACTTTCCTATCATAATTTGTAATATAAATAAATTGTAAAATGATATAGATATCTGTGGTTTCATTTTGTGGTATGCTTAATCTGACATGTTAGTGTTACTAATTTGTACGTTTTGTAATTTAAAGTATTACAAAACGTTGTACTTTGCCAATTTTAAATATTGAAGTTGTATTTAAAATTTCCCGGCTCAAGGGAACTGAATAGCTTAAAGTTGAAAACTATTCATATATAGTTTAACGTGTTAAGAAATATCTTGGTATAATATTTTAAAAGTTTCAAAACTGGTTTTCATTATATTAAATGAAAATAGTGTAATTTTTAAACTAATACTTTTTCTTTAAAGTCATGAGCGCATTACAAAACTATATGTACATATTTTTTAAGCAAGGAAACTGTATAACGATAGGGAAAGTCATCTAAATTATTATAATTACGAAAATGAGTATTAACGATTGATTTTAATCTAAGTTTTAATAAAAAGGTCTTGATGTAAATAAAAATAATATTTTGATATCTAACAAAAAGTCACGAAAAAGATTGATTTTTCATAAATTTTAAAGGAGGTATACCTCATGATAAGTGACACCTTTACCTAGAACTATTGAATGTAGGAAGCCACAATTTTCTTTAAAACAAAGCTACGATTCGTTCAAACCTAAACTAGGATTTAAAACACATAACATAATATTAAAACCGCACTATTTAACATAAGATATAGTAGTTTTCATTACAACTAGTTTTATTTATTTCCCAACTTATTTAACTTTACCAAATAAGTTTTATTACATTTTTATTTAACTAAATGTTACTTACTGTATATTACATATTAGACTGTATATTAGCAATATAATTTTTTAATGTTTCTATATTTCTGCTTCTAAAGCAAAAAATACATTTATGTAAATGTAGAAATGTGCCTTGCATGTTTCTGTTGTATAATTTCTACGTTAGGTCGATAAAGCTATATTAATTCTGAGGGCGTCAACTGACACGTTAAGTTCACTTAATGTTGCGATCGGAACAGCGTTGAAGAGCTGGCCTTATATCGATCAACGTCAAAATGTGTTCCGTCCACAGTATCCAAATTCAATAGTAAAACCTTTGAGACACATTGGCATTTCAAATTACACTTTAATTTAAACTTGACAATTTCCACATATCCTCATTATTGTACAAAAGAGAGTCGTATAAATTATTACGTAATGTTTTTTGACCTAATTTACCAAAAGATGGAGGTACACAATTCGGAACATTTCTTTTTTTTTAATTATGTTACCTTGTTACTCCGCTCCTAGTGTTTCACACGTGTTTTTTACCTTATATACGCACTCCATGAAAGGAACATTGTTGTAACCAAACCTCCAAAACTGTTAAGAAAAAATTATAAGACTCCTTTTGTTAACAGCAAGATTTATGGTTTTTACATATTTTTATTTCCATAAATCTCTCACATTGTTTAATTTATAATCATTAAAACACTATTGTGTAATGGTACATTAAAATTTTAAAAGAAAACTTATATAAAAAAATATGGTAAATGATGATTTTCATCATTTACCATAATTGAATTTAAATAATTAAGTATAATGAGATAAGTGATGATTCACTAAAATTATATTTACACTATGTTAAATTATTCATACAGAGTTAAAATGAATATAAACAATTACTACGAAATAGTCGTACAATTGTTTTTTTTATTTCGTATTTATATAATATCACCCACACAAATAAGTATACTATTAAATGAAGTTAAATAGTTGAATCATTACAAAAATTTTAATAAAACACGAAACAAATACAACAGTATTATTACAAGGTGAAGTAGTATTACTAAGCCAGATCGCACATTTTCAATATGAATTGGAAAATATAAATAATATATTTTCCAGCTATGATCAAGTATTCGTATTAAGTAGATTATTGGCTTACCACTAAAATCGGTAAGAGGTTGTTACCATATATTGTTATCATTTACAGTTATTATGGCCCACTTCCTCAAACGCGTCTGAATTGGCACTGCTTCATCTCGGTGCCTACACCTAGGCAGTAGACTCCCTCAAATTTAGTACAAAGGAACCATGACAGCCAACAGATCTTATCCCTTACAGGCACAAGTCTCCCAGTCCCAGCGAAGGCCTAGTTATTCAACTTCGTCGCTATCACAGTTTTAGCTGCAGAAAAAAAAGAGATCGACAACACCGTGCCAAAAGACCCTCCTCGTCTGAAACGCATCAGCGGTGCGGACACGCCGAGTCGTGGAGGATATGGAGAGCGGCAAATTACGAACACTCTTCTTTCCCCCGCGATACCTAGCATCTGCAGAGTGCAGCATGTTTAATGCCTTCTTCTCCGCCCGCTGCACCCTCCTGGGCGCCTTCAAAGCTGGCTTTATCAACCAGCTTGCAACTTCCTGCACGGCTGGCCTTACATCTTAGGTCAACCTGGTTCCTCTTAGCTTTCCCGCAGCTGACCAGGCCTCAGATGGTAAGCCCCACTTCTACGACAAAGCAAGAACCTCACGGTACAGGAGGAGGTACATATACTACAGGTGATTTAACTCGAAATAAAAAGTAGCCATTGTTTTTTTAAAAGCGTGATGGAAGTTTTTAATAATTAACAACAAAATGTTTAAGAATGAAGAATGGTGGCATTTGTCTTAATTAATTTATATCACTAGAATCGTGCGAACATCTGGTTCTCTTTAAAAAGAGCAAAGTGTCCAAAAAAGTGACATACCTCTGAAAAAGTAACGTAGTTTTCAAAGAGTACCATACTATCTAACAGTTTACAAACGACTTTACAAACGTACATTTTGTTCTGTTTAAAAAACAGCAACAATTAGAAAATTGCATTTTTTTATGTTCACGGGACATAACACGACCTATTTTAGAATAGGGTAACGTAATTAATTGAAATAAAATCCTTAAAACTGCATCATATTGTTCATCATGTAATTTATTCTCGAAAAAGATAGTAAGAAATAACAGTACTCTATTAAGTGAAGATTGTATTTGATTCCTATTCTATACCTTCTTTCTATTTACATTTAAAACTAGTCTAGTCCTACACTGAACTGTAGAGAAGTTTATAATTGTAAGCTAATTTGCAAATTTCGAGAAGTATTTAAAGTACACTTTGGCAACTTAAGGGAATTGAAAAGCTCAAAGTTGAAAACTGTTTTAACTAGTGTATGTCGAGAATTGGTTGGATAAGATATTATTGGCATATGTTGGTGTATGGTATTAGATTTAGCTTATGTAAATTTCAGGTTTACAAGTTTTTATTTTACATATTCATATATTTCAATATAATATTTCAATACAATCTTAGATAAGAATTATAAAATGAAAGAAATACTTAAAAAATTATAAACTTAATAAGTTCAAATAGCGACGAACATCATACGGTTATTACGTTTTATTGCTATAGGCAATAGAAGCTTGACACATTTTTTTGTTCTATAAAGTGAAAATACTTGAATTTAATAAATTTATTGCGAAATTATTAAATTGCACTCCAGGGTGTCAAGTAATAAAAGCATTTGATAAAAAATTATTCAATCAAGTTAGCAATGGTATCACCCAAAGGGAGCCCCTTACAACATGGAAATTTATTGGTTTTGAATAAACATAAAAATATTTTTACTGATTCTTTTTTTAAATAATTTTCCCGGAAGAATTAAAAAAAAGTAAAATAATAAGATTATTAGAAGCTAGTAATGTTTTAGGCACAATGAAAGTTTGTAAAATTATTAAAATCATTATATGCTTTATTTTGGTCGACTATAATTAAAACTTCTTCAGATTCATTTTAAATTAAATACCTTCATTTTTCCTTTTTAACTAAGTATCATTTCTTGAATTTAGTATTTCAGTTACTTTAAAACGTATTTTGAAACTATAGTTCATAGTTTTCGCACGTATCCTCGTAGTAGTTTTTGACTTTACAAATCTTTGTTCACAGGCTGTTCTTGATCGAGTGTAACATGTTATATATAACATATTATTTAACATCTCGAGCTGCAGTTTAAAGCAGAAATCGCAGACTATTTAAGAGTTGAGGAAATTTCGTTTTCGCTAAATAAACTCTCAGATACTCTTTTAATAAGTATAGGCAAATGATGCTTTCAGGTGTAAAATTTTGCAGAGATACCTGATAGTAAGTACTCAACTTATTATATTTATATTTATAATATTACAAATTAAAGTACAGCTAAGCAAGTAAAATAATAATACAATAATTTTGTGTGCGCTTTTTTTCTGTTTTATTGGAAGCAACGAGAAAAATAAGCTCATTTTATAACTAAGCAGACGTATTGCAAGGTGGTTACAGTGACAACTTAAGCTTTAACCGCAGTAAAAGTGATACATAGAGTAACCTTTTAAGCAGTTAGCATTGCTCCAGGTATGTTAATTATATAGTTAAAATAACTAGGTGGCTTCTAAAGACTAATCAACTAAATGTATGCCTTGATCACATTTTCTGATAATTCTTTATTCCAAAAAAAGCTATATAGAAGTCAATTGTAATAACAAAATCATTCCTGTCATTAGAGAATAGAAAGTTTTTCATGTTTTATCGGTAACATTTTCTTTAGTTACATCTAACAAATATAGAAGTCTAAGATGCTATAGTAGCCTGAAGCACTAATTTTGAAGAAGAAAACAAACAAAAGAAATAAAAACAATAATACAAAGACCTTTTGTTTTTTATCAAAATGTCTTTTTCGAAATCGTGGATAAATGTGTAGTAAATTGTTATATGCTCTATGAGATTTTCATATTTTTCGGTTCTGTATTTTTGTTACTTTGAAATTGTAATCCTCTTCTCTTGCATAGGCGTTCAAAACAGGCAATAACATAAAAAAATGAAGCATATCTGAATCAAATTAATTCTACGAAAGATTTATTTTGTACTTGTCTTGTACATTTATTGAAGATGTTTCTGTGTGTAATCCGGTATCAATACAAACGACGCTTTAATCTTTTTTCATTGCTTCAACCGACTTTTATTTTTCAACTACAATACATTTACGGCCTTGATATAAATATGCTTTAGGATTGGTACTAAGTAGACTACGTGTTTTGAAAATACGGGGATTTGAAGTATAGAAAATCTTCGTACCAAAACTGTAATTAAGTTGGCATACCTCTAAGAACAACTAAGCTTGTAATGGTATTTAGTTATATCAAATTTTTCAATCCTTTAGCACAATGACAAACAAATGTGTGTCGTTGCTGCTTATATTGCGAAAAATAGTTATACGCTGTTTGAAGTCGGTTATATTTCTTGTTAAAATTAAATTTGTCTAGGTAAAGGAAAAAAAATAATAAATATTTGCATTAGTAAAATTAAAATTAGGTAGTAAAATCAGTATGGTAGCGATAGCAAAAAAACTCTATCTAAAATTTTGCAAAGCTTGTATTATGGTTACTAGGATACATTTACCTAAAATTTAAACAATGAATTTTATTATCAGTGACACATTAATTCCAAGATATACCTTAAAGTTGATAACATGAATATTCTAGTAAATATTTTTATTTTATTTTTTATTATCGTCAGCCTGTGCTAGTTCACTGTAGGACATAGGGCTCCCCTAATGCCCAACCACGCTGGTACAATGTAGGTTGGTGGGTGGGATCCGACTATTTACATGCCTATACAACGCGTGGATCATCTTACTTTTCGGACAGTTGGGTGAGCTGCCCAAGTTGCCCTAACCAACAAGAAAGTATGATAGAAGTTTGTTGAGTAAGTTCAAGTTGAGCAAGATTCAACCCACGACCTCCGGTTTCTAAAGCACACGCCCTTGCTACTAAGCTACGGAGTAAATAAATAACGATATACTTTCGTATCAATTTATTAGTCAATACAAATTTAATTTACTTTTTAGGTATTTTTAATATGACACAACAGAACTTTTAGATTTGTTACGACCTACATTTATAAAATGTACTTTAACAGTACGCAAAAAGTGCTACAAAGTTTTTATATTGCTGTAGTTATTTGGGTCGCAGAAAAAATAAATTGTATTTTTCAACGAGTTTAATGAAAATACGCAATGCAATTATATAGTCTGCATTTGTAATAGTTATTAAAGGAAACGTTTTCTTTTTCAAAGTAAAAAAAAAATTTTTTTAAAAAATTTTAAAAATTTTTTAAATTTTAAACTTTGTAAAAAACGGGGAAAAGTTAAATTTCCCGTAAAAGGGATAAAAAGGAAATTTTAAATTTTTAAAATTTCGAATTTTTGAAAAACATATTTAAAAATCCTAAAAAGGGAAAAACCAAATTATTTTTTTAACGAATTAAAATTTAAAATTTGCTAAAAATTTCTTTTTAAAATTTAGTTTTGGGTAAAACGGGGGAAAAAAAACATAAAATTTAAACCTCCTTTTTAATTTTAAAATTTTGGATTTTCCCCCAAAGGCGGGGGTTTTTTTTTTCCCAAAATTTTTCCCGAAAGGGACAAAATGTAAAACCGGAAAAAAAAATTTTTGAACCCAACCTTTTTAAAGAATTTCTAATAGGGGCAAAATTAAAAAAAATTTTTTATTTCAAAAAGCAAAAATTTAATTTTTTTTGCCAGTTCTAAACCCTTAAAAAAATTTTTAAATTTGGGAAAATTTTGTTTTTTTTTTCTGCAGAAAATTAAATTTATTTTTAACTTTAAAGAAAACAATTAAGGCGGCAAATTTGCTAATAAATTTAAAAACATTTTTTGACAAAGGGGCGAAAAAGTTTCCTTTTTTAACGTTATTAGCTCGAGGCAAAGGGAAAATGGGAATTTCAATTTTTGCAAAGGGCAATTTTATTTTAAAAATTTTTCCATTTTATTGAACTTAAAAAGAAAATAATTTTATTAAAAATTTAAAATTATTTCCTCCAATTTTATAAAATTTTTGAAACTTTTTTATCCAAAATATTTATTAATATTTTAATTTGGAGGAAAAAAGAAATAACCAAATTTTACTTTTTATAACAAACCCTTTAAAAGTATTTTCTTCATCATGTTAATTTTTAAATATTTTGTGAATTTAATTTTTATAGGCAACAAAAAAAAAATACGCTGTTCGTGTAATATAATCGAAAACACTATCTTAAAATATTTTTTACGTATTCTCAAATGACATTTTTTGAAGTTATACTTTTTAGGGGTTATGAAAATGATGAGAGTGAAATTTTGGGACGGACCACAAAATTAAAGTTTTAATGAAAACGGTGTGGACCTTAAAGGATATTTATTTTTGAGTATAATGAGTTCGTTTTTTTTATTTGGAAGGTTGCAAATGTCCTAGAGGGGTTAAGGTTTGGTTGCGTTTATTTTGAAGCATACTTTGGCGCGAAGGAAAAAAATATGAGGAAATTTTGGCGCCCAAGGACAAAAATTAAAATAAGCCGTCTGCTTAATATATATATATATAAAATTAAATATATTATTATATAAATATATTAATTTTTTAATGATGTCGATAATTCAGGAAATATTTTTATAATTTTAGTCCACCGACCTTTTTACCACCCTTAAAGTTGGGTAATACTCTTCACCATCAACCGTGCCAGTCCACGCGGTTATAGGCCTTCCCTTTAGCACGCCACCACCCGGAAATTCTCTATCTCTTGTCCTATTCTGATCCAGATAACCGCCACTTTTGGGAATGGAGTCCAACTGCAGGGCGTCCCACCAGTTGGTATAAATTCCCAATTTAACAACACAAATTCAAGAAATTTGTGCCAAAATGGGGAACCCTGCATTTGGAACCTTAGGGCCCGAGGTATGGTTTGGCTGATCTTTAAGCAGCCCAAGGATGAGGACTTTTCCTGGGTTGGGACAATTCAGCCCGTGATACCCGAGGATTTACGAACGTGAAACGCCCCTGCCCGGAACAGTTTTCCGCAGCGTGATGGAATAACTGGCAGTTGGACACTGCCCTGGGAGCCGTTGAACCCTCAAAGAGATACGGCTGATCCCAACATTATTCGATGTCGAAGCCTTCCTTCGACGTTAGGTAACCAGCACCAACCATAAGGGGTGGTGGGTGGTAATCTTGACCGGGGGCGGGAATATTCAATTTTTGATAGGTTATTAGAGCAAGGATTTCTTAGGCACCTGACCACGGTCCTAAATAGATATTTTATTTGGGCCCTTTTTCCAGGAAAGAAGCCACCTTCCGAAACTCTTTCTGTGGGAGGATAGATCCCCGATTCATAGGGGCCCCAAATTTAATTTTTACAGGGCCGAGGAACTCGACCCACTTCTCCTTTTCGGGGAGGAAAAGGGGGGGTTACCCTTTGGGGGAGCCGTGCCCGGGGGGGTTGGGCCGAGGGGGGAGATCGGGGATGGATGGATGGGAGGTTGACGGTTTGGGTCCGGGCCGCGTCTATTGTGGATTAGTTAACGCCCACGTCCATACAACTGGGGCAGTCGACATAGCGCGCCATCATCCGCCGGAAATGGCCAGCGGTCCAGGTTGGGCAGGAGAAGGAGCGGTCACAGAGTGGAAGCAGGACCGTCTCATCAAAAGGAGGTGTTCCGGACTCGCCTTCCGCCTATAGGCCGATAGTGCCTTGACGATGTCAAAAACCTTGAGAGAATCGTGGCGGCCCGCATCGTCCAGCACCTGGAGCACGTTCCCAAATCTGCGGAGTGGCAGATGGCTTCCGCAAGGGCCGGTCGACCGTTTACGCGGTGCTGCGGGTCAGGTCCCTGACGTAGGATCCGTTCCAAGAATCAATCGACATCGCCAAGCTTTCAACACCCGCCCTGTCGCAGGGAGGCGCCGATACCACGGGGTGCCTCCTAAATGCAAAAGGGTGACTAGGGCCACTTGTCGCAACGATGTTTCCGCGAGATAGGTCGACCATCGACGTGTAGTCCCAAGAGGTTGGTGTTGGGACGTTTTGTGGAACGTTGGTTTTGATTGCGCATGGGGTGGCATGAGGGGTGTCGGACGTCACTTGCCACGCGGATGACACCGTCACCGCCTGTGGGCCCAAATTTCGCAGGGCTGTGGATTCTGCCACTGCTGTCGTCCCAGCGGTCCGGCGTCGACGCGCTGACGATGAACTTCCGGCCAGTCCAGACCACTGATGGAAGTTTTGCGGCATTTGAGCGCCTGAGCCTAGGTGGCAGAAGCAGCGGCATATTACAGATTGTACCAACATTGAGGACCAGCAGTCTGTCGCCGCCTGTACGCCGGAGTCGTTAGTCCATGGTCCCGCATGAGCACGGGCGACACCTTCAAAAGGAGAGTACCTGCGGTATTGAGAACCCAGAGGGGGTGCAATCCGGCCATAGCATCTCTGGCGAGGCGGCGTCTTGGGCTGGCTCCTGCCCTGGATTAAATGAAAATCTCACGTCACCTTTTCTGGCGCGAGGAGGCAAAGTTCTCGGGCTGCAGGTTAAGCCTTTAGAAGAGATATGGAAGTAGAGGAATTGCGCTTCAATCAAGGTTAAACTAAATTAAATTATTATAATTTTCTTAATAGCGATAAGTAACTTTTAATGTTTAGACAGAACTTAGTCGCAAGAATTTTAAATCACTCTTCAAAACAAATTGTTTAAAGGTTTGTTTTTCTTCTAAGATTTTAAATCGAGTTAAAAAATTCAATGAATTCGCTATTTTTATAGTGATTCGGAATTCAATATATTTTTCGAAGAATATATTACATATGTTATATGTGCTTCATTAGAAATGTTAAACATACTCGTCTAATGTATAGCGTTGGGAACTGTTTCACTTATTGACTACTTTTCAAATATCGAAGCTGTATTTAAAGTTCCAAACTTACCCTTAGAACTGAATAGTTTAGCAAAGTTTGAAACTAATCACTGAGTGTAACATGTTGAGGAATATCTTGATATAATTTTGCAATACCCGTTTCTAATGTTATTAAATTTTGTAAAAATTAATTGAAATCCAATATTTTTTTTAATTATCTACATTTAGTAAAATATTAAAAATATTTTTAAAAAAGACACTGAAATTATTTTTTTCAAATCCGATTACAATTTATTTGAACCCTATTTGTAATAAATGAATTGTAGTTTCAGAGTGAGAAAAATTATATGTTTTCTTACAAAATCTTATGTAGAAAAGAAATATCGCAAATCCGAAATATCAAAAAAAATAATTAAAAATTAAAAAATTAACTTATTTTTAGACGTTGTGATCGGCCAAATTACCCACCACGGAAACAAAATTGTTGAGGTCCTCGGATTCAAAACCCGACCCAGTTTCAAAGCGAGCCCTTCCACTAGGTTACGGAGGCAGTATTATTATATAAACATTAAAACAAAAAGGTAATTTATATACATTTATTTTCACACAAAGTAATATTTGGTAGGGATAGTAAATATAGACTTTGGTTTATTTAGCCTTTTGGCTAATTTGTCACAGTGGCCATGATAAAAAAATTATACCCATTGATCGTCCTATTATTAAATATTACATTCTATTTTTAAACTTGTTCAAAGCTAAAATAGGTTTGAAATATTTAAAAGACACTTTGCAAATACGCAGGCAGTATTCGCAGCTAAAGGGGTTTGAATAGCCGTAAGTTGGAAACTATTCTAGTGGGGAAAAATTGGTTTGAAAAGCTTATTACAATTTATTTGCTTGACATTATTTTAATTTATTTGAGTTTAATTTTTTAATACATTAAAGAAATGTATTTAAGAGATATTATCATTATTCAATTATCCGCTGGAAATAGTTAATTTATTTTAATATATTAACTAATCTAAATATATAACTAATCTAAAATTTAGAAGTTAAAAAAGTGATGAGCGATGACAAAATATTAAACAAATGTTCATTTAATAACAAATAATCCATAATAATGTTATAAATGCGAAAATAACTCTGTCTGTCTGTTTGTTTGTCGGCTCAAGCTAACGGTTGAACCGATATTTAAAAATTAGTACGTCTAGAATATTAAAATAATTATTCAGCCGAGAAAGGACAAAGGCAATAAAATATTTCGATGTGATTCAACGGTTGCTGGTAATAATTTTTATAGGAATGCGTCTCAGTTGAGGTAGGAGTTGAAAAATTGTTTCAGATATAAACGAGCCACGGCAAAATAGGGGTTAAAAAGGATGGTTCATAATGAATTGTTATCGTCGAAGGAAACATAATGGGTAAAAATCTAAAATTCATTATTTTACCTTGTTTACGAAGAATTTGGAACACGCAGACAATTTCTTTTTATCATTTTAAAATTTTTGTACATTCCTGATTATTTTCAATTTACTCAGCTTTTTAATGTGCAGGCAAATTTAATAATGTACATATTTTATGAAAATATTTCTAACAAAGCGTTTAAAATATGGATTTTGTGCCTTACTAAACGTCAAAGGAATTAGTTTTAAATATTGGCAAGAATTTCAAACTTTCGACACGTGCGGCCGAATCAAGATGGCAAAAATGCATTTTTTGAAGAAAATACATGTTAATTAGGAGAAAGTGGTTGCCCTCGCACCTTTTAATGTTTAATTTTTATATTTATTATTCACTGTCGAAAATATTTAAGGGCATAAGATTTATTGTAAATTTTTTACAAAAATTTTAATATAAGTCAAAAGGTTAAAGTTTTTTATTAAGTTAAGCTTTTATCGGGTTGCAAAAACTTAGGTAACATTTTTTGTTACACGTCACATTTTTTCGTTAATGAGCCATCTTTGGGCCTCAGGTTTCATGTTTATGCCATTAGATTTAATTTAACGAATATTGTTAAGTTCAATACTTAAATTTTAAAATTAGATATTTGAATAACTATTTATCTTTTTTATCTTCAAATTAATGGGCTGAATTTATGTTTATGTGAACTTGGGTTTTAAAATGAACTAGTCTATATTTTAATTCAATATTTCTGCTTAATTCGGCTTCTGACATGTTACAATTTAAAATGTTATGGTGGAGTCCTCATTGTCGTTTTATTGTACTAATTGAAGTGAAACTTTATCGGGGTTGGAAAAAATTATTGAACATTTTTTTTTGAAAATAATTCAAAAGAAGTTTCACTTATAGGTATGCTAGACAGCAACATTTCATTTTTTAGATTAGTTATTTCTACTAAAGTTTCCTCGTTCAATTAATGGATTCGTTTGTACGCTAAAGAGATACAAACGAACAAGGCAAGTTAAAATTTTTGAAGTAGCCAATATGTATTAGTTATTTTAAAGTAATTTATTTTGTTAAACTAATTTATATTGAATTAAGTATATTTGATGTTTATGCTTTTAGAAACATATAAGAATCAAATGTTTGGTTTTAGTTCCGAACCGACAAAAATTGATTTTTCAAATTTTACTAAATCAAAACTATAATCTTAGATTTCCTCTGGGGTCACTTTTTAAATACTTTCAATACCTACTGGGATCATCGCCTCCCGGAACGTTTCAAAATTGATTAGCAATATTAGACTTTCCCGAGCTAAATTGCTATTAATCATATATGGAAACCTCCATCACTTTCTTTTTGCTGCTTTTCTTTTGTGTTCAATTATGCCATCAATTGAAAATTAATAGGCTCTTGATCGAAATCTAAGTACCGTTCGCTTTTTTCGCGTTATCATAATTTTCCAAATAAATATTAATTACGCTGTTTACTTTATAATAACATATATTTTGTAATAAGTAGCATAAGTAAGTAGAAAAAATATTTATTGTATATATTGTTTAATATGAAACTCAACGTCTAGGCTACCAAGAAAACGTATCCCACCATGCTGGTCCAACCGACCTATCCGACGCATGGATCTACTTACTTTTCAACCAACTAGGAAACAACAATGAAAATGGGTTGAGTCTCCGCAGGATTCGAACCCACGACCTCCGGTTTCTAAAGCACAAGCACACTACCACTAGGCTACGAAGGCAGTTATTCTTTTGTTACGCGAATATCCTTTTGAATAAGATTTTACGGATTTACGTTTAATTTATAAATTTAATTCCGACGTTTCAAACACTTTTCAGCGGTTTGCACGGGTAGATTCCGAAGAGAAACGTCGGGATTAAAATAAATTAAACGCGATATAATCCGTAAAAAGTTCTTACATTTAATAATTTTACATAGCTATTACTCCAGGTTGAATATTATTGTATTATTATATAAAAAATATACTAAAAAGCTGCACAATATTAACCATCTAAATATATGCCTTTACCACGTCTTACCGTACTCCAAATCTCTACTTCACAGTTATAAAGCTCGAGGTGTTAACTACCTATCATCAATACAGAATACGTAAACAAAAATTAATAAAAATAAAAATAAAAAATAACCTGCCCATTATTTTTTATTTAATACGGCTTTTCATTCACTTTGGCAAATGTAAAAAGCTTGGACACTCAAGAATTAGAAACCAAAGGAAGATGATTACCTTTTATTTTGGTGCCACGTCCAATTTTAATTTCGGCCAATTCAATTTATTCTAACGTACTTGTGAAGGAGTTAGTATTTCAAGCGGTAGCGTGAAATTTATATTTGTAGCCTGGCCAAGAGAGTCAATAACGGAAAAAGATGAATATCTTCGTTGAATTAATCCATGAATGATCCTGTTGACTTGTCGTATATATTACGGACCCCTCTGTACGTAATCCGTTATCTAATCAAAAAGGGCTTTCACCTTTCTGCAGTCTTTTATCGTTTTTTCTTTACTTCAACGCTTTTATTTGCGATCTCAGGCTTTATAACCCTTAAAGCTTAGAATTAGTAGTTTTAGATTTTTTTAAAATTTTAGCATAGCACTGTTTCTGTGTAATTTTTAAAATAAATTCTTGGAATAGTATAGTATATATAATAATATGATCAGACTATTATATATATATATATATATATATATATCCTATGACCTAAACCCCAAAGTCAAAACTCAGTAATTTTTCCAGTCACCGTTTCATCGTTAACAATATTGTTAGATTTTCTACACTCGTACAATATTTATTTTCGTAAACTTCTTTTCTAGCTTTCATATTATTCAGAATTTTAAGAGTTGATTGAGTTTTAAGTTTCTTTTCTTGGTTTTTGCTTATGGTAGAAGTTTAAACTTTTAATTTATTTTATATACCTTCTTTACTCTAAAGCTTTCAAAAATTTATTATAATATTCCAAATTAACGTTTTTCAAGGTAAATTTTTTTTATTACTAGTTGAAGATATTGCCTTGCGCAAGTTTATGAACATTCACATGTCCCTCTTCCTTCACTCTGATAGTCAAAGAGCCTGGATCTACTTTTTACACATAATTTAACTATTAGATAATTTTACTTCTCAGACAACCAGGTGATCAGCCCGTAGTGTCAGACTGACCACAGCATCTTCGGATTTTTAGGCGGATTACTAGGATACAAGGGGAAGGCTATTTATATGATAAATTTGTCGTAGAAAGTCTTTTGAATATATTTTTTATTTTTTATTTTTAACCTGTTCGATTACAAGTTCACTGCGTTTGTAATGTCCCTCAATTCTCTCATATTTAAGATTAAATAAATTAGTAACAACAAAAATTAATAATTCTCACAGCAGGGGTTCAATGTTTAGGTGACTCTCAAAACACTGCACTATCTGACAACGTCCTTTAAAGCTTAAATTGTAACTTAAGTTTGGCTTTTATATCATTTATTGTATTTAATTTTGGTGCGAGCAAATGTTTTAGTTCTATACCTAATTTAACCATATACCGCAAGTTCACTTTAAAGACTATCGAATATTATATTCGTATTTTATGAAAACACTTAAATTAATGTCAAAGCCTGTACTATATGCCAAGGCCTGTACTATAAATAGTTTCTTTCAATGATCCAGAAGTAGCCAGTGGAGGGCGGTGCTTAGAAACCGGAGGTCGGGTTCGAACTTGCGGGGACGCAGCAAATTTTCATTGTTGTTTCCTAGTTGGTTAGGGCACGGGCCGATCACCCAACTGTCTGAAAAGTAAGATAAATCAAATCCACTAATTTACGGATTTTTCGATTAAAATATTTATTCTCGACGTTTCGATTCTTTTCAGCATCCATGATCACGGATATAAAAGTGGTCCACCCACCAACCCGCATTGGACCAGCGGTGGATAGGCCAAACCCCAATGGATAGGGTGTATTAGGGGAGGCCTATGTCCAGCAGTGGACTAACAAAGGCTGATGATGTGTATGATGTGATGTGATCCAGAAAAATATAAACTAGAATTCTTAGTAGTCGAAGTTTCAATTATTTTTCCATTTGCATTTCATCTTTAAATTCTAGTCTGATACATAGCACAAGAGTATGTTTCACTTATCTGCCACTTTTCGAATATCGAGGCAGTGTTTAAAGTTAGAAACTAAAGCGAACTAAAAGTTAGAAACTATTTGTAGTAAGTACAGTCCGTTCAAAATTAAATTGATGAAATGCTGTAGGAATCTCGTTTCAAATTCTCACTAATTTAAATTTATTTAACTAACAATTTTTTTCATGTGTAATGTCTGTTAATAATATCAGTTAGTTATTTACAAAAACTTATTTTTAGCTTCAAAATGAGCCAGCAGCCTTCTTTATTATAAACAAAACTTTAAAAAATTGAAAATTTAAATTTTAAACATTTGCAAATTATAAAAACACAATTCATAACTTGACTTTCAATTCTTAGTATATTTATAATAATATTTTACAAAAATTAGATTTTTTTTATAAGCAATCCTTATCATTAGTAGTTATGGCATTAGTTTTAATAAAAGTGCTTTGGAATTTATTGAAATTGTTATGATTCTTAAGCCGATGTTTTTAATTATAAATTTTGTATTAGACTTATATTGCAATGTTATTTATATTCGTAGAAGCGATAGCCAACAAGATAAGTCTACTTAAAGTTGCGATCGAAGCAGCGTTGAAAAGCCGAGCTGATATAGATCAATGTCAAAATGTATTCCTCTCTGACAATACGGACAGTAACGGTACACCGATGCCAAGCCTTTGAGTCACAAGTCGTATCTAAAATAGCACTTAGTTTACTACAAAAAATATCCATACATTAACGATCTATGTGTATGAGAGAGACAAATGAAGGCATTTGCATTTGCGTTTGCAATTTAAAAATTAGTAAAATAAATACTGTTTTTTTACTAAATATGTGTATTTAGTTATGTGTTGTATTTCGGATAATAGTAATAAGTTTTTTTTTTATGCTAGGAGGTAAGATATGGTTTAAAATAGCTTTTTATTTAACCATCTTCAATCTAGGTTAACGCTTCACTCTTGGAACGGTGACTTTTGAACCAAAAATTTTACTAAATTCCAATTATTCTTCAGTCAAACTGATAACCAAAGTTGTGCCGTAGTAATAAGCAGAGATTTTACGTCTAACTTATTATTGTGTTTTAATATATGTACGTTCTGTCGGAGTTTATTATTTTACTTACTTTTTAGCTTATATGTGATCATAGTTAAAATAAAAAGTACAATTATAAAACAAATAATATAAAAAAAGATTATATTTTCTTATTGTTCCTATTATCATAAATTAAAAAAAAAACAAACGGTTTTAGTAACTAAAGTCGTCTCTTTTTATCAAATATTTGAACTTAATTCGTCATCGTTATCAGCTTTTATCTGACCTGTGCTAGACATAGGCCTTTCTCAATGAAAGCCGAGACCACCGATCCAATGCTACTCACTGCCAACTTAAACCGAATACTGAACAAAGACAGACAAACTTTTGATTCCAATCCAATTTCAGATCAGTTTACAATACATATGAATAAATATTGTCCCAAACATGCCAAATTGTTAAGCATCGCTATTTCATAAAAATATTGAGATTTTTTATAATGGCAAGGAACCGCATTTGCAATCAATCAATTGCAGCCGGCGTAGAAGGTATAATGACCACGAAAGACTCAAGTTGTTGTTCAAAAGTCACAGTTTACCTGGACTACTACGACTCACTACATGTCTATCTGTCTGATTTATCTCTAAGTCTAGGCTCTATTTTTTGTTTAAGATACATAAGAGAATTAAAATTTAAATAATAACTGTAGTTATATCAAAATACTGTATATAATTAATATCTATGCATTAAAATGTTTGCAGTTCTCATGCCGGTATTCAACATTTAAAATGTTAAAACAAAACAAATCAGAAAATCTATTTTAGAATTAATCGATACTCTCTTAGAGACTCACTAGTCACTAGTCGTCACTCAATATTGCCGCAGGGCGTCCTACACTACGTATGCCGAGCCTCGGTCTCCACTCCAGAACTTAAAATAAATATTTAACTTAATAATATTGCAAATATATAAATTAAAAACTCATAGACGTAAATAAAGTTAATAACTTTAACAGTGGACATAATTTTATGATATTATTATGCCATTAATGATAAAATGTCATCGTAATGAAATAATACTCAATCAATCTTTCATCACAACACATTTGATGGGGAGGTCCCTTTGCAGGAGACCGTTGGTACCACCACGGGTCTTTTGCCGTGAAGCAGTAGTGGAAAACACCTGCGTTCCAGTTTGAAGGCAATGCCGGTATATTTACTGGATATGAAAGTTTGCGATACCACTGGATTGCAATGTCTATGGGCGTCGTGACACTTTCCATCAGGTGGCCTGATTGTCGTCTGTCCTGTATGCCCATAAAAATACTAATTGCAATAACACTCAACTTTTATGGAAGGATTAGGATAATAATAAAGTTTAATTTTTAAAAGGTTAGATCTTTTATTTACCTATTAGTTAATATGTTTTGTATTTTTTGCAGTTTACCTATATATATAATTATAGTTAAACTTTCGAGTAGCCGTTGCTCAGTACAGTATGGGATGCGAGTTCAGTCTCAAGTTTTTTAGCCCAATTTTAAGTTGACTAATCCAGCTTGAAGGACACAAGTACGAGTGCTCTGGACGAGGTAACCCAAGTTTGTTAGCCAAATTTAAAGTGGAATAAGCTCGAGGGACTGAAATATGGTTGGCCATACTTAATGACATACAGAAGAAAAGTAGTTGGATGCAGCCCAAAGGACTATATGTGTACAATCTGGTTTGGACAAGTGGGTATAAAGCCGGATTGAAGATGCGGGACGAGAAGGTATTAAGGCATCGTATTCTAGACTCTGATGGTGTGAATGCTGCAAGAGTCTTTTCTGATGCGGTAAAGGTTCGCAGTTATAACAAAGTGCTGGCCATCCGCGTCGCCTGACTTTACAATAGCAATGAAGCGCTGAGTAATAACTCAGAAAAGCAATTCTGAATAGCTACGGAGTGGCGTTGTTTTCACTTCTATTCCTCTTCTCGTTAAGGTAATAAGCGGAGGAGCGTAACAAAAAAAAAGAAGGACAGGCGAGCAGGAGCGTTATTGTATGGAATGACGAAAGATAATTTTATAAATAATTTTAGGTTACACAAAAAGACATAGAAATGCAGGCGATCAACTGGTTTTTTATAAATTTTAACAACAGAGAATTGTTGTTGTTATTCAAATTGTTATATTTCAAGCTTACACATAACAAGATCTTTTTTTATATGACTTGTATTTTAAAGTCTGATGTGTGGTTGACTTTTACATGCCCATCCAACACATGGATCATCTAACTTTCAGACAATTGAGTGATCGGCCCAAATTGCCCTAACCAACTAGAAAACAACAATGACAATTTGTTGAGTACCCGCAGGATTCGAACCCACGACCTCCGGTTTCTAAAGCACACGCCCATACCACTAGGCAGCAGCACGGAGGCAGTTTCTTTTTTTAATTAACTCTATAAAGATTTTAGTACAAAATTGTTATAGCCTGTCCGTGCCTTCAAATTTATTTATATCTAATCTATTCATCAAATTTTATATCTCGTTGGTCGCTACCCGCTGCTGCAACTTGTAGTACCTACGTAATATCTGTCACCCAGATAAAATTTCTATTGTTATGTTGTGCAGTTGGGGTCATATACGCTGTTTAACTTATCAGCTACTATTTCTTCACCAATATCGAAAGTGAACACAAAGTACCTACGCGCGCTTGAGATGAACCGAATAGCACTAACTTTCTAAGTTCTAAGTGATGTATTTTACAGCATACATCACTTAATATGACTATGAAAGAACTTTAACATTATTAAATATTAATCACTCATAATATCATCACCCTTTTAAAATATCCATTAAATTATTATAGAAAACTGCCTCTAATTTCGGAAGCTATAGTTAGAAGAAGAGGCGAGTCATCGTTAATTAAAATATTACATAACGAAAACTTAACTTTTTTTTTAATATAGCCGATGTCTGTGAATACTTACTATTATTAGATTTTATGATTAGTTCAACATGAAGGTACAACATTCAAGTAAAGGTACAAGTTCATTTAGGGTTTATCAATTTTATGGCAAACACTGCGTAAAGCAACAAAGAAGTAAAACTTTGTTATATTGGTCCTAAATATTTGAAAGAATTGCATGGTTAAATAAGTTGTAAATAATATGTTAAAATTGTGATTGAAAACAAAATGCTAATAATGACATTGTTTAAAATCGAGATTTTTACAATTCGATGATTTAAAGCATCCCATTTATCGCACAAAACTCTCATACACGATCCGGAAGTAGCAGGTAATAAATTTTAAAAAATCTATTTAAACCAAATTCGTAAAAGAAAAACTGGAATAAACCGTGTGAGATGACATTGAATACATGATTGCATACATAATCTGCATATTTTATTTTTGAAAACAGCAAATAAAAACACAGGAAATATAAAAGATTTTTAAACTTATCTTCATCATCATCAGCCTGTTATAGTTCTGGACATTGGCCTCTCCTAATGCACGCTTTCTCCATTAGAGGGTTTTTGGGAACGTACTCCACCATGCTGTCCAATGCGGGTTGGTGGTGGATTCATCTTTTACATACCCTGAGGTAGGTAAAAGTTGATGGAGCATCACTTAACGGACAATTGGGTGATCGCCTAGCCTGGGCAACCCATATTTAAACATTATATTACATAAAATTAATTATAATCATGCTTAAGTGTTTTTAAATATAAATAAGATTTATATACATATTAAAGGAAAATCTTTAAAGGATTTGTTAAAATGTACAAATCACTAATTGGAGATGGACAAATAAATATCCGATATTAGCCTTGTTAAATTGAAGTTGCTCTATGCAATATCTTTCCGGTCCATTTTATATTCGCTTTTGTGTTTTAATAACATGTTAACATTTCTTTGGTCAGTGATTTAACTGTATCACTGACCAAAGAAATGTCAAATAAATTAATTAAATAATTTAAGTGAAATAAATTAATTTGATATTGGCTATAGTCTGTCAGTAATTTTTGAATCTTCATTTTCAAACTATAAAAAAATTAACTAGGCGAAAACGAGCTTTATTCAGTGTTATTTTTATTCTCTTCTAAGTGTATTATTTAAAAAATGAGTACAAAGTTTATACCTTTGAATTTTTTATTATCAATTCTCGAAAAATACAATACAGTTTATGATTTTTTACATGTAAGCAGTAAGCTATATGTATAATAAGCATTTTAACAAAAAATCCTGATCCTGCCTCCGACTTCAAAAGAAAGGAAAAAATAAACAGCATAATACCGAACTACTTTGAGTAATTGAAGACTTACATCCGTATTAAAGATATAAAACTACTATTAATTTTATTTTTGTTTTATTAATTCTCTAATAATAATTTAGTTAACGTTTAAGAGACACTTGTACAGGCTGGTGTTACGATACTAAGGTAGGTATTAATGTAATGTAATTAATTTTACATTATTGAGGAAGTAATGAATTTAAATGATGGATTAGTCTTAAGCCGTAGTTATAAACATACACGAATTATTATTCTTCTATTAGCCTAAGTCTAGGCATTTTCCAAGATAAATATTAGTATTTATAAAGTAACAATTAGCACTAATTAACTCGAAATACGCTCCGTCTTAAAGGATTTCTTCGTTTAACAAAAGCTAATTTCAGCAACAGTTTAGGTAGTAAGACGTTTTCTTCTTTAAGAAGAGTAAGTAATCTATTTTTGTAATTCTTTCTCTATTCTATTTTTTTGAGTATATTTTCGACTGAACAAGTTATTTAATGTAAAACAATTATCGTATGTACCGATAATCGTATTCTGTCTGAAACCCTAATTTATTAAAAAAAGGCCAAGACAGACAGTCACAATCTTCCTACTGTCTGCCTAAGCAGCATAAAAGTTCATTTACGGTACCATCATGTAAGTTTTATTTAAGAGATTTCTAAGGTGAAATATGTTTTGTCAACTGTCTAATGGTATCTTCTTTACGTTATACTTTGTATAAATTGTATGACTAATTTGTTTTACTTTATTTCACAATACCTCTTACCATCACATTACTTTACCTTCTGAGTAGAGTGGCCGATTTTATCGAACACCAGATTTGGCAGTTGTCGGGAAAAGCCAAAAAATTTGGCACAAAATTTAGTTTTTGTGTTAAAAATACCATAAGTCGCAAACAATCGTAACAACCAGTAGCTAAAGTTTTTCTTTTTTCGTCAGTAGTAGCGTGTATAAATGAGGCAATTCTCTGAAGTTATTATCCTGTAACGACGATGAACGTAATCGTTTGCCGCTATCAAATGCTGGAAAGCTAGTTTTAACCATTTATTAATTTTACTTCGTTGAATATTGTACAAAACAAATCCACTATTTTACGGTTATTCCAAAAACATTAAGTATACCAACTTAGTCTGCCCGTGACCATGAATGCTGGAAAGAGTCCGAAACGTCGGGAATGTATAGGTATAACCTACGTAAAAAATCTGTAAAAAGCCTGTAACCTTGAGTAATATGATGAATCTCTTCTCATGATTTTGTATTCGGTATTTGGCCGAATAACACGTACTATTCGACCGAATACCAAAAGAAGTGCCTAAATAGGCCTAATACCATATATTCGTGGTATCTTTACTTGTAAGTGTATGAAATGTATTGAAAAGTGTTATTTGTATATCATAAAAACATTCTTAATATAAATCAAACATTTGCCACTGTACTTGCAAGTGCAAAGAACGTGGTTAGTGCAACACACACACACATCATCATCAGCCTTTAATAGGCCACTGCTGGACATAGGCCTCCCCTAATACATCCCTATCCATTAACAGGTTTTGGACCGTATCCCACCACGCTGGTCCAATGCGGTTGGTGGACTGATTTTTTAATGCCCATGACGCATGGATCATCTTACTTTTTAGGACAATTGGGTGATCGGCCCAAATTGCCCTAAACAACTAGGAAACAACAATAAAAATTTGTTGAGTCCCCGCAGGATTCGAACCCATGACCTCCGGTTTCTAAAGCACATGCCTATACCACTAGACTACGGAGGCAGTTGAAAGTTAGTGCGACAATTTTTATATTTGACAAACAAAGCAATTGATTTTACAGTAATCTCCCTTTTCGTCAAGCCAGTCTGAACTTCTAAAAACGTAAATAATATTTTTATTGAAAATATACATACGTATTTCCGAACATTCATAACTTTTTTAAAAATGCCTGTGTATTTATATAGTCGGGAGAACTCTTTTCACCAGAAAAAAGTCACGCAATAGTGACGAGAATAAGATGTTTTTACTGCGTAGACAAATATTCAAGTACGCCTGTTTATACGATACACATATCTTGGTAAAAAAAAATTTATATGTATCTTTCAGTCAAGGAAATCTTGTTAAAATATCATAACAAAAAATTCTCATCAGTTAGAAGTTTCTATTGAGAATAGAATGATATTGATTAGGGGTATATTTTAGTATTCATTTCATTTTACCTTCTTGCTTATTTTTCCTTAACTTTTGAACGTAGAAAGCCTACCCTTTGGCCCTAATTAATTGAAAACAAATAAAGGCAACGTTGATTACAGCTTTTGTTTGTTTTCTTTCAACCCAATTCCTCTTTGAAATTTAGGCTAAATACTAATTAACATCGAAGGTTATCTTTAAGAAGTCTTTTACGTTATATAGTTCACAGTAACGTGTTATTGTTTTTCTTCTTTCGTTGCAGGTAGGCTTCTGAGAACAAGCAATGACATGAAAAAATGGAATGTGTCTTCAAGCAAATATATTTGATATTCTACAAACTTATTTGTTCTTACTAGTCTCATAAATTACTTATTATTTAGTGTTTACCTACTTTGGTATGTAATAAAACAAGATGTCATTTAATTTTTTTGTTTTCGGAACGTGATTTGTTTTATCTTTTTTATACATTGTTGTGCTTCGTTTTTTTTTAAATTAACATATTTATCATTAAATTTTTTACGGGGTAGACACCTACCCCGTAAAAAATATTCGCGTAAACAATAGAGATAATTAACATATTTACTCTAGGTAAAGCTTTATCAATTTTATTGGTAAATTAATACCCATTGAGTCTGATATTTTAAGATTAACAGACACTGCGCTCATGATTAGCGGATAAAAGATAGTGTAAATATTACAATAGTTATCTAACAATATCTTATGAAAAAATTCATTATATTTAAAATTCAGATGTTATATATTTTAGCTGCAACGGTTTATTAAAAGGTCATTAATATTGTTTTTCTTTCAAGGTTTGTCTGGGGTAGTACCACCACGATGCTTATTTTTGTTGCAGATCAGTAGTGTCTAAACACTACCATATATGTAGCAAGCGTAATTACTGGATAAACGAGAATTAACACTATATGTCCCGGGGTATGTTATGCTAATGTTCTTATGGGCAGGTCGTATCGCTTACCCTCAGGTAAATGTCCGTCACGTGTTCGTCTCATCGCTCTAATTAATAAAATACTTAATTATTTATATATTATCTTATTGATGAATTGTCACTAAGATATCAATCACTGAATGACAAACAATAAATAACAACACCATAAGTACGGCGCCACTTCATTGCTATGTATTACATTGTCTATATAAATTCTATCTTGGTAGTTACAATTTTTATACTCTTTCCGCTTGTTTAATTTCAATATTTTAATAAACCTGGTTAATCAGTAAATAAGTCACAGAAATTAGCTTTTAGACAATTTAAATCTTAGGTGAAATATTGTATATCTCTAACTCTAATGTTGTATAGGTATTGATAAGAGTAATTCTATTTACCCAATTGCATTTGCGCCTTATCTGTCACCAGCCGTGCCATTTATTTACCTTATTACATACCTACATGCATACATCAATAGCCTGTGTAAGTGCACTGCTGGACATAGTCCTCCCTAATGCACGCCACCTCCATCAGGGGGTTTTTTGGACCGTATTTCATGAAGTTTATACAATGCGGGTTGGTGAGTGGACCGACTTTTTACATGCCGATCTAACGCATGGATCATCTTACTTTTCAGACAATTGGCTGATCGGCCTAAATTGCCCTAACCAACTAGGAAACAACAAAAAAAAATTGTTGATTCCCCGCAGGATTCGAAACCTTTCGTACCTCGGGTTTTTAAAGCACACATCCTTGCCACTAGGCTACGGAGGCAGTTTTTTCTCAGGTTCATCTCATTAAAATCTCTTAATTGTTTTTTCATTTATTTTAATAACTATCAATAAATTGAAGATTAATTATTATGGTTGAAATCGCATATTCATAGTAAAAGTTGGATATATATGACAAATATGAATAAAGTTTACAATCAGTTTTAGTTGTTTACAATAAACATGAGATTTGTACATTATGCGGTGAAATAATTAACATGTTTATAAAATTTAATTAAAATTTTAACATACCGTTCCATCTATTGTGATACATGTCCACAACCTTGTTTTTATATTCGTGCCGCATTGTACGCTATTAAATTACGGCCTGTGGTTTTAATTTAAATTTCAAAATAACTCCCGGGCTTTATAATTTATTACACTGTGTTATTTAAATACCACGATGCTATTAAAATTTACCTTATTGTTACAATATGAGAATATTAGTTGGAGAAATCTGCGAGAAAACTTAAAGAACTCCGCCCCTGGCGTTAGGCTTGTTGTAAGGGGTAAATAAGGAAGGATTAAGAAGGTTATGGTGTAGGAAGCCTCCGCATGCTTCGCTGCAGAGGGTGCTCCGCAGAGGAAAAGTTTTCTTTCAACTTGGTTTTAGCTATTGCCTTCACTGCAATAGCTAAACCAAGTCGACTTAAAAAACTTATTTTCGCAAAGATCCGATTTCCGATTTCCTGGTTCTAATTTCTCATTAAAACTCAATTTTGTTGATTATAGAGGTTAAAATGTTTGGAGGTTTAATAGCCCACAGCAGGTTAGGCGTTTAGCACTAAATGTGCTACGCACAGCAATATACTGGTGTAAGGTAGAGAGAGTCTGCCCATACGAGAACAAGTAGTTAATTGTCCCTTCGTAAAACAGAGAGATGGTACGTCAAGTAATTCCTACCATATTGAAACCATAGTGGGTTTTTAGCGATACTGTCTGGAAGTTTTAAACTCCTCGAAGTTTTCATTTATTGTAATTATGTAGAAAATAACCCTACGCTCCAGGTCATTTTAAAAACGCAAGCACTATTTAAGACTTTTTTTATAGATTATTGGCAAATTTTAGATGTCGAGCAAAAGACGAACCCTTTTAATGCTATGTATAAAGTAAAAGTTTTTTAGGTTTATTACTCCACCCAAATGAAGTTTTGGGTAGAAGCTAGTATTACATAATATCATATTCAACCAAAACCATAACAAACTCCAAACAAAAAACAAATGCACTAGGATCAAAATACTTTTAGGTAAAATAATTAGAAAAATATATTTTGTGGTGGGGAACCAAACACGCAAACGACAAATTTTATTCATAACTAGTAGCCCGGTTCAGTCTTAAGCAGGTAGACCTTTTGGTATAAGCAAAAATATTTAAATGAGATTATAAACATTTCATCGTCAATTTTTTTACACCTTCAGTTGGTTTTTGTTGACTTTACTAAGGATTTTTATTAGTGTGATGCCAAAAGTTTTTCGCGATGACTTTTAGTACATAAATCAATTAAACATATAATATGAATAAAACATTAATAATAACTAAACACTTTTTAAAAATACCTATGTACATTTTGTGATAAAGCCATTAATATATGTTTAGGAGTCAATAAACAATTCATTCCATTATATTTTTATGGTAACTACCTCATCAACAAAAACTTTAACAATCTATCAATGTAATTGTTGCGCAACGTTTTAATGGTTTAATAATTTACCACATGTTAGTGGAGTTGATTACAGGCAATGGATTTTGTGTGAAATAGCCTACAAAAATTAAAGCCAATTTATTTCCTGTGGCTTTCCTCTTCTTGTTTTGAATAAATAATGTTATTTTTTTAATTTCAATCTTTCTTGTGGAGACAGTTAAATTAAAATATTCCATTTTGTTAGTTAAAATGGAAAGACTTTAATGCGCTAGAACAATAGTTTTATTATATCAAAAATTATTCAAAATATGCGTATATAGGTAATATATTAAGTTGAACTCTTGGTTAGTACCTAATTAGTTAAACTGACCTTAAGATTTTATGTGCGAGGATACCAAATACTAATAAAGCATCACTTAACTCATTCAAAATATATTTTCAGGACAAACAATAACAATCTAATCAAAAAAAATGTAGTACTAGGATACTACATTGTTATTTTTTTGTAAATTGAAAAGTACATATATTCAAAATACCTAAATATGGTGTTAGATTTGTTTTTAGCGGTAAATCAGCAATATTTCAAATGAAATTCTATCACGATACTTTCAACCTTCAATTGTTTTAAATTTAATTACTGTCTTGGGAAAGGGCAAAAACATTTCGGATTAAAACGTCGAATGTTTTGGATGTTAATGATATTCGACTGTTCATCGGTAATCTTCTTACAGAGGAGAGAATCCTCTGTGTACTCGATTGTTTTTGCTTTAAGTAAATTAAAGCGACAACCAAATTCAATTCTTCTATAAGGCTCACAATTCTTCATAATTATTTTACACTGTGTAGATTAACGTGCCTTAACAAATAGGAAAGAACACGTATATGTATATAGTTACTTTTAACAATAATGCAGATAATATTACTAACAAGTACTGATTATAAATAGAATTATAGTATTTTAGCCGGCGTGTGTTAATAAATTTTTAACCTTTACTTTGGTTAGTATGTTTTTTCGAGTTGTTATATGTTTTTTCGCTGCTACGATTATAACTCAATAGTTATGATTTATTAACTGTAAAAAGTGTTTCAATATACATAGTATTTTTGTATAACATCGATGATGTTAAAAAAAAAAGAATTTTCTTAATAGCTTTAGCCAATCTTCTATGGCACACGTGAAATAATTTTAATGTGTTATATTATATAGGTTGGTCAAGTAACTGCCTTCGAAGCCTAGTGGTATGGGCGTGTGATTTACAAACCGGAGGTCGTAGGTTCGAACCTGCGGGGACACAACGATTTTTCATTGTCGTTTCATAGTTGGTTAGGGCTATTTGGGCCGATCAACCAATTTTCTGAAAGGCAACATGATCCCTGCGTCGGATGGCCATGTAAGTAGTCGGTCCACCCACCAACCCGCATTAGACCAGCGTGGAGGGATACGGTCCAAAATCATCCAATGGATAGGTGTATTAGGCACGCCATGTACAGCAGAGACTATCACAGGCTTATGATTCTTCCACACTATCGGATTATCGTCTTATTATTTAATTTATACGCTTTAATACTGCACAATTTTTGGGATTCATAGAACCAACTCCGCGGCAAATGCTTTACATACCGTAGTGCATGGATTCGAATCCTGAGAGAAAATATTATGGTGACATCGTTAATACCGCAGTTTGGACCAACCACTATACAATTCCTCAAAACTTTACATAATTACCCGAAAAGTGAGATGATTCGCGCATCAGATGGCATTGGCCAAATAATAAACCAGTGATGCCACGGGCATCACTTACTTTGCAGACACATAACGCTTAATATATGAGATGTTAAATTAATCACTTTAAATATACTCGCAAAACAATTTATTATTTTCAATTTGTAATAGTTAATTTCAGTGTCCGACTGAAGTTTCGGTTCGCTCAAAACGTTCAGCCGTAGTTTTACGGAAACAGAAACTGGGTTCAGAAATTGTGTTATCAAAATAAAACACTCTCAAAATTGACACAAAATCGTAGTAAAAGTTAAGTATCATTGCTGCAATCAAAGCCAGATCAGTTTCTTTACTTTTTTTTGATGTATTAATTTTTTTGCTTTGTGTCGGAACGTGTTCTAGAAAATAGAAAAGACCAAGTACGGGCGTGTTATTAGAAACCTCTCTTAATAAAAATGAACGACGCAAGAGACTAATTGCGATTCGGAGGCAACATTAGAGGAGTCTGTTTTGCCGTATTCTATTGTTGCTAGGTGGGCTTCTCAATTTCGACTAGTTGCAGCCGTCCATCGACGTCAGCCTTCAAAAAAACTACTGGACAAGTTAATAAGAATCTTATTTCTCGTTTGAAAACTTTTGTCTCGTTTTGTTACAGTAAACGAAACATACTTTTAATCATACTTGTGACTAAACAGCAATCTGTCAATCAATGGAAACGGCTATCGTCGCTGACCCTGAAGGATTTTCGTCCCGTGTCATCGGCTGGCAAGGTTATGGCCTCAGTATTTTAGGCCTGATAAGTGATATTATTTACTAAATACCAGGAGCGTGGATCCTTTATTACAGCTTTAATTCCCACCTCAGGAATGGAAAATCTAATGATAAAAAGAGGCAAACTGAAATATTATAGCCCGCGCATAGTTCGGGTAACAATGGCGCCATTGGTCAAGCTGGCTTCCAATTATTCACCAGATCTGGTGCCTATCTGTTTTCATGTTATTCCCAAATTGAAAACAATACTTAAGGAGATAACATGTGCGAAGACTATAACAAGTAAAATATGCTGTAGAGACCTTTTTGGAGAAAGGGATTGTAGCTTTGGAAAACCGTGTAGGGGAAATTGAACATGTAGAAAAATAGTCATTATATTTATCTCATTTTCACTACTTTTTGATTTACCCTCGTTCGTATCAGTACAAACCAAAATATTAGTAAGATCTCAAAATACGTGTACTTGGTATTTAATGCAACAGTACTAATTAGTAATATGTTTATTGATAACTGATACGAGGGCTGCACTAAAAGTATCGGGAATGGAATATTTCCACTATTCCTATCATATTACAATCTTTTAATTCCAAACTCCTTGGTTTTAAACTCGAGTACCATTTATTAATTTAAAAAAGATTTCGTCCGCTCAAGGTCTTGTTAAACTTTTTAGTCATGAAGAAAACCGAATTGACCGAGAAAAATTAAGAGCGATGATTTATTATGACTTTCAAAGTAGTTTAACATAAAACATTGTGTTGAGCGGAAGATTTTATCGCTGTGGTGGCAACTCTTTCTATAGGCTCCTATCGGCCACGCGGGCAGGTACCTCCCGAAACAGCCATGTCCCGAGAGAACCTGCGTCGCGGAATGTTAGGGGCGTTGGCTGGTCTTTCGCTGGAACACTCACTTGAGTGCCAGCAGTATCCCTCTCGTGCGCTTCCCAAGGAATTTAAGGGAAACCCTGCTTTCACCCGGAGGCCCCTCACCTGGTCCCGCCTCTCCTCTCAACCGATTCATCCGAAAAGAACTCGGTGTCCGTTTTATCGCCATTTTCATCGTTTTTGCCAATCCTGCTTTGTTTGGTGTTTGTTTTGATTTTCCAATCAAACCTCACAATATTAGGTAATGGAAGTCCACCGACAGGGACCATGTAGCACCGGTAACCCCAAACGCCTGGGGCGGGAAGTTCAGGGTGGCCCTTGGTGTATCGTTCCAGCGCTTGGAGCAACCGACGCCACGTACCACAACGCCGAGATCAACGGTTTTAGAGAGGTTGTTCCTCGCGGTCCGGCCAATGAAGGCAGGACCTTCACACGCCGCAGGCCGCGAGACGTCATCCACGACACCCACGACAGGCCGAGATCGCGGTGTTGGCAGCAGCAACACCGAACGAATCACACCTTCCCTCGGGGACTTCCATTCACATCCGCACTTTGCCCTTTGCCCCAATCCCCACACGCATATTCATACCTTTGCTCTTTTCATACCTTTGGTTTTTATACATCACGCTCGGCGAGGCCTGACGTTCCGCAGGTAGACCGGCTCGCATCCCGGTTCCTCTTAAAAAGAGGGACAGAGCGAGGGTCTGAGGCCCGCCAAACAGGCTTCACCGGGGAGAATTGCTCGCCACATCTCCACCCTTTAATGGAGCAGAGACGCAGCACCCTGTGTTTTCGTCCGCACGGCTGAAGCGGTACCCCTATATCTGGGGAGCGTGCCTATCCGCAAACCTGGGACGCACTGATGGGAGATCTGACAACCCACACCGTCGAGTGACCAGCCTGCTTTAACCTAACGAACTAGGAATCGACTAATTGTCTAGTCTCCAGAAAATTAAGACCCACAACCTCCGGATTCAGAGTCGCAAGCGCACTAAGTAAGTGTAGATTTGTTGTTACTACTTTCGGTTTGATATACATTCTTATTCTGTCTGTCTGTATATATACTGTATATTTAACAGACAGACAGACAATAACGATCTTATGATGATGCCTTTTTGTGCCTTTTTAGTTCGGTATTCTAAAAACTCGATTAAAAAATTCACTGGATATTTTAGATTGATGTATAAAATCGTCCAAGAGAACATTTTTTATAAAATGCCCATAATTTGAACTTGTCCTCCTGAATGTCATTGTTGTCCCGCCATTGAAAAATCTTTATATCTTTACTTTTTTCGTACATTGATACGTAAAATTACGCCGTCCCTTTTGCCGACATCATAATTGAAAAAATATAATAATACATAGCTTCTTTCTATTCTATTAAATGACAATAAACCCAAATTGAGCGGCAGTAATTTCCAAACAAAACCAATTTATGAACATTAATACTGATTTTCCACTATAAAACTTTTGTGTATTTTATGTAATATTGAAAATAGTTCCATAAAACAGGAAATTAGCAAGTTTACGTTAATGATATTTTAGCAAAAGTAATTGAAATGAACGTAAACGTAGTAAGTCATTGCAACGTATTCATGATGTGGACAGTCGCTCATTTAAAGTCAAAGTCAAAATTATTCATTCCATTGAGGCTCTACTGAGCACTTATGAACACACACAAACACAGTTCACAAACTCAGACCCGTCCAGAAAAGAACCGGCAAGAAACTGCGGTCTTTTCTTTTAAATATTATTACAAAATTAGACAAATACATATTTTTTTTAAGTTACTAGGGGATTTACAAGTGCAGAATATACTAATTCCCCACATCTTAGGCCTCAATATAATTTATAACAGAACAATGGGCTTTTATATAAGCGTTGTTTTGACAATGAATGAATGAATGAATGAATTTACGAAAGCTCGAATCATTCAGTTGCGTTTGGCAGTCATTTAATCTAATATACATTCTCATACTATTATACATGAAAGATTTTTTGGTTCTGTTCAGTCCAAATCAGGGAGCCTTTAGGGACAATAGACCCACGCGGCCTAATATCTTTTTAACAAACACTAAATATTTTGAGCAAATATTTTCAAATTTGTATGGCGAGGGTAAAGTAAAATCTCAGCTTTATTAAAAACATTGAAAGATTCCGTGAACCCAGATTGTAGATTGCCCTAACAGCCTGTTTTTGTAGATAAATATTGTTCAAACCGGCCGCAGATCCTCAATTATTAACCCATAGCACATATGGCTGTGAAAAGTACGTGATTAAACTATATTTGCAGTTGCCTCATCAGTCAGCTGCCTAATCAATTTTTTGAAATTCATATGTTTTGAACATTGATTCATACGTTTGTGGTAATTCATCATTAACAACAGTATATGTATATCGCCTCGTGGTAGCCTTAGATACATTTATACCGAGTTTAAATTAGCTTAATTATACATACAATTAATCATATTATTAAAAAAAAATGTATAAAGTTTTATTTTGTCTTTTTGTATGCTAGCAGGTACTGACAAACTCATTTTTTTTCGCTTTTTACCTGAAATCATAAATGACTTAGTGATGACAATTAATAAAATGATCGTATAAAGTATTAGTTTTAGTTTACTATTACGAATTAGCGTTAAAAGTTTGAAGAAATGGATCAAAATGCACTCCTTGTTGATCTAAAATACAATTATCGCATATTGCTCTATTAGATTCGGAGTAAAGCTAACAGTACACACAAATACGCACCGAATTGAGCGATTTTTTTTTTATTAATTACTTGGTAAATTTAAAATGGTATATTTTTAATATAAAATATTTTTTTAAGATTTTGAACGGCATCTGATGAAGTCGGTTGATTTCTATGAATACCGTAATTATTATTCTTAATATTTTCTGATAATAAAATATATTGAAACTTAATCTAAAATGTAACTAATTAAAGTTTTTGTTTGTAATTTCCTTTTGAGACACAGCACATATGTAATAATATTACAAATAGTAATAATATTTCTTCGAAACATTTATTAAAACTAAATAGAAAAGATTACATAATATTCCTCATAGAACTGCAAAGTCTGCATATATCTAAAACAATCCGAAAGCCTTGACAATTTTTATTTATTCAATAGAAAATAATACACATTGTATAATTCGCATTTATTGCTACTATAATACATTATTATAAAAATATTTTACTTTTTTAATTACAATATGTACAGTATTTCATAATCACAAAATGATAAAAAAGTGTGAATGCAACTAGGCGTTGCAAAACATTGTGTTTAGGGGATTTTTTCAATTTCTTAAGGTACGACAACTAAAATATCATTTTAGGGCTCAATAAAGTTATAAGGAAACAGATCGTTCAAAGATTAAGTCACGCAATTGTCGAGGAAAGCTACTTTCATCAGAGCCATGGCAGGGTTATTGCACTGATGATCTCAACCGTCCTCGTAGTTTTCTTTAGTTAGGATGGAATAGACCAATTCTGGCTTGAAATTTAACCAGGATCAATATTAAACTTCGGTCTCTCTTGACTGTATCTGACGAATAGCGACCGCAAAATGAAACCCGGCTCGCACAATTTTCAATTATCTGTTTTTAACTTAAACGCCTGCTGTCACTCCCAAGTTGTTTAATTTAGAGTTGAAAACATTAATTAAATAAAAGGACCGTGATTTTTTATTTATATATAAGTGTGTACATTACTATTTTTTTTCATCAATACTATATAATCATATATTTTATTAACATTAGCATAAAAAATTACCATTAATATATTCTAAAAGGCATTTAGCCTTTTAACGAAGCTTTTGAATTAATATTAATTTTAGCACATTATTTTTAGGCCTATAAATAACCACATCATATTATGCTCAAGTTAAATGAAAATACTTACTTTTTTCTAGTAAAATTATATGTAATTACTTTTTTTAACTGAATTATATAATGTTTATTAATTTACATAATAATAAAAAAAAACAAATAATTTATATTATCTTTCAATTTCGTCTATTTATATAACACAAAGCAATCAAGATTACTTCAATAATTTACCAACCTTTTTCATCACGCTTCAACAAATCTTATAAAATTTTGATTTTAAACAAAGTCTAATGTCAAAGTTTAAGTAGCTCAAATGTTGACAGAGTATTATAAAACAAATTTTTGATACCTCTAAAGTTTTACATGACACATATTCACACTAGTTCTCTTAGAACTAAAAAACAAGGTCTTATTATACTTGGTACATTCGATTCACAGAAGATTACTAGACACAATGTTCAGGATTTTGATCAATGTTCAAAAAATTTAAAAAATGCAAGATAAAGTCAAAAATTTTAAATAAAATCACTTATTCTAAAATTAAGATAAGAATATACCAACTTAAGTTTCGCTCCAGATAAATGTGAGGTTGAAAGAATCTGAAACGTCGGAAAAAATTATAATAAAAAAATCGTAAATTAGTGAACTTATATTTATAAATAATTCGTAAATTGAATAAATAATTAATACAAAGTTTCTTTGTTATTTTACTTTCATTTAAGGTTTATTATAGAAAATTTAACCACTTTTTTACAAAAATAATTTCCTTATTATCTTTAAATATTTTAGAAGGAATGTTTTATTGTCCTTTACATTTATTAAATTAAATTTTGTAATTGAACTTTGGTCAAAACCAGCCGGAGTAAGGCCTTTCAAATTGGTGATAATTTAAATTGAATAGAAATAATTGTTGGCCTAAGGAACGATATAATTAAAAATAGGTGTTATTTGTTATTTCTATTATTTAAAAACAGGATTAACTTAAATAATAAAGAAACTATTTAAAATTCAGTTTTTTTATTTATTATAAATTTAGTTCTTCCTTAATTATATTACCTAATTAGACAAAATTTCATGGTTTTATTATTTAATAAAACGAATTCTAAATAAGGAAAAGTTTCCATCCCCTTACCTTCTAACATACTTTGTAGCAAAAAATTTAAGCCAATAAAATTATTATCTTTTCTGCCTATTCACGAATGATCATTTTTTAACAACAATAAAAAAATTCAGAGTAACTTTCTTTTATATTTTAAAAAACAATTGTTTTTATCAGGTACCAAAACTAATAAAAGGGGAGGCCTAATTTTTAGCGTTGGAATTTACCCACTTGTTGATAATGATATTAGAAAATAATTGTTGTCGTTTAACACTAAACAGGAAATTTTTTTTTTAAAAAAAATTGACACGAAAATTTTCCTCTTTATTTTTGTTTATATTTTTAAACAGTCGAATAAACCTTTAAAAGATTAACATAACCCTATGAAAGAAACGATTAATTTTAGAAATTTAGTTTTTTTTTATTTTATAATTTTGTTTTTCCAATTTTAATGACTACTTAAAATTCTTCATGAAAATAATTTATGGTTGTTAAATTAATATATTTCTAAGTAAGTGTTTTAAATAATGTTGATCTAAAAATTTTTATTAAAACTCCTTATTTCTAACATATAAAAAAAAAAAAACAAAAAACCTTAGGCCATTTAACTCCTTATTTTTTAATTTTTTTTCGCATTTAAGTTAAACCTGATCTAATTTTAAAACTCAATAAAAAAAACCTTTAGAGGTAACTCTGTTTATATTTAAAAATATGAATTAGTTTTAAGGTGCTTGTTAAGAAATACTATCAAATTTGAGTACGCAAACTTTTTAAGTTGTTTTAGATTTTTACCCAATGTTGGCAATGATATTAGAACATTCATTTATTTGGGCTTATTTATAAAATTCAAATCAATAATGCAAAAATTTTTTTTAGGAAAGAACTGCAGAAAATCGGCAAGTATTTTGTTATCAAAATTGATCTGGTTGCACATAGGTCAAACCAAAGGTTATTTAAAAGGAGAAAAAGTTTTGATTTGGACAAGAACCATCGTAAGTCTTGTTTGAACAAACATTAATCTTTTTATGTTTGGCCTAAATTTACAAAAAAATATTTATTCAACGGGTCATAACTCAATTTTTGTAACCAAAGTGACAAGGAGTCCGAACATCTTTTAAAAAATAACACAGGACAAACTTTAGAAGTAACCTAATATATCTCCTATTGGTTTTCTTAATATAAAACTTATGTAGAAGCTTAATAATTCATTTAAGAAAAATATTTTGAAAGAATAAATAAAATTTAATAAATAAAACACCTTCATGAATTTTCGCTTTGCTCATGTTTTTATAAAATAAATTTTCTTAACTAAATAATTTAAATTGTTGAAAGGCGAAAGTAATTTTCAAAACTCTCGATAAAGATTTCAGAACCCAGGTCGTAGGATTCAGAAGCTGGTTTTGGGTAAAAAGTTACCTCTAATTAAAGTAATTTGAGTGTCTTTTGGTATGCCAATGCATGGAGTAACGTTTTCTGTTGGGTTGTTTTGTCCATTTTTTTGAAACTCCGTTTGAACAAGATTAAAGGTAACAATAATGTTAAATTTGCTTTAATTTTGGAATAAATTAAATAATTACTTAATTGCCCAAGGATGAGGGTTTTATATTAAGCAATTTGTTTCATCGTCGAAATTTAAAGGCCCAAGAATTAAGTTACCTTTTTGACTATACATCAAATCTTTAACTAGGTTGATTTTCTTGAGGTCTTAGAAAACTATATAAAAATAATTTAAAAGAGGAAAGAGGAGTGTTTTCTATTTTTACCCAATTAATTCATGAAGCCAATTTGTTTCTTAACGGAATAAAATATTTTTAATCTTTTTGGAACGTTTGTTCTCTATTACTTAATTAATTTTTTAAAACTTTTGTATATAACAAATTTTGGTAACCTTTAAAGCTGCATTTTTTAGTCCGAACACTTTAAGTTTTAATATAACACAGACAAAACTTTTTGGTATGAACTGCACAATGGCTGGTTTAATTCTTATTTATTATTGAAAATTTCTATTTAGGTGTATACGTTAATTCCTATTAGAAACCTTGCTTATAAATTGAAGAATATAATAGAATTGGTGTCCTCAATTTGAAACACGCTTTCCATGAATTTTCGGGTTGCTAATTGTTAGCTTTGAGCTTTCCATATAACCTTACGAGCTTTTTATAATTATTGAAACGTTGAAGGTGCGCATAAACATTAAAATTCTCGTCTAAAATTTATTTATAACCTAGCTTCTAACGGCTCCGCAGGGTTATTCTTAGAATTTTGATGATTTTCCTGGGTAATGTCTTTGTTACCTCAATCTGTTAATTTGCGTGCTTATTTATGTATCTTTTGAATGTTGAGATACTTTCTCACCGTTATTGAAATTATGTTCCATTGGAAGATAAACTTCCATGGTTGAACAAGACATGTTAAGTAGGTATAAGCCAAATGTCTAATCTGGTTTGATTTTAACCATCCTTCATTAAAGTATTTAGTTCCAGTTAATTGTCCCGCGTTTTAGGACCGTTGTTCTAAGATCGAAGTGATTTGTTTGAGTAAAAATATTGTTGTCTTATATTTAAGAAGGCCCTCATAAGTATATGTATTTTTTAGGTTATCATCAAAATTGTTTTGGACAAGTTCATATCCAAGCTTCACTACTTTACTAATTTCTTAATGATTTACATGTATGTTTCAGAATGGGACTGGATAAAAATCGTCATCGAAATTTGGTTCTTCTAGTAGGCGTCGTTAAATCTAAACCTAGATATTCCAATTAAGTTCACTGATACCAACTCAGTTTTTATAAACAGCAATGGCGAAAAGGTCACGTCTACACCTTCTGTTTAATTGGGAACCAAGGCCCTCGTTCAGTTTACCTGTTTAGAGGTTTGCTGAAAAATTCCAATTGCGCAATGTATTGTTTTCACACCTTGCCTGTGAGTATGTCCTCATACTTTTATGAAAACACGGTCAAATGCCTGAACAATGAAATGCAATGAAAATGGTCTGTTTTGTCATTCGGTATTTTCTCATTAAAGGTCTACTACTACGTGTGAAATTAAATTTTAAAATAACTGAAATGGGGTTGTTTCATTGATAAATTATCACCAATAGTAAGTTTATTTTATTTAATTAAAAAAAGTTGTAGTTAAATGAAGTTTGGTAGTTTATAGGTCTAGAAATCTTTATATTTTACCTTTTTATAAATAAGAAATAATAACGATCATTGGAAAAGGCGTTTTATAATTTTAAATTAAAAAATTTTAAGCAAAATAAATTTGTTAATGTTTTAAACTAATATAACCTCGTTCCAGTGGTTTTTTAAAATTTTTTTTTGTTTAATTATTATTTCAAAGGTTTCAAATTTTTCTTTGTAAGGGTTTTGGTGGTTTTTTTCCCGTTTTTGGGGGGGACGGCCAATTCAAAGGATCAAAAAGGGTCCTAAAACCATATACTGTTGTAACCGGGGGAGTCCGGGCCCAAAAATTGCCGGGTTTAAATTTTTTAATAAGGGTAAACCCCTTTAAATAATATAATTAAAAGTGAAAAATTTAAAAAAGGAAACAGGGGGGTTTAAAATTTATTAGCCTTCAAAATGGTAATAATATTGAAAAAGGAATATTCCGTAACCCACCACGCTGGTCCAATGCGGGTTGGTGGGTTGACCGACTTTTACATGCCCATCCGACGCATGGATCATCTTACTTTTCAGACAATTGGGTGATCGGCCCAAATTGCCTAACCAACTAGGAAACAACAATGAAAATTTGTTGCGTCCCCGCAGGATTCGAACCCACGACCTCCGGTTTCTAAAGCACACGCCCATACCACTAGGCTACGGAGGCAGTTACACAGTTACACAGTTACAGTTCTTTTGTACACCTTAGGAAAATATACGATCACGTAGTTTTTATTGATCTTAGTAGGACTTTGCACCGAAAATTTTAACAATGGGTAGCCGTATATTAAGCTAATAGCAAAAAAATCGTATCATCACACTCACTATCAGCCTGTGATAGTCCACTGCTGGACAAAGGCCTCCCCTAATGCACCTCACCGCATCCGATCTTCGGCTATTCTCATCCAACCCACACTAGGCGAATGACGTCACTCCAATATTTGGAGTGACGGCATTCGCATCATTATTGTATAATTTATCACAATAAATCCATAAAAATAGTTCATGGCTGATAAATAATAATAAATTAAATTTAATAAAAATAATTAAAAGTATTATTGAAGACGAGCACTAACAAATATTATGATGCAAAAAGATAAAATTTCTACCTCATTTCGTAAAGTAGCGCTCAAAGTTTTATTAAAATCGCCCTAAATAATTGTAACTTAACTTACTAGACTACATAGAGGGGCTTTTCATACTTAATGAAAGATTTTTATTAGATTGTTACTACGGTACAGAGAGAAAAAAATGTTTTATTTATTTTATCCCTAATGTTAATATAAAAAATTAACACTAGTTAATTAGGTGGCAATGACGTAAAAAAACTAGTTTTTATGTACTTCAATGTTAAGAGGCATGTACAAAGTTATTTATATTGGAATAGAACATCTTAGATAGATCAAGAAAAAAATAAATTTCTCCAAGGAATACTTGACAAAAATAATTTCAGAAAAAAAATGTGAAATTGTGACCTGCAAAGTTATTTAAATATGTATAATTTCAATGATTATACAATTTATTACTACACATAAATTGTCTCTTTAACATAGATACATCTAACATGCGTCGGATGGTCATGTGAAAGTCGGTCTTGCGCCTGATCTCGCTCCGGTCGTGTCGGTTAACCGTCCCATCAGAATGTGAGAGTAAAGTAACAGAGAGTGTACCCTTGTCTGCGCGTGTACTTCTGCACTATAATATCTCCTGCGCCGCTAGCTGATCTCCAATATAGATTGGCCGCCGAAGTCAGAATCGAGTAGGAGGACATTATTATAATAGTAAACATGAATATCTTAAAAGGTACTTTTTGTGTTATAAAATCTAATAATACCTGCTAGCTGCAGGTAAGCTGAGATTATCAAAGTTGTTTTACATTGCTTGATATTGAAGACGTTTTAGTTTGTGATTAAAATTTTACCTTTTTGTTTTTGTTTTAATAAATACTTTTAAGACAGAATGCCAATAAAAAACCGTGTTATAAATTATTAAAAATTTTGGTACAAAATATCTTCGATTACCTTTTATATCTTTCGTATATTTTATTGTTTTATTTTGACTTATTGTCAGGCAAAAAAAACATATATGTTTTTAAGTTTCAATCTAAAAAATAGCACCGTATCACTTTTATTTAGTCCTACTATTCTAATAGTATAATCGCGTAAGGTCATATGTAATCATTAATGTACGTGATTTTTTACAACTTAATTGATTTAATTAAATAAGTATCAATTAATTTTGCTATATTATACAGTAATATCCAAGAAATATAATAAATATATTTATGTGAGCATCGCCCATTCTAAGTTTATACACCCAAGTGATGTTACTGCGTGTCTGATTTAATGTATTTAAGATAAAAATGAAAATTATAACAAAAGTTTATTTAATTCGACAAAAGTCTTTAAATCTGCCATCGGTCTGTGATGCCTTTGCAGCGACACCTTTCAATAGTTTTACGTTTTTTACAGCGTTTCTATATAATTTTCCCTGCTGTTTTTTCTCTTTCTTTTTGGGTTACTTTTTATTACACGCACTGAAAACGAATTTTGGTGAAATTTTATGAAAATAAATTAATGCACCGAATCGCGCTATTGACTGCGGCCCTTTTTTCGAATGCCATTAAAAACAAAAACTTTCTAATATATGATTTCATTGACAAAATGTACGAACATTCCGAACAATTCATTCACACTTTTATAACATTAAACATTATGACACTGCTAACTTTAAAGTATACTATTGTTAAATTTAAATAAAATCTAGCACTTAAGTAACGACATTCGTAAAATGGCCTGTGTGGGCTGGATGGGAATAGCCGAAAATAGGAAACGGCGGCGTGCATTAGTGGAGGCCTATATCCAGTAGTGGAACGAGCACAGGCTGATGATGAAAATGATGATGATGATGATGATGACTTAGGTATTATACCCAGCAAAGTAAGTACAAGATTGAGCGTATTTTATTTCGCCCAGCGTAATTTTTATACAGGTAGGAAATTTTTATCTCTATTGAATTAAAGTTATGCTTCCGAAAAATACGAATCAATATCAGTTCAGTAATATGATACAACTCTGATTGAGATATAAAACCAGCACAATAATAGGATTATTGGAAAAGGTCTTAATACAAAATCCTCTTCCTGAATCACGTTATGTCCTGCTATTGAAAAGTCAAATAATTTTTTTCGTCCAATGAATCGTAAAATTACCCCATCTCCTTGGCGACATTGTAATTGGAAAAATATAATAACACAAAGCTTTGCTCGATTGGATAAAATGTCTTTCACCCAAAAATATACAAAATAATAATCAAAAGATATACAAATAATCTGAAGAAAATATTGACGCTTTCCTTAAATCTTAGATTTAATTTCGAAGAAGCTTTTTACTCAAACAAATAAATTTGTAAATACTGAGCTCAAAACTGATTTTAAAGTAAATAATCTATCTTCTATCTATCTATCTATCTATCTATCTATCTATCTATCTATCTATCTATCTATCTATCTATCTATCTATATATATAAAATGAATTGCTGTTCGTTAGTCTCACTAAAACTCGAGAACGCGGAACGGATTTATCTTATCTTAGTCTTGAAATGTTCGTGGGGACTAGGGAAGGTTTAAATGCGAGAAAAATCGAATAATTTCCAGGAAAACCCTAAAACAGCCCTATTATATTTTCCATACAAACGTTTTCTAAATTATATGTAGAGTGAATTTGAACTTTATTGCTATTCAATAAAGTTTATATCAAATAATAATCAGTCACTGTTGTCTAAGCAATTTAGATGTGTTCCTAACGTCATCGAGTCAATTTGCAATTTATTACCGCTGCATAAAGTTCAAATTCAATCATATCTAGCTGACCCGGCAGACTTCGTACTGCCTTAATCGATAAATAAAATACCTAAACTTTGGTATAAATTAATTTCAAAACAAACAAAACGTATTGAATAAAAAAGCATTTTTTTAATGAAGCATGAAGTTTTTTTATTATTTTCGACACACCATGATGCTTACTTAAAAAAACAGAGTTTTCTTTAAATACTGGCTATTTATAAGGTTTTAATTTCTATTAACAGACACACACTGTTATGATACAGTTTGTTAAATATTTGACATTAGATTTGACAATTGACAACCAACTAATATGTCAATTATTCTGTCGCACTTCAGAACACGGAGATTTATGGCTTAAAGGTAAACTCCAAAAAAATAAATAGAAAAATCATAATACGGAAAATAGTATTACGATTGACGATATTGTGTTACGATCATAGTTACGATATTCTATGAGTGCATCCTTCTATCTTTGTGAGTGACGATTACCACTACATGCGCGAGAACTTTCTTTGCTTTTGTGATCCTTTGTGATAGTGACATTCCAAGTAGTGTGCTCTTTTTTTGTTGATATTTTGTGATAGTGAAACTTTACTTTAAGTTACTGTTAAGTGAGCGAAAAATTTTCTCACTTTGATTAATTACGTTACGATGCCGAGGAGAAGACGACCTAACTTAGGTCGTCGCAGTCAATCAAATGTGCGAAGAGCTACCTCACGTGCTAACCGCACTGATGACCAGAGAGAGACAGATCAAGAAAATAGTCGTATTGCTATGTCAGAATTGCGTTATTTATCGAGTGACAATGAAGTGAATAGGCTTAGAATGCAACGAGTTCGTGCACATCAAACACAACAACAGCGAGCACGACATAATGAAATTGAGCGAATCCGCAGAGGCAGTGCTCCTGTAATTCTCGAGCGAGCTGCATTCCATTATGATCCGGCAATTGATTATTGTGCCGACAAATCGGTAACAATTGGGGAAATGAAAATAGTTTGTAAATATTGTTAAGGCGTTAAAATACACTGGTGAATCTACTGGATTATGTTGTGTGGAGGCAAAGTAAAATTAGCTACAATTGGTCCCGCCACCAAATCCTTTTACGTTCTTTAGTTTCTGGGATTGAAATGATTCTAAGCACATCTTGGCCAACATTCAGAAATATTACAACTGTTTCAGATGACATCATTTGGCCTACGCTATATACGGACAATTTCATGCCCATTTTCAAGGTATTATACCAGAATATTTTTTATAATATTTAAGTTTGTACTAAAATATAATATATATATATATATATATATATATATAAAATAATTAATGGACAAAATTAAAAATATTACAGATACAAGGACAAATTTATCACTTACTGGGGTCACTGTTACCACTACCTGATGCAGATCATCAATTTTTACAAATTTATTTTATGGGCAATTCAGATGCGGAAGTTGATAATCGTTGTGCTCACAATCCAACAGTGAAGAGAACCATTGTCCACGAATTACAAATGTTTCTTCATCAGAATAACAATTTAGTAAACATGTTCAAAATAGCATTGGATCGGATGCCATCTGATAGCCATAATATTATCATTCGAGCTGACAAAACACCTGCCGGTGAACACACAAGGAGGTTTAATTCACCTACCATTGATGAAGTGGCTGTTGTCATTGTGGAAGAAAATTTAAAATCTAGAGATATTGTTCTTCATCGTCGGAATAGTGACTTAAAACGTGTATCTGAAACACATAGGAGCTATGATGGATTACAATATCCTTTGATCTTCTGGCAGGGGGAAGATGGATACCATTTTAATATTAAAATGGCAAATCAAGTAATAGGTAAATAAATTGAGCAGAATTAAATAATATTTTTAAATTCATTTAATCTAAGAAACGTTTATTATTTTTGATTGCAGGTGCTGAAAGCAACAAAAAAGTTAGTGCTATGAATTTCTATTCATACAGATTCATGATCCGTCAAGGTGAAATAAATCATATTTTGATGTGTCAACGACTTTTTCATCAGTTTGCAGTTGACATGTATGTCAAAATTGAGACTGAACGATTAACATACATTCGTTTGAACCAACGACAGCTACGATCAGAGGAATATATTCATCTCCGCGACGCTATAAATGCCGATGGCAATGTGAATAATTTAGGAAGAATGACAATTTTGCCAGCCACTTATATAGGAAGCCCACGCCACATGCACGAATATGCTCAGGATGCTATGTCATATGTTAGGCATTATGGCCGCCCAGACTTATTTGTTACATTCACATGTAACCCAAATTGGTCCGAAATCAAGAGGGAATTGCTACATAGCCAAACACCAGTTGTTAGACATGACATAATTGCCAGAGTTTTTAAACAAAAATTAAAATCTCTGATAAATTTCTTAATAAAGCATTGTGTGTATGGCCGAGTCCGTTGTTGGATGTACTCTGTAGAATGGCAAAAGCGTGGATTGCCACATGCGCACATTTTACTCTGGTTAGTTGACAAAATAAGGCCAGATGAGATTGATTCCATAATTTCAGCTGAAATTCCAGATGAAACAGTTGACCCAAAATTGCATGCAGTAGTTACCAAACATATGATACATGGACCTTGCGGACTTTTCAACTACAATTCACCCTGTATGGTTGACGGCAAGTGTTCCAAGCGATACCCAAGAGACTTGCTTGCTGAAACCATAACGGGAAATGATGGATACCCATTGTATCGTCGGCGATCAGTTGCGGACAATGGGCGATCAGTAGTTGTGAAGGTAAAAGAACAAAATGTTGATGTAGACAATCGTTGGATTGTGCCATACTCGCCAATATTGTCCAAAGCTTTTGAGACTCACATCAATGTGGAATATTGCAACTCTGTAAAGTCGATAAAGTACATATGTAAATATGTTAACAAAGGCAGCGATATGGCTGTCTTCGCTGTAACCAATGCAAATGATGAAATATCACAGTACCAGATGGGCGATATGTAAGTAGCAACGAAGCAATTTGGCGTATATTTTCATTTGCGATTCATGAAAGATACCCTACAGTAGTCCATTTGGCGGTCCATTTAGAAAATGGTCAACGAGTTTATTTTAATGAATCAAACGCGGCAGACAGAGCGGCACGTCCACTATCGACAACATTAACAAGTTTCTTCACAGTCTGTCAAACTGCTGATTTTGCTCGCACTTTGCTGTATGCTGACATGCCACGCTATTACATATGGAATGCATCATCGAAATCATTTCAGCGTCGAAAACAAAGGAACACCAGTTGAAGGACATCCAAATGTATTTGCTTCAGACGCTCTGGGTCGCATCTAAGTACATCCAAATAACGATGAATGTTATTATTTGCGATTGTTGTTGGTGAATGTTCGTGGTCCGACATCGTTTAAACAACTGAGAACAGTTAATGGACAGCTGTGTGCGACTTACCGTGAGGCATGCCAATTATTACATTTACTTGAGAACGATTCGCACTGGGATGATACGCTCAAGGATTCCGTAATATCTTCATCGCCGCATCAAATTCGTACATTATTTGGGATTATCATATCGACATGTTTCCTTCGAATCCAAAAGATTTGAGGGCTGAAGTATAGAGATGACATGTCTGAGGATGTTTTGCATCGTGTGCGCCGTGAAATACATACATGATAGAAGATATGTGTTTATTGATAGCAAATAAAGTATTGTCGTGTTTGGGAATAACAGCACCCAATCGTCATATGCACGATGCATTAAACCACGAGTTGCAAAGGAACAACAGTACGACATTGAAGCATTGGCCGAAACTGTTCATACAAATGTTCCACAATTAAATCAACAACAAAGAATTGCGTACGACACTTTGATAGAAGCTGTGAACAGTGGATCTGGTGGAATTTATTTCCTTGATGCTCCCGGAGGAACCGGAAAAACGTTCTTAATTTCATTGCTTTTGGAGGATTAGATCGCGAAATGATGTTGCTCTAGCGTTGGCTTCATTTAGAATAGCTGCGACTCTGCTAGAAGGCGGACGAACTGCGCATTCTGCCTTGAAATTGCCGTTAAACATGCAAATCACTGAAACACCAATTTGCAACATCCCCAAAAATAGCGCAATGGCCAAGATCCTACAGGTATGCAAATTAATTGTTTGGGATGAATGCACAATGGCCCATAAGAGGTCACTGGAGGCGCTAGACAGAACATTGAAAGATCTTCGTGACAACCACAATGTATTTGGTGGGGCCATGATTCTGTTGTCAGGTGATTTTCGTCAGACTCTTCCAGTTATTCCCCGATCAACTGTTGCTGATGAACTAAATGCATGCCTAAAATCATCGCATTTGTGGCAGTACGTAAAGACACTCCAATTAACAACTAACATGCGAGTATTTTTGCAACATGATGAAACTGCAAATGTGTTTGCGAAGCAGTTGTTAGATATTGGAAATAATAAAGTTGCAATGGACACCTCGACCGGATTCATCACATTACCCACAGATTTCAGTCAGATCACAGAATCAAAAGAGGAGCTTATTCAGCGTGTTTTCCCAGATATAGCGCAAAATTTCAATAACCATAATTGGCTGGGTGAACGAGCAATATTGGCAGCGAAAAATAAAGATGTCGAGGATCTCAATGCGACCATTCAGAATTTTCTTCCAGGACAGTTGATTTCCTTCAAATCAGTCGACACTATTATGAACCAAGATGACGTAGTTAACTATCCCACAGAGTTTTTAAATTCACTGGAATTACCTGGATTACCACCTCACAATTTGCAGTTAAAAGTAGGATCAGTTGTCATCATGCTGCGTAACATTAATCAACCTCGACTATGCAATGGAACAAGACTGGCTGTGAAAAAGCTGATGAATAACGTCATTGAGGCAACAATCATGAAAGGAAAATACAAAGGAGAGGATGTCTTGATCCCGCGAATACCGATGATTCCAACGGATTTACCATTCGATTTTAAACGCTTACAATTTCCAGTACGTCTGGCCTTTGCGATGACAATAAATAAATCGCAAGGCCAGTCTTTTGAAGTTTGCGGAATCAACTTGGAGTTTCCCTGTTTCGCGCATGGACAATTATACGTCGCGTGTTCGCGCGTCGGAAAACCGACTTTTTGTTTATTTACGCACCACAAAACAAAACAAAAAATATTGTTTATCAGAAAGCTTTAAATTGATTAACAAACTGTATCATAACAGTGTGTGTCTGTTAATAGAAATTAAAACCTTATAAATAGCCAGTATTTCAGGAAAACTCTGTTTTTTTAAGTAAGCATCATGGTGTGTCGAAAATAATAAAAAAACTTCATGCTTCATTAAAAAATGCTTTTTTATTCAATACGTTTTGTTTGTTTTGAAATTAATTTATACCAAAGTTTAGGTATTTTATTTATCGATTGAGGCGGTACGAAGTCTGCCGGGTCAGCTAGTACTAATTATACAAATGTAAATCATACTGATTCAATTAATATTTCTTCTTGTACTCAGTAGGTTTGCCCTTTCGAGTCGCCATGGTGACTGTGATGTATAAAACTTTCTACATTAAAAGAAGTTATGTTTAATTGTATAATGTTATGTATAATAATAAATTGGGTGTTCTTTTTATTTTTAATATTTTTTTTTGCAGAAACCCCTGTATGTTAAGTTGAGCTGAACGCCTTTATCATTATAATAATATTTACTTAGTCAAATTCGATTGCAGTGGCCTCTTGTTTATAAACCACGAGGCCCAACCACAAGGCCCAACTACAATACTACGGAGGCAAACAAAAGCATTATCTATTAGCATATCTTAGGGTGGTTGAGATAAACTAAGATATGTTAAACAAGTAACAAAGTAACTACTAAGCGGAGCAAAGAAAAGGCTGATAATTGGTCATATCAACCGCTTATGCGGCCAGACCTGGCTGTAGTAACTACAACGACAAAGTGGAAACCTTTGAAAAGCAGATCATTACTTGAAGTAACTGTTAATGCTGCGCACCTCATTCCGTTAACACTTGTTGTATTTACCGTTATTTAAATCGTGTATTGTTCTTTTTTTAATTTATTAATGTAATCAAAACATTACTTTTTCTTTTATTTTTATTTTTACATAAAACAATTTAAAAACCGTAAATAACTCTATCCCAATTAATAAAAGAAAAATATAAACATTTTTTTAACGTAGCAGATAAAATAATAGACAAGTGTACAGAACTGTTTCGGTGCCGTAAGCCCTGTCACATATACCTTCGTAACATAAATATACTTACTTAAGCTTCGATAAAGTACATTTTAAATATATTCTGTAAATTGTAGGTTTATTCAACATACAAAAGACAATGCGATGTTGACAATAGATTCAAATAATGATTTACTTTATTTATCATCGTGAGCTTCAATTTTATAGAACATATATTTTATGTAACTTTTATTTAAGAACCGTAACCCTGAAGAAATTTAGCTATTGTATAAAACATTAATTTTGCTGTATATTTTAAGGTTTAGCCACTATTTCAAATACAAGCGGTTAACAAAGTAGTTTTTTAAGATGCTGTTACGCAATAGCGATATTTATTTTATTGAAATTCCGTCGAGCACATGTCAATCACTGAATATCAACGTTTGAAAATATATCATTGTAATTTTAAATTTTGTAGATTAATATTTATTGGTAACATTTTTTTTTATTTATGCTTGTCTGTTTGTTCTGGCTAATCTGTGGAATGGCTGATTCAATTTTGACGAGTTTTTCACTGTAAGATAATTGATGTCAGTCGGAGTAAATTAGGCTAATTGTATTTTTTTTTAGAAAAACATTGATAATATTTCGTTTCTAAATAAGTCATACAAAATATTGTTGCATAAAAAGTATTTATTTTTATAAAATTATTTTTTTTGGAACCCCTTTAGGTTAATTTTTTTTTAAAAAGAGGTTTCACTTTACGAAGGGTACAAAAGGAATTTATTAAAAAGGGGCTTTCATCCCCTTGTTCAATCCCTTTTAATTTGTTTAAATTTATTGTAAAACCCAAAAAAGGTTTTTTGGCCAAGGCCTCCCATTTTAAGGGTATTTAAAAAAAAATTAGGATACTATTATGTTCCCTAATTCCAAAGTTGCTTCCCTTTATAAATTTTTGTATTGGTCCCAAACCGTCAACAAAGGGCGGGTAAAAAGGGACCCGAGAACCCCCAAAAGGTCAGGTAATATCCGGGAAATAAATAATAAACAATTCTTTAAAAAATCATTCCAATTTTTGCGCCAATATTTATTTTTCCCGGTGGTTTTCCCTTTAACCGTCAAGGCACGTTGGCGACCGTCATTTCCTTCCGCCAAACCCGACCACCAAAACCGTTCTCCAAAAGTTCCCTGGTTTTTACATTTGGGAAACATAATTTATTTTCAATAACTAATTATAATATATTTCAAGGTTTTTAAATTTAGTTTTAAATTTAAAAATCTTTTTTACCTTTTTAAAAAAATTTTTCATTTTTGTTTTTCTGATGATCTACGAAAAAATAGATTTTAAGCCTCCCAAAGAAGGGAAACGAAACCAGTCCGGGATATTAAGATTCATTTATTTAACATGGCCGAAAAATTCTTATCCGTTTTAACTAAATTTATTGTTTATAAGGAGACCCGGAGTCTTTTGCCCGGTTTTGAAATTTGGAAATCATTTATTAGAAGACAGACCAAAGAATTTTTATAAAAAAACAAACCTTTGGGGAAAGGCACAACCAGTTTAAAATTTTTGATTTTGGACAGAGATCAAAAAGTTTTTAAAAATAACTTTGGGGAGAAAAAAACTGACCATTTAAGAAAAAAGAAACAATTTTCGGAAGATGTTGATAAATTTTTATAAATTGAACGTGTCAAACCAGATTGCAATCGATTTATATATTGAAAAAAAACGAACTTTTAGGAATACTGCCATGGAAGATTTATTTGAATACATTTTTACTAGGATTAACAAACTATTCTATTTGTTGCTTTAAAATCAAATTTTATCTGAAAAAACTGCAACAGAAGAAGAAAATTGTTTAAAATTGTCCGTTTCGAACAGTTCGACACAAAATTTTCTCTAATTGTGAAACTTAAGTCTTGACTTTTTAAAATAAAGATTTTAACCTAAATTTCAAACATAAATTTTAACCCTTTTTCAAACAGTAATCTTATAAACCTAATTTTTTCATTTTAATAAATCGTGGCTTCAAAATGGTCATAATACAGAATGTCGCAACTTAAATTTAAAAAAACATGCACCTAACATAAATAACCAATTATCAGTACAAGCACAAAAATACTGTAAAATGTAAAGGATCTTCAAAAAACAAAATTTAAACAAAATGGTGCCGGTTCGCGGAACCTCGTGATATTATTAAAGACACAAAACTTAAATTTTATAAAAACCCGTGATCCAAATTTAATAAAATCACAAAGACGGATAATAATTTTATTAAAAGGTTCTTTACTAGTTCACCCAATCTCAAAGGTCGGCCAGCTTGGGCAATTCACGTTTACGACTAATAACCTTTGACCAAATTATTTTAAAAAAGTTCAATCAGTATTCTAAAACGATAAATGTTTCTAAATTTCATCATCGACAAGGTTAAAAAGTTAAGACTTCCGAAAAAAACCCAAATATTTGTTTTTGAAAAATCCTCCCCTATAAAACGAGCTATTATTAAGGATTAAAGAATAAGAAAAGAAATAATAATATTATTAAAAAAATTTCTTTGCCTAAGTTTCTTTAAAAAAAATTTTAAAAAGCCATGTTTTTAATGTGTTTCAAATCCCCTTTAAAAATCTAGTTTGTCGAAACAACCAGTTCTGGGACAGAAATTATAAAATAAAAGGTTTTGGGAAATGAATTTGAACTTTAGGACAAAACAATTTTCGAATATCGTATTTCCCTCAAAAAAATAACAATTATATATTTATAATTGATGATTCAATAAACCTAATATAGATGGATTATTGGTAGGATTTTATTCAACATTTCAAGATAAGTTAAAGTATTTACCAACCCTTGATTTAGAATAAATTAAAACCCTTTATTTTGAAACCATCATATGAACCTCCAGGTCTGAAAGTATTGAGGTCCAGTTTTAATTTCCGATTTTTGAATCAAAAGGAAGCATTAGTTTTAGACAATAAAATTTGTAAGCAATTTTCAAGAAAGTTCCTTAAAGACAATAAGAGGTCAATATTTCTGTTTTAAATACTACAGAGACTCCTATTGAAATAGATAATTTTCAAGTTAAATTCCTTTCAGCTTCCATCTATTAAAACATCTGACCCAACATGAAGTTATACATACATTGATGTTTTAAAATAGACCGTTTCAAAAAGTTTTAGATCAAATTGTTATTAAATTACCCAAGAAAAGAAAGCGTTAATGCTGTTTATAGATAAAGATATTTTTTTGAAGGGAAAAAGCATACCAAGAGAAATTTCATCAATCTGGGAATGCACCTTTATAAAAAAATATCGTTCCCAGAAATTCCAAGATGAAGGGAAAACAAATTAATGATGCTTGACCAGAATATTATTAGGCCAACTTACCTTGAATCCCGATGGGAAAGAAAAAGATGGACTTCCAAACAAAAACGGATCGTTAAGACATCGTCAATTAAATATGTCTGTTTCGTTTATCCGCCCTCTTAAAAATATATTAGATAATTAGGACACTGAAAATTTCACACAGACTTAGCATCTGGCCATCAATTTGTCTAGATCCAAAGCCGAGAAAAAAGGATTCAGGACTACCAAGGCAATCTGGGACCAATTCACAAGAATGCCTTTGGTTTTAAAACCCCACCATTTCAGAGGCTGATGAAGTGTCCACTGGTTTAAAGGTTTAAGTTTTTTTAGACGATTGTGTATTTCCGAATTGAATCTTTTAAAAAACTTGAACTTGTATTTTCAAAATTTGAAAGCTAATCAAAAGGCCGAAAATGGAATTTTAAGACGAAGCGTTATCTTGGGTATAATTGGTAAAGGTGTTTTACCAAACCGATAAGATTAAAGCTATTCCGTTTAAGACCTAAAACACCCAAAGAATAAAATTTTTTGGGTCTGCCGGTTATTACCAAGATTTTGTTTCTCTCATTTAACCAAACCATAACTTTGGGGAAAAAGAAAGACGAATTTTCAATTGACCCCATGAACAAAGAAAAGGGTTTAAGTTCTAAAACATAAGTTAATTTCTCATACTTCGTTCCAGTTTTTAAAACTTTTATAGTTACTAATGCTTCTAACAACGTGGCCCTATCACAAGGGAAAAGGAAAAGATAAACCAACCTGACATTAAAAAGCAAGAAGGAATTACCACTAGAAAAAAGAACTCCTTTAATTTTTTTGGTGTAAAAAGTTTGACCGTACTTTATGGATCAAATTTAAAAGTAAAACCATCTCCATTAAATGGTTTTTAACCAAAGACCCAGGCGGGTTTATTAATTGTAAAACTAAAGAATGAATGAAATTATATATTCCTGTATCAACTCTAAGAGATGCTTATCTGAACCGGGTAAAAGCCTTTCATTCTAAAATGATTCCTCAAGAAAAATTTTAAACAACAATTTAAAAAACTTTATTAAAATACAAATTGAGGAACAAAATAAAGTTTGTTTAAAAAACAAAAAAAATTTTGTCCGTTGTTCAACTTTGATTAATGCCCATTCGAACAACTCATAACAATGGCTGATAATTGCATCACTTCCGAAAAATTGGAAACCCACAATAGTTAAACAAAGGATAAACACCTTACTTATACACTGGTTCATCAACGAAAAACCAAAAAACAATAACAACTTTACAAGTAAATATTTATGTCTCAAAATGTTATTAAGGGTCGCTATTTCGATTTTTCAGAACCTTTAATAAATTAACCTATGTTAAATTTAAATATTATATTCTTTTATGGAACTAATTTAAAATTTTTTATAAAAATCAAAATTCACCCATTGAATTCCAAATATTCTTTAGAAAACCAGGACCCAAAGTTCCCTGGTTAAAATTATTAAAAGAATTAAACAATGTATTATTGGAAAATTGGTTCAGATATAGGTTTTGTTAAGATTCGTTGCGTTTTTACGAACATGTAATAAAGCACCGGTTATTATATCTAACCCCATTTGAACGTTTAGTTTTGATATTGATACTTTGCCCAAGGGGTTTAAAAAAATTTAAATACATTTAACTTTGAAAGATGATCTTACTAAATTTCAAATTCCGATGATACTTTTAAAGATGGGGAGAATTTAATTCACTTTTTTCATTATTTGGATTCCCTAAGATATACTGACCGATGGTATTTTTGTTTTCGTCAGTTATTCAAAGAAAACAACAATTTTAAAATTAAAATTTATTTTAACCCATATCATCCTCAAACGAATGGTGCCGCCAGCCATGCTACACTCGAATATTTAAAATCTTTTTAACGAAAACGACGATTGGCATTGTTTTTGAACCGTTTTATCATATAATAAAACCAATTGATAGGTTTCACCCATTTGAAAGTTATTAAAGGGTCATGCCAATATTCGGATTTATGAATCAAATGACAGTACGATTATCTGAGTATATTAAAAACTTCAAAAATGAATATTCTTGAAAAGATTACAAAAAAAATAAAAGTAAAGAGTCTTCGAAAAGAATTAGATGTTTTCTAAAAAAAAAATATAAAACAGGAGTTTGTGTTTTAAACAACATCAAGATTACGAAAGTTTTTCCCAAAGGAAAAGGACCATTAAAATATTAAAACAATGGGAAATAATGTTATTTTTGATTAATGAAACATGTAAATATCATATTTAAAATTAAACCCGAAATTACAATTTTTTTGGTTATTCTTCATGAAGTTTTCAGAACCAATTAACCTTTTTCATAGTCCGGAAATTTCACCCCGAATTATATTTTATAAAATTTCAAAGTTATTACCATGTCAATGTTGTTCCAATAAAGCCTTTAAAAAAGTCAAATCAATTAAATTTTTCCTTTTGTGGGAAAATTATTTATAAATAGATTTCTGGGATGCTATAAGTCCCCTAGAAAATTTAATTACTAAAATCTGAAAAAATTTCCATCTTTACTTGAAAAACACCAAACCGATTTAAAAGTCTAGAATTTTGGTAAATTTAAAATTCTTTTGGCATTGATTGGTGATGCAAGAAAGTATGATGAAAAATTTTCCCCAGGAAAAATAAAATTTTTTTTTTTAATGAAAGACAATAACAATTGTCCAATCAACTATAAATAATTTTAATGTTTCATAAATAAGTTAAAATGAACTTAGATTAAATAAAAAATTGAAAAACTTGACTTATTTCAAGAAAATTATAAAACAATTTGTTGTTAATGAAAAATTACTGTTTGAATATTATAGAAAGTTCTTTTAATTTTTATTTTTTAATAAATTTAATTTTTTTATTTGCAAAAAAAATTTTGCACCCTAATGTTTTAACTCCAAAATTATTCAATGAACTTTATAACAGTAAAATTAAAAGAAAAATGTAGAGTTTCCTGTTTCAATCTTTAAAAATATTCATAATATTATTGACCTATCTAAACTTGTTTTTTATTTTTATAATGACAAATTGTATTTGTTATTTCAAAATTAATCCATTAAGTTTAACATTTTAAAAATACCCTTACCTACACCCAGAAAAAATAATATTTTAACTATGTCCTTGTTCATACTTCTAAGTTTATATTAATCAGAGATATTTGGGTTATTCCTGTTAGAAATAAAAATTGTAAGAATTTAATAAGTTGTTAAATCCCAACCTCTATTTTATCCACTATTAATAACCTCTTTGGAAAAAGACTTTTAAGAAATAATTTAACTTCCTAAATGTTGAACCTAAAACAATTTATTGGGACATTAATGGGGGCAAAAACTTAACGATGGAAGATATATTTTTCAATCCAAGCCTCAGGAAAAAAAATGTGACAATGTAATAAAAGATTATACCAAAAAGGTTCTGGATATTTATTGAAAATAATTGTATTGCTTATTTTCAAACTTTGAATTTTCACCATCTCAAAATATAATAACACTATACCGCAACTTAAATTAACTTTAATATAGTAGAAGATGATTTTGCAAATATAATATAATAAATAAAACATTACATACATTTACTCCTATTGCATTAACAAATATTGATTTAGAATCTTTAAATTTAGCCATAAGTTAAATAAGTTGCAAGACCAAATTAATGAGGGCCCAAAATCAATCTCATATTGTCCAAGTATGGACATTACTATTCTACACTGACTTATATAATTGTTGTGTATTATTGTTTACATTTTATATAAATTATATAAAAGATGTTTTCCGAAATACTGTCATAATTCTTCTTGTTGCATTCAAATATTCAACCAGTGTTATAATAATAAACAACCTAGAATAAATAATTCAACGGTAAAATCATCAATGGAATTAACTGACATTTCTGATGACTTTGAATATGACAAGAAATCAACAAAAGTTTGCCAGAAATAGAAATTAAAAATAAAAATAAAGTAATCTTTCGACATGGAGTAATCGAAATTTGACAAATTATTAAATATAAAGAACCAAATCAATTTATTAATTTCTATTACCATTATCACTCTATTTTAATTTTTAATTCCTTTTGTATTACTTAAGATTGACTTGATTATTTTATAGAAATTACTTTGTAAACGAGTTTTATCATATATAATCGATAATTATAAATCTATTTTTAAATATTTTCTTTTTGTACATAGATTAACTGATTATTTTTAAGAAACTATTTTATAAAACAAGTTTACTTTTATAAAATCATTAATTATTATAATGTTAATCTTTGACAATCAAACTTTTGAATTTTAATTTATATTTTATTTTAAATTTTGTTATATAGCCTTCGATTTTCTAAAAGATAATCTCCGTCTTAAAGGGGAGATGTTATGTTCTAATTATTGTACAAAGAGACTGCACAAGTCAGCACTCATTTATATAAAAGTGTTGGCTTTAGCTAATATGAGGCAGTCAACCTCCATACTCGATTCAATCAACACGTTTAATTGTTATAAAGTTGTGTATTGTTATAAATTTTTGCAGCCCTAATAAAAGTGTTTTTTTTAAAAAGGACCCACAGAGCGCCATCCTTACAGATCGCAACGTTAAGTAAACTTATCGTGTCAGTTATCGCCTTTGCGAATATTACAACCGCTAAGATATTAATCTATATGGAGCTTCTGCATAATTATAGTAAAGAGTTAAAACATTTAAGATATATCCATATATTAAAAACTTAATTGCATACTTACACATAATTATAATAAGATTCATAAAGATGAAATTTCTTTTATTTGAAGATAGGAAGCGGTAGCGTGTATTAGGGGAGGCCTATGTCACCGTGTGGATTGATACAGGTGATTATGATGAATTTTAACATCGAATAATCGAGTTATATTCTATTTCAATACTTGAAACCTATACAAACCAACACTTAATAGTATCGAGGATTGGTTTGTAGTATTCAGCGTAGAAGAGAAAAAACAATTTATATTGACAGCTTACGTTATCATAAGGTCACTTCGGTTGATATAGGTTTAATTATTGACCTTTAGTTTTAATTCAATGACATACTCAACGTGAAATTTTAACAAAAAAATATGACCGACTACAAAAAAAGATTAAAAAGCATAATTATATCTATTTTACGCAATATAAGCAGGTAACAACGTGCTTGCTGTAGGAAATTGTATTGTGATTTGTCCTCTGCATTTTAAATCTCCAATGTCGTTTAAAGTATATATTTTATCAAAACATTGTCCATGACACGTTTTATGTACATAGAATGAAGAAATTTTTAATACATTTTGTGTAAACTTACGCAATATTACCTTAAATGAGATTTGAATATTAAATTGCAATATTTTACAATAAAATGGTTATTGTTGGTTATTCTTAAAGTAAAGCTATATGCGTTCGCAGACTTTATTATAGACCATTTAGAGACGTACAATTATGTAGAACATTTAAGTCCGATCTTTTACGGTTTTGGCAGCGTTTGCAATTTATTCGCACGAGGTTGTGATTTTCAACGCCTAAATTTTCTTAATTTATTTAATATCTATTAAATTACAAAATAGGACCAAATGATATGTAATATCTATAATTTAAAACTAACAACAATTTCACGGCACTAGGAGTGGAGCAACGAAGTAAAATATGTAATAATTTAAAATAAAATATGCGCTCCCAATTGAGTACCTCCTTCTTTTGAGAAGTCAGTCAAAAAGAGTTGATATTACACTAAAAACGTCCATACATCTATTTAAGTGTTCATTTCAATGCTTTTACAATATTTCACTTATTAAAAATGTATTTTAAAAGCAACGACAAAAATCGCTTCTTAGGACGGCACGCGTTATGCAACCTTAGGGTAAGAGGAAAGTTTAATTTTATTTTTATAGATAAACCTTTTCTAATCTTCTATTTCATATTATAACACTATTGAGGTTGTCATATTCACAGCTATATTTTTTATAAAAAAATATCAATATGCAGCTATCTATAGATGGGAAAGTAATTAAAAATGTCGCATCAAAAGAAATATTGCGTTATATTTCAAATTATAATGTTGCCAAGGTGACGGTGTAAATTAAGGATCCGTTTGAATAAAAATTGCAAATTAATATCAACGATTGGGATTCCCAAAGAGGATTGCGGTAGAAATTGTTTTCCTTGTAATTTGTTTTTGTTTGTGCTTTATCTAACTACCTACATTTTAAGCCCTTCTTGGCGATTGCGTTCGCTCGGCAGATATTTCGGTTTTTTTAAAGAAAATACTTAAAGGATTAATTATATTTCATGTAACTTTTGTTTTAACTTTTAAAATAAAATTAATGTGTTATGTTCTCTTAAAAAAAATTAAATGAATAAATCTGTTTGCTTTACTTTAAACACATTGATTACTGTGACTCGTTGACTGTTAAATTTATATGTGTTTTGTGATTAAATGAAGCCGAAACGTTGGCTAAGTACTTATTGCAACTTATAAATTACATTTATCTAAAATAAGGGATTCGGTCCAAAAACCCTTAAATGAAGAAGGCGTTGATTAGGGAGGCCTATGTCCAGCAGTGGACTAACGCAGGCTAATGGTGGTGATGATATTCATCGGTCCTGATGGCTTCGGCCTAGAAAGTTCAATTCATATATTATTAAAGATCTTTATTTCAACCTGTAAAATATACCAAAACGATTAAAAAATATTGATGAATTATTAAATAAAAAATATTAAATTGTTTGCTTGTATGTACAACGTGGAATTTTACTGTTATTTATGTTAAGTTGTAAAATATATTCTATTTTATTAGTAATATTGTAAATTGTCATTACTAAGTATAATAACTACAGAAGGTAAACTGTATAAACAACGTAATATTTATTTATAGGTTCACCCAAATAATAGGGCAATATAGAATTAAACTGCTTGATAAGTTGTAATAAATAAGTTCCGTGCATCGGAAATATATTTTATCGCCATATAAATTGCGAAATCCGCGAACGTCAATCGTCCGTCAGTCGTTTCAACATATAAGCTGTTTAATCTGGCTTGTCAATTTGAAATGCATTGGGGATTTGATGGTGATCGTCACGGGCTTATACTTTGTTTATTAACGGTCTTTACAAAGGAAAAAGAAACTAAATGCTCCTCTCCTAGCGGATTGTATTTCAATATTTATTTTCTAATCCATAACTAGCATTTTTAATAATGTTCTTTCGTAGCTTTATGATGAAAAGAGCGCTTTGCTAAAGTTAATTTAAACTAAAGTAAGTGATGGCGTATGTATATACCTATAAAATATCTACAGTTTCAAAGGTAAATTAATACCGTGTAGTATATATAAAAAACCCTAAGATCAAATTATGCACATAAAAAAGATATGAATTAAATACTAAGTTAACGGAACTCCCTATATTAGTCACTCCTTCAAAGAACTAAATGTCGTCCAAACTGTTTAAATATAATGTAAATGAGATCGATAAAAACTCATGAGAAAATTAATTAAACCAGAAGTATATTATGTATACATAATTTTAAACTTATTTATGTTTTAATGTATATTGCTACTTATTAAATCTTTGGCATTTCTTAATTTTTATGTTGACTGACAATTGTTGTCATTTGCATTAATACAACCACTTTATCAATTGCGCATAAACCTAATGTATAGTTAACTTTTAATATAATTCTTTTAATACTATATCGTTTAATTACCTATAACGTTTTGATAAATAAATTTACACTCAATTCTTCTAATGCCATTAGTAAGAGTCTATAAAACTGTCTCATATTTTTAAATTATTATTTTAACATAGAAATTGTCACAATAAAAAAGGTACCAAAACCCATCTAAATGAAAACCCGTTTCGTATAAAGTTAAATTATCCAATTAGATCACAAGCTGTCAGTACAGATTTGTTAATGAAAAGTCCGAACGGCCATTTTATTAAATTAACCCATATCCTTTGTATTCTCATTTAAAATATAGAAATTTCCGAAAGTTTTATACAATTTCTGATTGGTAAATTTCGTAATTGTTTCGAATACGATCTTGTAGAAATTTTTTCTTTTAATATTTGTTCTAAATACTCATTTGATAACATTTTTAAGGAGATTCTTATTAAAAAAAAAAACAACTTTATTAAGGAGTCCTGTATCGTTTTTTTATTTCAAGTATTAGATAATGTCAATCAAATGCATCTTTGAATAATGTTTTTTTTTTAAATAAGTACTTTTTTATAAACACCCATTTGGTTTCTGTCAATTAGAACGAGAAACGCTTTGGAAACATTTTCGAATTTTTAGTTTTAAAAATATTCTTTCTACATGCGGCAATAGGTTGTAATTTTAGCCGACTATTTTTAATTTTAGTTAATTAACTGCCTCCGTAGTCTAGTGGTATAGGAGAGTGCTTTAGAAACCAGAGGTCATGAGTTCGAATCTTTCGGGGACTCAACAAATTTTCATTGTTGTTTCCTAGTTGGTTAGGGCAATTTGGGCCGCTCACCCATTTGTCTGAAAAGTAATATGATCCATGCGTCACATGGGCATCTAAAAAGTCGGTCCACCCACCAACCCGTATTGGACCAGCGTGGTGAGATAGGGTCCAGAAACCCCTAATGGATAGGGTGTATTAGGGGAGGCCTATGTCCAGCAGTGGACTATCAAAGGCTGATGATGATGATTTTTAATTTTAGTATCTATATTTAATATTAATTACCACAAAATAATCAACAAAAATGGCACTTCATTACAGGCATTGACTACCAAACAAAAAAAGCTTTATAAAAATCAGTCCTTCAGAAGTATAAAAAAAATACACAAAAATAACTATAATTTTTTCTAGTTTAAAATACTACGGAATAGCAAGATAACTAAAAAAAATTAAATTACTTATTAAAAAATGTTACTTTGGTTAATTAATTAAAACAGTATTCTAGGCCCTGCTTTGAATCGAAACAATTTGCATACAGAATTCGATGCTGCATAATGCCACGTTTCTGATCACTGTCCACTAACAAATACGCAGAGCCCTCGCATGGGCTCGTTATCACGCCGTCCAGCGCTCGCACAATGCTCTATTGCATTACAAATTAACGCGCCAAATTAAACAGCTTACAAGCAGCGCGATTGACGTCCGTGGATTACGGAATTTATGTGACGATAAATCTATAAACTGTGTAGAATATTAATCTTCCAAACTAGTGATACAAATGTGAAAGTAACTCTGTGTGTCTGTCTGTCCGTGTTTACTGACTAAACTAAATTTGTTACATACTTAGAATAGATTCTATAAAAAATACATAGGCTATTAGTTGTTGTAATAGAGGATAAAAGTTCTATGGAAATCATTTTTGTTGAACAAAATACGATGAAATTTTATGTCTAGATACTCGAAACGAGTCATAAGTGGTATTTTTGTAGCAATTTTGTAGTTTTATACTATACGGGCAAGAACTAGGGGTTGAAAAGGGATGAAAGTCTATATGGAAATTCATCGTTGAAGCAAAAGCGATAAAACGTTGTGTCCAATGATAGGCACATACAATAAAAACACCTCATTTGTATTATCCATAGTAATATTGTAATATTGTGTGACTGTCTATCTGTCTGTCTGTTCGTCTTTATATTTATATAAAACTTGCTATCTAATGATAAGCACATACAATAAAAACAGCTCATTTATATAAAACTATTCAAAATATTTTAATACACCTTGCGTAAAAAGTCGCGGATAATAGCTAGAATATTCATATTCGGTAAAAGCGTATAAAATATAATACATTGCACGTGTATCTATTGCCCTATACTAGTTTTATATCCTGTAACTAGAGTTCGAGTAGCGTTAAAAAGTTTAGTTTCAAGAGCGCAATTTACTTAAAATTTACGAAAACGAAAATAAATGATTTTATTAAAAAGTATAACAACTGACCAACTGTGTGACGTCTTTAATATTTTGAATACCAAATACATCATACTTTTCTTTGTGATATTTGATTATATATAACGCTGGACGACCCGCTTGGCGAAATAAGTGGTTTTTAACCTTGACTGTTGCGCCAGTGGGTGTAGGTTCGACTCCTGCAACGCGAAAATTATTATGTGATGAAGATTGCGTTTTCGTCCTGTATGTGTTTTGTACCTCTATTATATATTAAAATAAAAAAAAAAATGTAGTTTCCATAATACAAGCTTTGCTTAGTTTGGGACTTCATTCTGAAATGTCTTGAAATATATTTTATATATTTTTGCTGTTACGTTAATGTAATTATCAACTTAAATGTCCTGAAGTAGTTTTCCTTATTCAGTATTAAAAAAAATTCTGTTGCTCTCAACTGCCACATGTGACCGCTTGTCCTAAATGTAACAAGAAATGTAAGTTCTCATTGGAAGTAAAACCAGTGTACCAATATCATAGGCGACTTCTTTATGTTCTTCTTCAGGGTTTATTAGCTAACGGTATGTGCTCATAAGATGGAATAAAAACCTATGTATCTTATGTCAAAAAAATATATTTGGCGACGAGGCGAGCACATAATCCAAGTAATTCTGATGTGAATTAAAAAAATCTTGTTTTCTCAGTATTTTTACTACTTACAATGCCCTTCAAACTGAATTACAGTAGTAATCCCATACTACTGATCGGCAATAGAAATCAGTCCCGCGGTGTTCCTACATTATACATCGGTCCCTTATAAAGAGGGGTCTTACCAACTAGAATGTACTAAGAATCAGCTAACTTAAATGCCTCCGTAGCCTAGTGGTATGGGCGTGTATATTAGAAACCAGAGTTCGTGGGTTCGAATCCTCGTCGTCGCGGGGACTGAACAAATTTTCTTTGTTTCCTAGTTGGTTAGGGCAAATTGGCTGATCACCAAATTTTCTGAAAAGTAAGGTGATCCATACGTCGGATGGGCATGTAAAAAGTCGTTCCACCCACCAACCCGCATTAGAGCATGGTTGGGACACGGTCAGGCCAACAGTTGACTATCACAGTCTGATGATGATGATGAAGTTTCAGCTATAAAAATTTTCATAAAGAATTGTGACGCATAATTATGATAATCTTAGTAATGGAAATTTTTATTACTACCTTTGTTTGAAATTAATAATTGAACATATTAACGCATAGTAATATTGCTTTGAGTTTATTTATCGTCACCATACTTTGCATAAAATATTATCGGTCGTAACATGTTTTATGTGACACCAAGCTGACCATAGAAATATTTAATGTATGATCTAGTTTTATATTGCGCTGCTGGGCAACCTCCATTCGTGCTGAATTCATTTTAACATAATTATGCAGTTTTGGCTCTCTTCATTCTGGCATTCTATAATTTGGCCGCAAAATATTTTGGTTTGGTAATTAATAAAACAAATACTAATTTAAGGCAGGAATGATAACATGGATGCTAGTAAATGTTTTTGTAGATGTATGGATTTTTTTGGTGTATTTCCCGCCGTGTTTCTTTTGATGCTAAACATTGAATTGAAATATTTGACTTTGACTTTAAATCACGTTATGTTAACTACCTTTATTGATCATAAAAGTGCCCATATTACTGGCATAGTACTTTATCAGTTACAACATAATTACTGCAAATTCCCTGTCACTATATAAGATTAGCTTTATTTAAAATAAGGGGAAGCAATTTTGAAACAAAGTGTGACACTTACTTAGATGCCAGGTTAATTACTTTAGCAATATGTGACATCAAAGGTTTACGGCTCCCACATGGTCTTCCGTTTTATACAAATAATAATAATTGTGTAAACTTCTTACATCGTGATTTCGTATGAATATTTTATTTCTTTGAATAATACAAGACCAGCAGGACTTACCCCTGATGGTTAGTGATAAGCGTATGAAAAAGAACCGTGGTTAAAATAAAAAGGATGTAGCAAAGGTCTTTGTAGCTGACTTCATATATATACTGAAATTAAGAGGAGAGGATATTATGATGATGATGATGTATAAAATATTATAAATTAATCAGCGCCCCTAAAAATCCTCTTTGGCATCCAGTGTAATTAACCACGACAAGCCGACACTTGGTTTGATTATGATATATGAAGGTTATCGAGATCACGCGCACAATATAACACACCGATGATACCCTGTGGTCACCGATGCACTTGATTGTATTCTTCAGTGACCCATGCACGTCTAGGTTTACGTCAGTATTCCGGTGTACAAAAGGAAACTACACAGCAACTCCACCTACTTTAAGTTTGTTTGACATTCCTTAAGATATTTCAATTATTTATAAAATCTTCATTGTTTTAATTGTTTAGTATTTTTAGTAAAAAAAGTCTTGAAAATATGGACTTTGGGCTCTCCAATCTGATTAGTCAATTTGAAAGACGTAAAGGATTGTTTTGAAGCTAACTGCTGAAATATAAAGCTGTCAATTTCAAACATAGAAATGTTACTGTTATTTATTGATTATCAACAACGCTATCACAGATTCTAAAAGGGACGCCTATAAATTGAGACGAACCAATGAGAGAAAATAAATAGGACTATTTTTATGCCATCTTTCACAATATAATTAATGCAACCAACAAACAATTCCAAAAACACAAATGCCTTATCATTCAAAAAACCTGAAGCGATCATTCCATTACCAGAGCTTTGTTTATTGACCAATTATGTGAAAGGATCTCATATGTTACTTAGGTACTCTCCGTTTCTTTCAGAAACGTGTAGTATTCACGTTAGTTTCATTAATTATCTACTTACATTTATATATATGTACTATTGTTAATATTTTGGAACATCATTATTCCAGTCCGGTATTATTGCTTAAACCACGAATAACTTGAACCGCAATGTGTCAACAGTAAAACCATCGGCTTAACCTCTGCTTAATTTGTTGGGGTGTTTGCAATTTACATATCTGTTTAAAAGTAGTTCGTAAACAAATATTAACGATACTATCATAATTAACATCGTTATAATAAAACTTTATTTTGCTAAACATTTGGTATACACATATTTTATGTAAGCATATTATTAATTACGCGCCTATTAAATAATGATGTTGTGTAACTGTGTACTTTGATTTATAGTGGGCAATGTATATTATTTTCTAAATGTAATTGAATCGATTAGTATACACATATTTTATAATTTTGTTAAAATATATATTTAATGCAACGTATATGCGTTGAGATAAGCATAAAGCAATATTTACTTTGCAAAGTAGTCATCAATAAAAACTGCACTTTTAAAAGGCATTTATTTTATCTTACAAATATGAAAGATTATAAAAGATATAACCTTAGCTAATTAAAATATTATCATACTCTATAATAGAAATTCTTTTTATAGATTTATGATCTATTATAGTAAATTGCGTTCTATCAAATGCAACACGATCTCCAGCTATAAATTGTAAAAATAGAATAAGGCAGTAACTATATGCCAAACGTATAATATTTCATTTATATTTACTCAATGTTATTCATATAGTTTTACTGAAAGTTATGTGATGATAAACGTAAAATGAATTCTTGATATCAATTCTTTTTTTGTTTATTTTAGATATATTCATCGCCACGTAATTTTTGCAATCCGCGGACATCAATCACGCTGCTTGTAAGCCGTTTAATCTGACACGTCAATTTGAAATGCAATAGAGCATTTTGCTGGCACTGGACGGCGTGATAACGAGCTCATGCGAGGGCCTTGCTTATTTGTAGTGGGCCGTGATCAGAAACGTGGCATAATAGAGGATCAAATCCCGTATGCAAATTGCCACGTTTCAAAGCGGTGCATGACTATAGAGTCTAATCAAAAATGAATTTACTGCCCGACGCAATATAGTCCTTGTTTCCTGCGGGGAGGAACAATTTCGTTAATATAATAAGTCACGTATAATCGTAAAGACTTGAATGATTGGACGACTTGTAATTAAAACTATTTAAGTCTGTCCTTAACTATATAAGTATTAACTATGAGCTATATATTTTTTGCGAATATAAGCTATAATATTTTTTTACATAATTTTTTTACATAATGGAGCTGTCTTAAGTGCTTTTTCAATGAAAAATATTCTTAGTAAAAGACGGCTAAAAGAATAGTTCGGCTTCGTAATTAGTAAATATTTATATAAAAAAATTAGTCAATTGCATTAACCTCTTGATATTAAAATTTAAAACATTTGGAACAATAGGTGCATATTAAATATTACACTATAAATATAACTTGGGAAATTATAAATTAATCGATACTTGTAACTTGCATCGTGTAGTTGAATAAAAGTTTACAAAAAAGGAAAACTGCAAACGCCTGGTGCTCAAAACTTAAAAATGTTTCTTGTTTTATTGCTATAATTTTTATGGCAGGTGTAATCACCGTACTATTTTAGCTGTGTTTATCTACACGGGTAAAACCCCTTTATCATCACGCCACGAAAGCAGGAGCCAGCTGGAAGGAAATATCATGCAAAGGTAATTTATTGTTAAATTGCGAGAAAGACGCTCGGTAACATTGGCTTACTATTATAATGTGTTAGCATTTGTAAGTAAAAACACAGCATATTAAATAAAATGCCAAAATAAAACAATATCAAAACGCTTCTACACTCGTTATTGACAATACCTTTAAACAGTAAATTGTAAATTAGTTACCGAATCGTATTAATTCCGTTAATGTATATAAAAAATCTAATGAAGTCAATAATAAAAGCTCAAGAAGTATGTAGCCCCTAAAGTTTTATTATCCAATAAGAACAACAGAAGGCCGTTAAAATTGTGTATTTGGAAGTTAAAACAGCTTTTGTTTTAATTAACCCAAATTTTTGTTACTGTTAAAAGTATTTTAAAAATTGTCTTTGTTGTACCTTTGTCGGGACAGAAAGGGTCAGTGTCCACTCGAAAAATGTAACATTTTATTTTGTATCGACAAGCATACGGAAGAAAAATAACCTAAATAAATAAAAAAATAACATCGATATAAATTTGAGCCCTACTTTTGCAAGTAAGAGCCATCTACCGCCAGTTACAGTTACTTTTACGTACGATTCGGAGTGACATGCAAGAGAAACTAGTACTACCGTTTTATGTTGGTTCTTTCGTAGTTCTAATAGATGGCAGTATTATTACATTTTTGTACATTAAAGAAAAAATGTTTAATATTTGTTATTTTTTTTAAAATACTTTCAGAAGCAGATTATCATCGTCATAATCGTTATCAGCCTGTGTCAGTCCACTGCTAGACATAGGCCTCCCCTAATGCACGCTACCTCTTCCTATCTTCGGCTATTCTCATCCATTCCACAGCAGCCACTTTGCGAATGTCGTCACTCTATTTTACCACAGGGCATCCCACGCTAAGTGTGCAAGCCTCGGTCTCCATTCTAGAACTTTTCGACCCCAGCAATCGTCAGTTCTCTTATGTGATTAGTTCACTGCCATTTCAGCTTACTAATCCGAAAATAATAAATCATTCACCAGTAATTAAAAAATAAAAACAAAAACACAAGGTAGGTGAATAAGTTTTCAAAATTTTGTGTAAAATTCACACAAAAATCATTAAAATGTTTAAAACGTCCCGCTGCTTTGTTGTTTTAGGCAATGATTTAAAAGTGAAAATAAATAAAAACATATTACAACAAGAAATAAATAACGGTGGAATTTACTACGTGTCTCTTACTTTGAACATTGTATATTGAAATAAATATTTGCCGGAATTTGGAGTAGAGCAATAGTGATCAACAATCAACCAAAGGCGTGGTAAAATTTTTTTATAAAAAAACTGAATTTTAAAATTAACAAAATCTCCTAATTCCGGCCAGTATAACACAAACGATCCGAATTTAAATTGAAAATTAAAAAATGAATCGGAATACCGCTAACGTTCTTTATTTAAATGATAAAAAAGTGAAATGAATCGATCTCGCAGCCCATAAGCGGCCGGTTCTCTTTTGTTATGGTGTAAATAGCCTTACGGGACGAACGAGCAAACGCAGAATTCCGTTATACTCCCAAACCCACTGACCTGAAGGCCGAGTCGAATTCTTATCACTTTCGCCTAGATAGTGCGGTCAATGACTTGTTGATTAATGGTCATTTCTTTTCATCTGCGCTCTTAAAGATTCCTTTTATTTGAGCAAAAGCTAAATGCCTCTTGAAATTAACAGTTACACGGACTATATTTATTTGGGCGCATAAGTGAAATGGGTGCACGTTTCTTTATACCGATTCAACACCTTCAGAGCTTAAGTATTTCACAATTACTTGGTACAAAATGTGCACATATAATACTATTTTCAAATACATCCCAGATAAACATACCGTTAATTGTAAAATGGATGTTGTCATATATATTAAAAATTGTAATGTAAAAGAAATATGATATTTAATAAAAAAATTAAATGCTGAAAACTTGCCAGTCTTGTAAGTTTTTGATTCGATGGTAATTTTAGATGTCTATAAGTTGATGACTCTATTGTGCCTAAACTAGAAAAAAAAATCACTGCGGTTTTAAATACTTTTAGCACATCGATTAGTTCCATTAATGTTTTTAGTGCAAATATCGTGGTGGATATGGTCCAAGCCCCTAATGGATAGGGTGTATTAGGGGAGGCCTATGTCCAGCAGTGGACTAACAAAGGCTGATGATGGTGATGTGATGTGATCATTGTTTGTTCGTTGTTTTTACGTTGTTTTAAGGATAATTAAATTTACCAATTCCACTTTGTTTTTCTCCTTACAATCAGATTTAAATCCAGTATATTTCCATTGCTCAAACGTAATGATATGTAACGAGGTGCACTGGAACGTACATATAACGGTCAAGTTGAGGCTAAACATAACAAAGAAATATTTCGTACGATTCGCATGAAACGTTGCTATGAATGAAATAATAAACACGAGAATAATGTGAACAAAACGGATTTCGCATGTCAATGGTTAATTGTCTAATTTTTAAAAATCCAAATTTAAATCTATGAAATAGTATTACGAATTCTATAACAACATTTTTATATCACTAAAGGCCCAGAAAAAATGTTTTTGAAATTATGAAATTAAAGGCCACGTTACTTAATCTCCTTACAAAAAAACTTTTAAATGAAAAAGTTGGAGTATGAGAAATAGCGTATAACATTTCTAAATAACCTGGCCGTTGACTTTGAAGTAACTGTTTTTGGCAAAAACATCTCACGTGTTTGGACTATCAATTTGTAACTCGTAACTATATGTTATTATACGTAATGATTATAACAGTAACGCCAATGGAATGACGAATTGTAACATGTATGCTATACGTGTAGCCTAGATACCATACAAATTACAAGAACTTTGAGAATTATAGTGGTAGGTCCCCTTTTTACATGGGACCGTCTGGGTGGGTACCACTGCGGTGCCTATTTCTACCGCAAAGCAATAGTGTGAAAACACTACTGTGTTCCGGTTTGAAGGGCACCGTAGCCAGCGTATTTACTGGGTAATAGAGACTTAACATCCTATGTCTCACGTAGGCAGGGCGTTGGTACCACTTTCCAACATCTAGGTGTCGTGACCACTTTCCATCAGGTGCGACTCCGTCTGCGCGACAATAAAAAACTTTTATTATACTTACTTTGTATTTGAGAGGTGAATCAATTAGAAGCAACATAACTTTTTTTGTGCAGGATACAAATATAATAGCCAGAGTTTATAGTATACACATATAATGCAAGCCGGAAGACAAAGCACTTCTCAATTTCTTTATTCTTTATGTTGTAAAGTCAACATACACGAATAAAGAAGTTTGGTCGTCATACAGAAAACGATGTGTCATAAAAATATTGACAAGTGAACATAAATTCTGACTGATAATTAAAGACTGTCAAATAATTTGACACTGGTCAAAATAAATTGACATGAGAAACATAACAGCGCATACGCTCTTATTAATTTTGGTATTAGAGCAATATTATTTTAGAAATTAACATTAATAAATTTAAAAAGTTCGAAATTTATGTGTAAAATACCTAATTATTTGGTTTATAATATTATTAATTAATTTATAAATACATATACATCCTAGTAATAGAAGCTTAAGATTTTTTTCGTATTTCGCGTTTTTTAGGAATCTAGTGTCACAAATTGATATATGGCTCAGAGTTAACTTTTTTACTAGGCTAAGTTTTCTTTTTTGATTTGTAACAGATGAATTTAAATTTTTGGATGAAACATTTGCTGCAAAATGTGCTTTGTCAATTTTCGTATCATGCTCAGCATTATCCTCAATATAAATTCCATAGCACAGCATATTTATAGCAATTTAAATAGTCTTTGAACAATGATAATAATTGTATCAGACAGACAGGTTACCTAACCTGGGTCAGTGATGATTATCATTATTTTAAATATATAAGAAATCAGTCGTTTGCAAACCAGTTGTTCCACAAACTCCATCAGCCAACCGGGTTTCCGTAAACCGTTTTTTTTCAACGACAAAGAAAAGACGCAGCGCGTCTGTTTATTAAATTTCTTATCTTCGGCAGTTTAAAGCAAAATTATGCTTTAAGATATTTTAGCGTAACGCTCCAGGTTCCAGTTACTCCCGGATACCACACTTTTTACACACAATTCACCTAGCCATTTTCCCAAGTTATCATGGGGTCGGCTAAAGCAGGTAACAACGTGCTCTCCGTACGAAATTCCGTCGCGTTTTCTGCCAATGCATTTTAAATCTCTGATAACTTTAAAGGTACTCATTTTATCAAAATATCGTCTTTGAATTACTTTTAAATGTGCCTGTACCACCTTCTTTTTTGATGTCGGTCAAAAAGGCAGCAGCATGACGGATTCCCGTTGCTATTTTTCTACTTTGGTAGAATTACCTAACCTAAAGTTTTGTAGTAATAAAAACATGTAATACAAAGATCTTTCATTACTCTTTCACCTAACCCCGTCAAACAGGTATAAAAATAAAATATTTATAGCACTCATTACAACTGTCCAATATTAAAGTAACAAAAGCACAACAAAGAAATATTTTATTTTATATCTGACACATTGAAATATGCACACCAGTAATCATCATTTCAACATGCACGGAATCTACATTACGAGAATCTCAACTCCTTGTATGTCTACAAGACGATAAAAAAACTAAGTATATTACCGCAGATTGTAAGGATATCGGTTAAGTGAGAATGCAATGATTGAATCGGCTAACGGAACATATAGTGTCCCGTTGTGGTCATAGTTTAAATGCAATTTTTTACTCAAGTATATTGAAGATAAAATTTATCAAAACAGAAATTAATGTCTATGGTTGAATTAACTGCTAAAAGAAGTGTGTTATTATGCTATATACTTTAGCTACGATGACAATATTCAATCCGTAATACAAAGGGCTTCAATCATTTAAAGATTATTATTCGCCTCCGAGATCTAGCGGTATTGGCCCTTGCTTTATACATGGGAGGTCGCGGGTTCGAATGGAAAACTATATTGTGTTATCGTTGTTATATGGGTAGGACAATTTGGACCAATCACCAAATTGTCTGAAAAGTAAGATGATCCATGCGTCGGACGGGCTTATAAAAGTCAATCCACCCAACAACCCGCATTGGACTAGCGTGGTGGGATACGGTCCAAAAACCGCCTTAAAATGGAGAAGCCGTGCACTATGGAAGGTCTATGGCCAGCAATGGACTAACACAAGGCTGATGATGTTGATGAAGTACATAATAAAAGACTATCAGTAAGTAATATAAAATTACTAAATTTGGTTTCTTATCAATACGGAATTGATAAAAATAAGTAAATAGATATATTGACATTAATAAATGTTCTATGCAGGAATCTTGTAACAATAAACATTTAGTTTTTAATTCCGATCTTATAAAATGAACAAATAATAAAAGTGAAATGAAAAACAAAACACGTATTATGTGATTATATTCATAACAATACATAGTATTAGTAGTATCATTTTAAAATTACAATGCTTTGTTTTCTTTTATGCTTTGGAATAATCGATTTACGACACTTCTCTCGTGACTTAGCAAAGATGAGTAAAGTGTTAATTTCTCTGTTATCTTTTCGTATCGTTTGATGGAAATATAAAACCGTTATTAAGACAATAAAATTTAAAAAAATTAAATAACTCAGACTTTACACAAAAATAAAACTGGCTTTGAGTAATACTACTAGTGGCAGTAATATATTTTAACAAAGTTCGATGGTTTATATTCAAAGAAAAAGCTGCTAATTCTTTATTGCCGTCTAAAATATTATATATTAGTAATGTTCTAACGCATTTTACCATTTCAGATGCAATTTTGTAACTGTAAATAAGGACAGTTACCGCAATAAAAATTAAGTTATTAGAAGCCTACCATACTGAAGAAAAAATAAACTTTTGTGGTCGCTAATTCGAAGGTTATCGACCGTAAGTAATTTAAAGGATATAACATTCATATTTAATCTATACTGGTCATATTCGGTAAAAATTGCATAGTAATTTTAATGTACTTTTGACAAATTAGAATTTAGTTTTTAAGGGTATTTCGTTAAATCATAAAACTAATACCATAAATATTATACAATTACTGTATATAGTTACTAACTAGATTTTTGGTCCTAATCAAATAGTAACTCTATTGCAATCCATTAGGCACTTTATATTGGCAAGTAATATAGCTAGTTTTCAATTTAAAACTCACAACTATTTATTTTCATTTTAACGAAAAAGTAATTGATTGAATGCGGTTTTCGGATTAATTTTCAACTTCAAGTTTTTCAATATGTAGGTATATTAGAATTTAATAAAATGCGCTAATTACAACGGACAAGGCTTTTGTGCTTTATGATTGCTTTGTTTGGGCACTAAAAGCGTTTCTTGTTTATCGTGGGCACTTACGCTGTTTTGCTTTTTTTTTTCGAAAGAACTGAATCTCTTGATATAAAGCTTTCTGAGTGTAACCGTATTGTATGGGCAATTACGACAACACTAAACTGTCGGTTATTGAGGACTCCTCAGGCAATGCGGTGAGATAGCGGTAAACATAAGTGCACGGTCAAGGCTTGTATATGAACGAGATCGGACACAAGTCCATTCCGTTGCCAAACGCAGTTGAGACGCGACGCGCGAATTTTTGACCATACGAAAATTGTGTTGTTTTTTTTATTATTTCTTTTAACTTATGCAATAAGAATTTCGGTAAGTAAATCTGGTTTATTATTTTATTTATTTTTTAATGTGATTTTTTTTAGGTATTCGGAATAGTGACATGACGGTGGTACGATAAAAATATTTTCAATGTCATAAAAATATATTAATATTTTTTTTTCTATACTTTATATGTGTTTTGTTTCTTATTCTAAGAGCTTTAAAACATATATTACCATTAATAGCAATCATCTATTCAAATTTCATTTCTTTTATGAAATATAAAAAATATATGTATATGAGATAAATATAATAAACATCACCTCTGTACGTCACACGGAGAAGAGCCTTAATATAACGCGCTAGAAGTAATCTTTGAAATGACCATTCAATAGTACTTTTAAGATATATATACAGTCAATTTTAAAAGTAAAATTATGTTAAATGTATAAATTACTTTAAAATGTAACTAAAATATTTTTGTCAAAAGAAACGCTGACAATTAAATACATTCCTCGATTGAACGGTTCATTTTGTCTAGGACGCTATTGCATTCAAGATAAACATTTAAATTTCGTCTGTTTCAATTGTGTGCCAAAAAAGATGTCACAACTTATTTCTGTTTTCATAAAGTTTATGCACCATTGTTTCATGCATTTGAATTTAATCAGATGAAAAAATGTTTGTTACAGAAATCATGGACGAAATAATTCGTCTTACATTAGCTGTTACATTATTGTGTTGCCGTATCCATTGTGCAGTAGTTGCGACCGAAGAGTTCGTTACTGTAGAAGACGAGCCATACAAACAAGACTTGAATAATATTCTTAGATTTGATTCAGAGACGTTGAGAGATGGTAGAATATTATGGCCTTATCCATTAGAGAATAAGACTGAAGTTGAAAAACCCTCTGAGGAAGGTGAAATCAAAAATGTAAACAACTTGAAATCAAGAAGAAAAAGATTCCTCCACTGGTCATATCCTCAAAGTCCCATAGTGGACATGATGATGCAGACGATGGCGATCAACTACTCACCGACGGTTTCGAACGATCCCTTCGATTTCTTACGGGACTCGTATCCATTACCAAACGGTAAGTCAATGATTTTTGATTCTCACAAAATGCTAAACAATATAACATAATCCGTATAGATTTACCTTCAAAGCAAGATAAAGACAATGGCCCAAGCGATATAAAACGAGGATTCGGAGGTAATCAGGGTCATAATGGAAGCAAACTGTTGATTGTTTTGCTCAATAACTAATTAAGTGACCGGATGTATGATGTTAACATGGATCATGCTTATCCAACATGTGCGTTTAACTACATTCTTCTTCCATACTTAATGATGCATATATTACCAGTGATCAGACAACGGCTGATATTATTCATAAGCAATCTATGTCTAACATACAAAGAACCTAATATTTTTATTGTTAAACATATTTGTTTTTGTAATAAAAACAGCCGTCTAAGTTAACCCCACTTATACTAGCTATTTTCAAGTGTAAGTACCGTTGAAACTTGACCATTCTAGTGATTAGCTAGGACAAATAATATGTTGTTTTGTCATATGCATCAGTTATATTGTCACAATGTATATTATTTACAAATGGTTATTTTGATGTTACAAACACACTCCAATTTCATTCATTTGAATAATAAATTCTAATGGATTATGTTTACCGTATAGAAAACATTGGAGCAATGAACCAAAATCAGTTGAAATTCGTTTGTCTAACAGCCGCTTGAAAACATTTTATCATTTTAGAAAAACAGAAATTATTTATTATTATACAAGCATGAATAACGGTGGTCTATAGGTATATACATATAAAATAATAACGTAAAATGAATATTGTATCTTAGAGCCAAATAACTTGGTGGATTTGATTCTAAAGGTTTGCTTGGGTACGTTTCATGTTGGTTTTTGTTATTTGGTAGCAGAATTATTTTTTATCTGGTTACGGTAAAGCAAATAGTGTTTTACACGATTGATTAATTTATTCAGACTATAAAACAATTATTAAGCTTGTAGTAGTGTGTTAGTAATTAAGTTTTTTAATAGCTATGGGAATATTAAATCACAAAAGTTTACAATGTTAAGATGACGAGTATTTTCTTTCGACTCTCACGCTTGAGCTAAGGGCATTCAAATTACTTTAATATTATGCGCATTATATAATACTTTCCTGTCAAAAAATGGCCTGATCGGCCAAAGGTTAAATGAAAGGTTAAATATTAATACATTTAAAAAATATTTCAAAAATACCTGATAGGCACAAAAAATATATTGAGTTATATTAGTATGCATTTATAGGTGATAATTAAAATGGTAAATGCAGAAATACTATGCAAGAATACATTATTAGAGTACATTTATAGTCAAAGTATAACAAATATTTTAGGTAGCATAGTAACTATTCCATAAAATATCATAATTTCAGAGAAAGCTTGTCAATAGTAGCATTGTACGTTTGGTCTGGACAACACGCTGTTATCTAAACTAAGCAAAGCTTTTACACCTTTGGCAACTAAATACTAACAAAGTTACTTCATATTTTGTAAAAAAATTTAATACAAACACCCAAACACTGTAAAATCATTATGTTCGTTACATTAATTACTAACGTCACTAGGAATTAACTCTGCATTACCATTTTAATGTTTTATATTTAGTGGATATAGATTCTAGGCCAAACGTCACCTACCACTAGGCATTTGGGTTAAAGCTCTGCTAACTATTTGGTGTTATATTACAGACAATGGGAGACCGTTTGATGAATATGATTACGTGATTGTTGGTGCTAGCACATCTGGTTCAGTTTTGGCTGCACGTTTGACTGAAGGAAACCAAAGCTACAGTGCTGGTAATAGAAGCTGGTAAGCCGGAGATGCTCCTGTCTGACGTACCAGCTCTTACACATTATTTTAAGGACACTGAGTATGTTTGGCCGTACGCAATGGAACAACAGCCTGGAGTGTGTTTAGGTATGTAACTTTATGAAATTAACTATACTTATATATTGGAATCTATATAAAAAGACTAATATAAGTGTTTGGCCACCTAAGGTCCACCATAACGTGATGTTGGACCAACGTTCATATATCCTTACGTTTTTGCCGATATACAATTTTAATTAAGGATTTGTATCTATAGATTTAGGATTTTATTGGCCTTGCAACACAGAAAACTTTCATGGATTTTCTGGAAATTTGAAAAAAAAAATTGACTTTGAAAAAAGTTACTGCACCAAATATGGAAGAAACGTGATAAGAATAGAAGCTAATTTATCTTTCACACTTTTATTGAAAATCCATTATTAAAATTCAATTTTTAAGCTTATACTCCTAATAAAAAAACCTTTAATCTAACGGAATTAAATCTATCATCTGTTTGTTCATTTATTAGTTAAAGATATAATTTAAAATGTACGCAATGTTTATCATTGTTGTATAAAATTAACCAAGAATTAAAACCCAATAAAATTTAATGAGGCATGCAAGTGTTTTCTTGTACAGTACTCCGGAATTCTACGAATGCGAGTCAATCTTGTACTTGACTGCATTGTTTTTTACTTTAACATTTTGTTTTCTTAGAGTATACACAATAACCAAGTTAAACTTAGTCCGTCGATTATAGTATTCAAAAGTAACGAAGGGAAACAAGTTAAGTAAACGTAAAATTAGGCCGAATTGCCTTCAGTTTGCTTCCCCCGTAGCAGTCGGTTAACAAGGTTAGCTTAATGTCGTATTTGTGCTAAAAAGTAAAGTACCAACAAAGGAATATAACCTTGAACTTCAAATCGTTTAAGAAAAGGACTTTATTTGTTTATAGAATCAAGACATTACCTTGCAAATGTTTTCCAAAAAAGGTAAATCTACAATAATGTTTTTGTTTTATTTAAAGTGATAGCAGAAAATATATGAAATAATTTTCCCCTCTTATACATTGTGAAATTGCTCACACAAGAAAAGGGATGCCGCAAACCGGTCCCTTAAGGTGGCCTATAGAAAATTATTGTAAACAACTTTTTTTAAATCTTCGAAGTCCCGCTTCGACTTGATTATACTTTAGCATAATGGATGTTTTACTGCTATAAATACCTTATGGAAGCTGCTTACCAGTTTTATTTGTGTCTGACTACAATAAAGTATGTCATTTCAAAATTAACTCGTATAATTTGATTATAAAATTAAGGAGTGTTCGCGTTTTAAAATTCTTCATAAATGGTTAATAGGACGAGTTTTTATATACAGACAATAGCTACATGTTTGTTTCCATTTTTTTATTACATTTATTTTTAGATGGTTATTTTAAATGTCAAATAGACAACAATTTACCCCTTGTTTTCATGATCCCTCATGAGACTTAATAGTGGTATACTATGTACAACGTACTCGATGTCTCTCACCCTTTTCTAGACTACAAGATTTATTGCGAGTACTTTCTGGATTTATAGTCGAGACTGGGCATTGCTAATAAATTGATAAAATAGTTAGTAGTCTCCGCGTAGTGAAGTTGCTGATCTATAATTACTTTGTATTAAATCAATTGCTAAATGATGAAAATTTACTTTTAGTTAGTTTTCATCTGGTAATGTGTTTTCATTAATATAATTCAAGAGTTTAATTTAAACGTCTTACGTAGACTACCAAACATAGTTCACTTTTGGTCTTAAGCGTTACCTAGTGGAATAGGCTTGCGCTTTAGAAACCGGAGGTTGTGAGTTCGAATCCTGCAGGTCTCAACAATCTTTCAACGTTGTTTCCTAGCTGGTTAGTGCAATGCGGACTGATTACTCGATTGCCACTACAATATCTCCTGCGCAGTTGGATCAGCCGCCGTAATCGTAATCGGCTTGGAGGGCATCATTATTTATTATTATTATTAAGTTAAGTTACAAAACTTAAAAACTCTATTTTATTAAAGCTTCATATTACCTTCAACACCAAAACGTAAAAAAAAAGTTTACGTTATTATTTAGGAAAATATCAATGTTTAATTTCACAATTAATTACCGAGTTTACACTCGTCGTCAAGGACATTTCTATTTGTTATGCAAATGTGTTTTCCAGGGAGCCAAGAGGAGCGTTGTTATTCGCCTCAAGGTAAAGCTGTAGGCGGTTCTAGTGTCGTGAATGACATGATATATTCGAGGGGGCGTCCTCAAGACTGGGACAGGATTGCTGCGGGCGGCAACTATGGATGGTGGGTTGAAATTTCCGTAAAATGTCAATCATATTGTTAACATTTTTTACAGGTTATTTAAGCAGGAAGTAGTTCTATAGGTACATTTGATTCCGTTGTAAGATTAATATTTGGTTGGTGGATGATCCACATTGGATATATTTAAAACATATTTAGCATATTAGCGTATTTATTATTTTTTTTAAACTATTATTTATTTTTTAAATTTTTATTTGATTTTTATTTAAAGGAACGTCTGGGTGAGTACCTCCACAGTGGCCATTTGTGCCACAAATCAGTAGTGCGTGGGCACTATCTTGTTTTGGTTTAAAGGGATGGTGCCCTTCAAACCAAAACAAGATTCCGGCTCAATTACTGGGGTAAACGAGACATTTCTTCTCATGTCTCAGTGTGGGTATTTGTGATGTCTCCTTATTATTGGAGTATTTGTCGTTTTTATGGGCAGGGTAGGTATCAATTACCACCTGGTGAAAGTCCTGCTTACTTATTTTACTAACATCTCATCGCTTTAAACAATAAAAAATTATATAGGGTACGAAATAAATTCTTATATCTAGGGTCTAAATGATGAATTGTTACCGAGATAATAATTACTGTGACAGTCGTCAAATAACAATAAAATACATTTATGTTATTTGATTAATATAATTACAAATATTCACTTGTCTATACTTTAATTCTATATTGTTAAATATAAAACCATTTTTCCATTGCTGAATATTTATCTCGTTTCAAGCAAAATGTGCATTAAATTAAGAAAAATAGTTTACTATACACAAAAATAGATACTAACAATGAAAAACTCATCTCTGGCACAAAGCCGAATTACTTTATAGCAAAAGAATTTACGAGTATCTAGAGAAATTCTAACGAAGCATATATATATTTTTAAATTTTCTCTCCCTCGTGATTTCATTTTCAATCTAAATGTATTACAACAGTGTTATAATTTATTAATGTATATATCTTTTTTTATCTTAATTTATTAAAATAAAACCTTTTTTTTTAATTTCACAGGTCTTACGAGGAGATATTACCATTCTTTAAGAAATCGGAGAGGTGTGAGCTGAAAAAATACAAAAATGCCCCTTACAGAGGTCGCGATGGTGAATTGACTGTGGAGAACGTTCCGTTTAGGTAAGTGAATCCTCAAATGTTGGCCCCTAGGTAATTTTTCCGAAGAATGTGGGATGTATTTAAGCAAAAAATAAGATTTTTGTCATTGATGCATTTGATTAAATGGTATAACGGTTATGCTAGTAAGTCTAACTAATTAATCCGCTACTTTGCTCTTTTCAGGACTGGTCTAGTTGAAGCTTTCCTCGCAGCTGGAAGACTGTACGGTAACCCTACAGTTGATTACAATGCACCGGAACAACTTGGCTTCGGATATGTGCAGACAACACAAAACAAGGGCCATAGACTGAGTGCTGCTAAAGCATTCTTACATCCTCATAAGAGAAGGAAGAATTTACATATACTGACAGAGTCCAGAGCTACAAAAATCATCGTTGACCCGAAAACTAAAAGAGCATACGCAGTAGAATATCTGAAGAATCACATTAAACATACGGTACGTTGTCGCAGAGAAATAATTGTATCAGCTGGACCAATTGCCTCTCCACAATTACTAATGCTTTCGGGTATAGGACCGAAAGATCAGTTGGATTTATTGGGCATCCCAGTTATATCCGATTTGGGCGTCGGTAAAAGCATGTACGATCACATTGCGTTCCCCGGTGTTATATTTAAATTACATTCGAATAATGCCAGTTTGCAAGAATCCAAAGTTGCTACATTGCCTAATTTAATGCAATGGCTGCAATTCGGTGACGGGCTTATGACGACACCTGGATTAGTTGAAGCCGTTGGATATATAAAAACTAGCCTTTCCGATAGCCAAGAACAATCACCGGACATCGAATTGTTAGACTTAGGTGGTTCTATCGCCTCGGATTCAGGTGGTGCTTTCAGAAAGAGCTGGAAAATTTCGGACAAGACATACGTAACTGCATTCAGTTACCTCAACGATTGTGACACGTGGTCTGCTGTTCCCGTTCTTTTGCATCCAAAATCGAAGGGTTGCCTTGAATTGAGAGACAATAACCCATTCTCGCATCCGAAGCTCTTCGGAAAGTACTTTACAGATGCCAATGATATGGCCAGGATGAAAGAGGCCGTGAAATACATAATAAAGTTGGGAGAATCAGAGCCATTTAGGAAATATGGTGCTCAACTGTATCTACCACAATATCCTTCTTGCGTGAATCATGCACCAGGGTCAGACTCCTACTGGAAATGCGCGATTAGAACAATGGCCGTATCTCTTCAACACCAAGTAGGCACTTGTAGAATGGGACCACCTAACGATCCTAATGCGGTTGTAGATCCGGAATTGAGAGTATATGGTGTAGACGGTCTGAGAGTGGTGGACACAAGTACCCTGCCACACACAATTAGTGGTCATATGACCGCTCCGGCAGTGATGATCGGTGAGAAGGCGGCGGATATGATAAAAAAGATTTGGTCAAATGTTATCGCGTGATATAAATTTAATAGTATAAACATTAAATAATTTTTAGTATTATTCCGTATTTTATTTAGCATTTACAATATTTTCCTTTAGGTCTAGATTTTAAGATGGTTCCTAATGACGTAATGATTACGCCTGAAAGTATGACTTGTTTCTATGTTTTTTAGATCTTTTCTCGAGGCAATTTAACAAAGTTTTTTAAATGGTTTCCGGACAAATATATACATAAAGGAACGCAAAATATTGTTATAGAATAGCATTGCTACAATTTTTATTTTATTTTCCTAAAACAAATTACATATTAGTATAAATATTTAAAATTTAAGCAATAAAGAAACATTATTAGCAATGTTGAGATATCTCTATTATAAGCGAATATATGTATGTAAATATATGAATATACGTACAAATTATTTGACTATGTAAAAACCCGGGCTTTTCCAGAAGAGCTTCCAGTAGCTCTTCTACGATTTCAGGTTGATTATCATACGTCGAGGTCTGTATAGTGCTGCGTTTATGTCCGTTCTAATTCCGGGGGGTCAAACGAGATCAATCCCATTGCATCGAGGAGTGGAAAAGGGGGATGTAACATCCCCTAAACTGTTCACTAATGCATTGGAGGACATTTTTAAGACCCTAGACTGGACTAGACGTCGCATAATCATTAACGGCGAGTACCTTTCACACCTTCGCTGACGATATCGTTTTATTGGCCAAGACGTTGGAGTGCTTGCTGGAGATGTTCCACAGCTTTAATAAATCGTTCTGACATAACGGACTCAGGATAAGCTTTAACAAGATGAAAGACAAAAAACGTTAAAAATGTTACTAAAATGCTATCCTCTCTGTTAAGTATAGAAAAGAAAGAGAAAAAAATTACTATTACCGAGAGAAATTCTTATTGAGAGTTAACTACTAAATTAAAATAATAAGGGTGCATAGCACTACGACTTGATTAACAATGAACTATTAGCTTTTACATAATAAAAGCTATTTTTAGTTATCCCTTCATCATCATCATCATAATCATTATTAGGGAGCCTTTGGATCGTATCCCACCACGCTGGTCTAATGCGGGTTAGTGAATGGACCGACTTTTTACATGTCCATCTGTCGCATGGATCATTTTATTTTTAGACAATTGGGTGATCAGCCCAAATAGCCCGCACCAACTAGGAAACAACAATGAAAATTTGTTGAGTTCCCGCAAGATTCGAACCCACGACCTCCGGCTTCTAAAGCAAACGCCCTCACTAGGCTACTTACTGCCTTTGGCAGTAAAAGTTAATGTTTTAAATAAATCGTTTTAAAGTTTTTTGTATATTAAGATACCTACCAATTTTTTAAAGTTTGTTTCACGTTAATTACATCAGGCCCTTGTCGGGGCGGCACAGTGAAAAGCTCTTAAACTCTTTATAAATTCAATGACCCATTCGAATAGTGCTATCGGAATGACGTATTTGAGAATTAATCGGAGGTCATGTTTAACAAACCGTCAAAACTTAATTTCTGTCTTCGAAGTATTTTGAATAGCAAATAAGAAAAAGTAAACAAACTTGAAGCGCTTCTGTTAGTACAATTATTAAGGGAAGTTAGTGCAATATAACTTCTGATCGTAAATCTATTATTTACGTAACGTTACGTAATATGATGTACAGTTAAAATACGGTTTCTTTTGCAGTGTACATGCACTATTGACGCGTACAATATTTGAAGTGGCAGGGCCTTCACTGTAAGAGGGCCGATTACAATGTACAATTAGAGTGCTGATTGCTATAAAAATGGGATGCACACACTACATTGCTATAGTTAGATTGCTTTTAAACTACCCTCCGTAGCCTAGTGGTAGGAGCATTCGCTTAAGAAACCGGAGGTCTTGGGAAAGAATACTCCGATGACGCAACAACTATTCATTGTAGTTTCCTAGTTGTTTGGGACAATGCGGATTGATCAGCCGATTGTCTGTTTCGTGAGATGATCCATGCATCGGGTGGGAATGTAACAAGTTGGTCCCGCGCCTTATCTCTCACCGATGTCGGTTTTGCCACCCTATCGCATTATGGGAGTGAAACTGTGTTTGCGCGTACACTATTGCAATATATCTCCTGCGTAGGTTAATTTTTAGCATTTATTAGCAGCCTTAAACAGAATCGACTAGGAAAGTCGAATGCTAATCTAATGCTAAGAAAATCTAATGTTTAGGAGTTGAAAGCAGATTTGTGGCGAAACATGTGATGTTTTCGAAATTCTGATCAAAAAAAAAATGGGAACCTGGAGCTATTTTTTTTTCGGGAATAAATAGGAAGTAATAAGCCAGTTAATATTTAAATTACTATATTAACAGTTGCATATGAATAACCTTTTTTAATACTGAAAAATTCTAAATTAAATTTTTAATTAAGCTTACGTATTCTATTTTTAAACGACGGTTGATATAATAAACAATATAAGTTGCCTATTTCTGTCACGAAGCAGTAGAGTGAAAACACTGCTGTGTTTCGGTTTGAAGGCACCGTAGCCAGCGTATTTACTGGGTAAACGAGATTTTACACCCTATATCTCACGGTAGGCAGGCGTTGGCGTTACCACCGGTATTGCCAATGTCTGGGCGTCGGTGACCATTTTCCGACTGCTCGTCTGCCTGCGTATGCCATAAAAAGACTTTATACTTATGGAAATGTTTGTACAAGACTCGGTATAATAGTATTAATTACAACTACTTTGCATACTATGACTGTAATGTTTAATCCATTATAAAGTAGTACTATAAAACTTCTTTATATTTAATAAAACTCAACGTAACTCAATACAAAGTGTATTAAGTTCTTCCAACATTTAAGTATATTACTTAAAGCCATAAAACATAAACTATTAAAGCTCATCATAAAATAGTCTATTCGTAAGAAACTTAAAATTATCCATTCATAAACTCTTGTAAACGTGATAAGATCAGACAAAGTCAATAAAATATGGACACGCGAATACAAGACATTTAATTTGAAATACCTTTAGCTGCCGCAGACAAACTTTACGACGTGTCGTGCCGCAACAGTATAACTGCATTTAAAGATGATATAAGTCTATTTATCTTCAATTGAAAAAACAAAGCAAAGGAAAGGCACAAAAAAATTGACAGCAAACGAACGTAACATTACCGTTATCGATAAGGCATAAAACCTAAACCGTAAGAACAGATATTCTCAAAGAGTATATAGAATTAAATCTTGATTCACTAGCGCCAAGACGTTTAAGAATTCAAGCAACGAGCGACATAAAAGTGGATGTCGGAGGCGGCAATCTAAGCGCCGAGTACACACACACGTGGAATACGAAGCAAGCGCATAACCATACACGTTCATAAGCCGCTACCCAATGAAATAACAAAAGGCGAGCTACAATGAGGCGTTATACCCGACGTTATTATTTAGTATTATTTCGCTTTATAAATATTTAAGTAATCGCGAATGAACAGGAGTTTTTGAAACTACTATTAAATACTAGTTTCGTCCGAGTTTCGCACGGGTGGTAATTTTTTTAACATTTTGTCAGAAATTAAAAGTGTTTGAAACGTGGTTAAAGATGTTCTATAGCAATTTTTGCACATTTTGTGTTGAATTTATTTCAGTTCTGATTAATATAGATAGATTTTAAACTATATATGAGGATTTTTTAATTTTGAATTTGTTAAGTAAATTAATATTTAAAACAACAGCGCGAGCTCAAAAATAAAATTTACGACCATGATATTGTTACTACTTTTGTCTTTACTTATTTTACGTCAGTGTTAGTAAATTATTTAGTAAAAAATATAAATAAATTATTTAGTAGTGAAACCCTTCCTGTGAATGCATAACATATTTATGTGAGATAATAATCTATACTTATACCTTATTATAAAGAAATAGGGTTTTTTGTTTTCGTTATATGATTTTACATATTAAATTTAATAATTCAAAGATGACTCTGTGTTATTTATTAGCTAAGCACAAAATATTCGCTCAACCTAATACTGAACATAGTATTAAGTATTAATTTATAATATGTATGTTAGTGGTAAGCAGACGGTTAAGTGGGTTGCAGATGCGTTAGTTAATGGAGTGAGCTACGGTTCACTCACTCACTGGGATATATGCAAAAGCATAAATAATTTCGCTCTGCGTAAATCTTCTTTGAGGTTGTGTTTTTGCGCACTAATCTCCGAATTCGTTACATTGAGATTATTCTAAGCCTAATATAAAAATTGTACTCCCAAAACATTTTAAAAGTTTTTAATATTAATAAATAAGAAATAGGTGTACTATATAGTTGCCAATTATTTTTTCTTTTTGCTATTTATACAATGAGTATAAGCTACAAATTTACTATTGATGCAATGAGTTAACGTAATTTTGACTAAAATAGTTCATTTCAATGGTACGAGATGTTAACACTAGCAGTATGTGGATTATATTACCCGTACTATTGGTTAATTGAGTCAGGAATGCACTGGATGTCTTATCAACGATTCATACATTTATTAATATATAGTGTGTGTGTATGAAGACATATCATACATTGGATACCACAATATGTTACTAATAATTTTTAAATTGTTCCAAATTTCGAAAGTGAGATACCCTTACTGTATAAATATTACTGTAGGACTGAAATATTCATAACAATGGAAAGTTTACACATATTTAATTTATTTTTTCTAACTAAAACTAATTTATGTAAAAAGCTAGCAATGAGAAACCTTTTAAATGTACCAATACTTTAGCTATCTGAATATATAGACACAATATTGCTAATGAAAAAACACTACGCTTTAATATAGAATTGTTGTTTGAAGTCAAATAATAGATTTTGTGGAATGTAAAATAAGACTCAATCCACATAATTACTAACTAAATCTATTATTTAACGCAGGGTCCTCCAAAAAACTGTAATATCAGATAACAAGCTTAAAATTGTTCTATTCATATCGCATATAAGTTTATTACCTCTATAAATTAATTTATCGTACATTAAAAATAGTATACATTGTGCGAAGTAAATTCGAGGGGAATAAACGAGCTTACAGTGAGTTCGTGGAGTCAGAGTAAAGCTCCATTCAATGAATGGTCGGGAAGCGCAGTCGCTCTATGTACTCCGGGCGCGCGAACGTTACTGAAAAGCGCGCGGTACCTCAACAAGTTAAGGAACCGAGTCATGCAGTTTCAGCGTATACTCGCTGAAAAGTTAAGTGTTGAATAATAAAGTGGGACGGTTTCGGTGGATTTGGTTGTGGTTAAATATATTTTAAATACGCTTTTGTTTTTTTTTTAACGTTGTGAATAAAAAAAGTTCGGTTTAAGCTTGTTTGCACGTAAAACTTCGAAGACAAAATAACGTTAATTTTAACGTTTTATAAATAACGATAATAGTAAATTAGTATACGATATATTAATATTATGTAATTGTTTATTAATTTGAAGTTTTAATGCTATTCTTATATGAAAGGTTGCTTATATGAGGGCTGAAGATTATGGCTTAAAGTTTGTGGTGATAGATAGACAGTTAAAGTATTAAGGAAATCATAAAAAAAACAGTTATACACATGTAGTTTATATTTTAACTATAATACAACACAATACATAACAAACCTTAATATTTTTATTAAATAAAATGATTTTACGGATTTTATCGCGTTTATTTTATTAATCTTATCAGCGGGTTTAAAAAAAAAATTAATATAATTAATTATTTTACATTTTAAATTCTATAGAGTTTCGAACTTATCTTACTAAGCGGCCGTGGTCACGGGGTAGACTTAATATTTTAATTTTTTGTAAAAATAAAAAAAATGCTTTATTCATATTTATAATAATTATAATTAGAATATTTAAAACGTTCGATATTATTTTTTTAATTCAATAACAAAATTTAAGCCAGTCTATAATAAAAGCACAATTTATCTATGACAGAAAGACCTCATAATGCTTGCTTTAAAATGTGAGATTTCGGTTTTGAAATCTGTTTATAGTTTACATTATGAGTATATGGCTATGTTGACGTGAATATTTTTTTTAACAACACTATTTTAACACCTACATAAATTAAGCAATCCGGTAGCGTAACGAAAATAGCGAAAACTCATGAACCGTACAATTCTTAAATATAAAAGCTTTACATTTTATATTGCAATAAATGTGAATAATTAATATTTAGAAAAAGTTGGTAAAAAATGTTTAGCGATGCTGAAATTATTAAAGAGAAAAAAGTCGTCATTCACGGTGCCGAAATCCTTTGCCATTTGCCGTCAAGGTTCTGCTTAGTACGTGGAGCTATTACGGCGTGGGACGTGAAATACGACGATAAACGTACGCGTTACGATTCCCGTCCTATTGCCCATATAATGCGTTTACTGTCACTTCAGATTGATATTACCCACTACACCATCACACGCTGGGCCAAGATCGCACTCGCGAAAAAGCTCTAATCTGGAAACATTTTCTTGATTATAACAATTATTTTTGCCCTTTCAGTTAAAAATATATAGTTAACCATCAAATATTTAAAAAAAAATAGACCGTATCAAAACAGTGAATTGAAGTGAACGGTTATGGAACTGTTAAATATTGTGAATCGATGAAGAATAATTGTTCAACGAGTTTTAATTGTCAAATCGTCATGGAACGCGCTTCTGATCGTCATTTGTGATAGTTAATGAAGTAGAATGGTTGATCTCTGCTCTGTAATTGGCTGAGGACGGAGTTTCATAGATATGGTTTGTGGTGTCAGTTGATATCCGTTGGTTGGAAGAATCGAAAAGTAAAATGGCGTCGCGGGGGACCAAGCGGATGTTGTCAATTTTGTTCAGCACATTGCTGCTGGGACGTGTTTTAGCAGGTAAGCCTTTTAAGTAATTTTTCTATTCCTGTTAATAAGGTTAATAATAAGTTTTTATGTATCTTATTGAATTTAATTCTTACAGGATTTATTTGAAATTATTAGAGAGGAAACGTCGAGTAACTTTAAAATAGTAAAAAAAAATTAACGCGATAAAAGCTACAGAACTGCTTTACCAATCAAGTTTTTACTATTACTTACTATATGTTTAGTTTCAATAATAAAATATGCAATAATAATAAAATATAACATTCATAATATTAGAAATATATTTAAAAAGTGACTGAAAACAGAAATCTAAGTTTATAATGTTTTATGACTAAGGAAAATGTATTTTGTAAATATTTTCTTTATAATACTTATTTAATACTTGGAAACACTACTAATTTCTCCTGACTGAATTAACGAAAATACCATATGCCTACTCATATTATTCATAATATTTTAATTGCTGAACTTTTGAAAATGTTCTTATGTCATTTATTTATTTGGAAATCATTAGTATTTTAATGATAACTACAAATGAGTTCTAGAAATAATAAATAAAGCCAATTACAGTTTTTCACATCATGTTTACAAAAATATTACTAAGTAACTCACAGAAATATTAATTATATCATCATTATAGTCGTAATCCATCATCGAACTATTCAGTTTGATTTTTAAATGAACATAGAAATCTGCTCATAAAACAGTTTAATTAAACGAGTTCTGTGGGTATTCAGCTCGCGCAAGCTTTTTCCACTTTTCTCCAACCGACAGATTTCGGCGGTAACGTGGTGCTATTAAACGCGCTGATCGTGAAATTCCACATAAACTCACGACGAGTTACGACATCACTCTTTTCTATTGACCATAATGCGTCGATGCCTTTGTGTGACGTGACTGTATTCGAACTTTACAGATTGAAATGAACACTTGAGGCCTGTTGCAGCCTTTACAACACACATAATCAGTGATATCCGAATTGAATTTAGCGAATTTGAAACAGAATCGATTACGATGATAAGATCAAACAAAAATCTATTAAAACCACAATGCAACCGTGCTTTGTGGTTTTAATAGATTGTTGTTTGATTGTTATAATTCGAAAGTATAACTCTAGAATAACATACATAATAAATGTACGCTGAAGCATTCACTAATAATGTGGAATCGGCTGTTAACAAATTAAATAAGGACTTGGCCACAATAAAAGCTTGGTGTGATAAGTTCGGTTTAGCTGTAAATCCATCCAAATGCACAATATATTGGCAGTGCACGCAATCTTAGCAAGTTGGATGTTTCTGCACTCCCATGCGTACATTTTAACGGGGATCATATTCCATTTAATCATAGTGTAAAAAATCTAGGCCTCCTTATAGATAAAACGCTAAATTGGAACAGCCAAATAGGAAGTGTTGTGCAGAGAGTTACAGGTATCCTGCGGTGCTTATATCGTTTCGGTAAGTTTTTGCCCATTAAAACGAAAGTGACGCTTGTGCAGGCCTTGATTTTTCCTATTATCGACTATGGTGACGTGTGCTATCTTGACCTGAGTGCAGATCACCTCAATAAACTTGACCGACTTCTAAATAACTGCATTCGATTCGTTTTTAATCTTCGTAAATATGACCACGTCTCTGCGCAACGTTCCCAACTTCAGTGGTTGCCTATTCGCCAGCGACGCTCCTTACGAGCCCTAACCACTCTATATTCCTTCCTTAATTCTCCTATTGCCCCGTCTTACATATCTTCTAATTTTCAATACTTATGTGATGTCAGCAACAAGAATCTTCGTTCGACGAATACTCGTCTACTTCATTGCCCTATTCACCGTTCTGACATCATGCACTCCTCCTTTTTTGTCCAATCTGTCCTCCTGTGGAATGCGCTACCTCTCGAAATCAAGATGGCAGAGAGTATTGTGACCTTTAAACGGAAAGTTAAAGAGCACCTACTTAGCGAAATATCAACGGATAAATGAAATAGTCAGACATACTTTTTATTATATATGTATATTTAAGTATTTATTTATTCATGTATGGTATATATGTATTATTATATTTATATATATATACTATATATATTTACTTCTTGAATATATATGCATTTGTTGTATTTTATCTATTATATTCATAGTTATATATTTATAATAAAAGTCAATTTACGATGTTAATATATTTGCACTCCCCCACTTTTATCTCTGCATCACCCCAAGGTTGACTGGCAGAAAATGCCATTGGCATTAAGTCCGCCTCTGTACATTTCGTGCACAAAGATTAAATAAATAAATAAATAAATAAGGAAAAAATATAACATTTCACAGGCTACAAAGCTGGCCCTATAAATTAATACACCATCTTAAATTTAAAACTTTTAAAACTACAGTAATGATTTTGTGTTCTGTTATTTACTATAACTGTTCATTTATCGTATCATATAGCGAATAATATACTATTGACATTTAAAAACTCCTTTTTATTTTAAAGCAGAATGTTAATCATCAGAACAAACCAATGTAAGCAAATTACTGCTTTACTAAAATAGACATGATGGCGGTTTTACCTACCGAACATATTTGTCAAAAGTGTTTTAAAGTTTTAAAGTAAATAAATAACGGGAGATGAAATTTCGGTAAATAAGCTTTAAACGCTATATTTATCATTAAATTCATATGAGCAATAATAAAACGAATTGACATAACCTTTTAATATTTTGCTGTTGGTGTTAAATTGTCGTTATTCAATCAACGTGCAGGAATGCGAACGTAAACACGATTTTATTAATGCACGCCAAAGTTTATTTTGAATCTGCAATGACTGAATTTATCGTGCTGTCTGTAAATATGAAGCTGCAATTTATTTCGTTATCGTCTGAAATGAGTTTCATTTATTTAAATGGGATTTTGTAGAGTTTAAAAAAAGTCGTACCTGAATGCTTAAAACAAATACGACATAAGTGCTTAAGTTTTCTTTAAAATTTGAGAAGAAATTATTTCTCAAAGCGTAAGGTTAATTTTTTCACTATAAGGAGAATGTGAATTGCAAGAATAATCTGACCTTTAAAGAACGCTTCTAATACTAAGATTAATTATCCTCTAATGCGCTTCTAATAAGAACGATATCCTCTAAGCTTATTAATTTCTTTTATCGAAATAAAACCAAATAATAAACTCTTTAACTAATAATAAGGCCAAACTGTAAAAATCTTCGAATCTAGAACTAAAAAATCTAGTACATAGTTCAAGCCATTTACCAATAAATAAACTTACTTCTAAAAAACACTAAAAACCAAAATTTTATTGTACGTGGGCAGCTAAATTAAAAATTGCACATAAGCTCTTGTCATTTTCTAATAAAGCGTTACTGCTCTACTTTTACTTACAACTATAGAAAATCGAACACTTTTGTTGCTCTCCATGCCATAAAAACGTGAAATTACACTTGAAAAGTAAATTTTGTTATGAATAATCTATTTCCAACGGAAGTCTAATTTTTTATATTGCAGAGCTGTATTTCGCCGCTCGCCATACTGGAACCTTCCTACTGTTTACTATCTATATCAGGAAGAAATACGACATCCCTTAACCACACTCGAGTTGAGTTGAGGCATAGACTAAAGACTTTGCAACGCTGCAAGACATTCCTATCGGTGGCGTTCCATTTTGTTCTCTGATTCTTCCTAACTCACAGTGGTTTGGTTTCATGCGTAAGGAAAACTATTATTTCAATTATATTGCAAACGGGAAATATTGCGTAAACCACGGACTAGATAATCAACGCTACGACTATTATTTTCACTTTTGTCATAGAAAACCTTTTGTGATGCACGTAACGCATTGTGCTCGTAAAAGCCTGGCTTGCACTAGAGCATTGCGTGTACCCATAAAGAACGCAGCTTAATTGAAACCTGTACAGTATTTTAATAATTCTAAAACCAGGTTACAAAACGAGGACTAGTTCTTACAGTCATACAATTTCAGCTTAGATTCAGACTAAAAACTTTATTTTAATTTTAACTCTTATATTGGATTACACAGCAGTGTCAAAGCGTGCAATACGAGTTTTCGGCTATATATAGATTTTAATTATTCCTGAAAATAATTATACGCAGAAAAGTCTGTTTTTTCATTAAAAAAAATAATTTATTTAATTCTTAATGTTCATTCACAAAACAAATTAGGTATTTTTAATTTATTTCTACGGCATTTATTGGGCAAAACGAAAAAGTCGCGGTTTCTTTTTTAACTGCTATGTTATTACTTACACGATTCGTTGCACATGTAATATATATAAATGAAAGCAAAATAATAACAATAAAAAAATGTTATCAATAACAGCGTTTACATGTTTCTGTTACGAATTTATTCGAGGTCGGTAGCTGTCAACGATAAACATATGTATAACAAAAATAATTCTTATGAAAATAAAATATTAACACATGAAAATTAGAATTGCAGCTAGCCAAGAACAAAATTTAACAAAAATCTTACATTTTTATAATGGATATTTTGTTGTATACAGCGTGGCATATAAAACGTATGCACCACTTTTACTTTTAACAGAGTACAAAATTTAGTCGTATATGTTTTATTTTTTTTAAAGGAAACTGTAATATGGCGTATGTAAGTATGTCGATCGAAATATATAAACGATTAAATGACTTATAATAAGATGACGAACTTTGGAAACAATAATTTTAAGACCGCTATCGTGAATGGAGATGGAGAATTAGATAGCAAAATTGAACAGAGAATATATGAGGTATTAATGTAACAACAACCTCGAAGAGCACATCGTCACACATCGTATTATACGGTTTTGTAAATTACTTCCTCATGTATCCGTCTATACTGAAACAAAGCATTCCAAGCAAAATTTCGATACACAACAGAAATATGGTCCAACAAAGTCTTTAACTTATCATCACCAGCCTGTGATAGTCCACTGCTGGACATAGGCCTCCCCTAATACACCCCTATCCATTAGAGGGTTTTTGGACCGTATCCCACCACGTTGGTCCAATGCGGGTTGGTGGGTGGACCGACTTTTCACATGCCCATCCGACGCATGGATCATCTTACTTTTCAGTCAATTGGGTGATCGGCCCAAATTGCCCTAACCAAGTAGGAAACAACAATGAAAATTTGTTGAGTCCCCGCAGGATTCGAACCCACGACCTCCGGTTTCTAAGCCACCCGCCCATACCACTTTTTAATCGAAATATAATGCATTTTTAAATTATTTTCCTATCTCGACTAATGAAATTAATTTACAATACCTTTTAGAATTATGTGAAAAGGATAAAAACTTTAACTGTATAAAATCGTTAAAACAGTTTTACTGACTATGACTTTATTTATACAATTTATTTCCTAGGAATTTTGTCATGTCATTACTATTCTATGCAATTCATGCAATACTCATTCATCTTTAAATAGCATTTTTACTATTCACTATAAATTATCTTAACGTTTATTAATTTAGTTGATTAAACAGAATATTTAAACGAGTTTTGTGATTATTTTGGGCTTGTGTAGGCTTTCTGTGTTTTCCCTTTTGCCTGTGTTTGGTGGCAACGTGGAGCTCTTAAACGCACTGGTCGTGAAATGCCACTAAACTTACAGAGTTACGAGAACGTTCTTTTCTATTGAACATAACGCGTCAATGCCATCGTTTGACGTGATTGTATTTGAACTTTTCAGATTTAAATGAACACTTCAAGCCTATTGAAGTATTTATGACATACGTTAACGCGTAAAATCCGTGAATATGTGTCATTCTTTACTTATGCCATTTTTTTTAGATTCTTTACCCGCGTTTTTGCTTTTAAAGTTACTGACATAAGCAACTGGGTTAAATATATATGTTAACTTGATTTTGTTGTAAATTTACAAATTCACAGGCTATCGTGAGATATGACATATCTCATCCAGTAACCACTCCAAATTTGAGATTGCCTATTGGTTTGCATTAGAAATAAGTACAACAGTATTATTTTCTTAAATGTTACCCCGTAGATTGTTATGCAGCTTACGTCCGTGGGATTGAAAAGTTATTATTTTATATTATTATAATATCGCTGTTTATATTATAGCTGTAAGGAGGTCTGGACTCTAATATAAATAAAGCAAAAGTGACAGTAACTTGATTGACAAGGGAAATAAACCCATTATAGAGGACAACTTAATCAGAACTTTGAATTAGTCTGTTGTAATCCCATCCAGCGTTGTTTTTTGAAATGTTTTACAGTGTCTATAAATAACGTATATGCAAAAATAACGACAAGGGGGTTTCAACCTACTCTTTCAATTATAAACCCACCACCTTAAATGTAATTTATCCAAATATCTTAAAGTTTCAAAAGAAATGAAATGAGAAAGATTGATTAAAGATTACAAGCTGTAAACGCTACATTTATTATTCAATTCATATGAGCAATAAAAATTAATTAACACAGCATAATAATATTTTGCTGTTGGCAGTAAATTGTCGTTATTTGATAAACGTGGAAGAATGTCAGGGCAATCATGATTTTATGAATGCACGTTAAATATTACTTTTGTGTTTGCAATACTATGATTGTATTTATTGTACTGAAGAATATGAAGTGGTGATCGATTGAGTCAGTTTTGACATTTATTTAAATGAAATTTTATGTTACGATTACACATCATGTAAAATAAATGTATACGAAATTTAATTTTACCTCAAAACGATTAATTTTCCTTCTTAATCTGAAAAAAGAAATTTTTAAAAGCCGTGGAAAATATTTTTCCCTTTTAAGAGTGAATGTGGATTGCGAGAATAATACGACCTTTAAAGAACGAGTTTTAATACTAAGATTAATTATTCTCCAATGCGCCTCTATTTAGAACGATATTCTTTGAGAAAAAAATTCTAAAAAGCTTTTTGATTTAGTTTCTTTAAACGAAATATGAGTAAAAAAGCTAAATGTAATTGAAAAATTGTAGAAAACTATAATTTGTAACAATGCCTATAAAATTAGTACAAGAATATTAAAAAAAAACATTTTTAATTGGTGCTTAATTCGTGTTGGACAAAAAAGAGAAAGTATATAATTATTATCTTTCATAAATAAATGAACTGCGCAACACAAAAATAATTACAAAATATTCACCAGACGATACATAGCCTACAAAAGATCTTTGTAAATATAAATGGATTATTAATGTAATGAGCCTCACGTCTTAATCAGTCAATATTACTGGTATACACTGTAGTAGTAGTTAAGTAGTTAAATGTAGAGAATGTATAAAAAATAACGACGATGAGGCGTCTTACATATCTAATTGTAATAACTCAATTATGGCTTAAGTAACATCTCACCGGCAGTTCACACATCAATATGAACCCAGAGGTATGGCTCCATTTCGTTGCCACGGTTTATAATTTTTTTAATAATTACGAGTCTAAGTTAAACGATATTTCGAGGTGTTGGGATATGGTAAGTATTTGCAGGTCCAGTACGCTCACGAAACACGGAGTTCACTTCGAGTTTATTTTGAGTTTTTTTTTTGTTTGAGTAAATTTATGTCCATAGGCAAGCAACGCATATAACGCATAACATGATATATAATTTCTTACTCCCCGTCACTTCATTGCGGTCCTATATCTTGTTTTTTATATATATATATGTTAGAATGATTAAAAAAGAGAAAGAATTACCTAAAAAAAGTTTTTGCGCCAAAGTTAATCAAGCCGATCCGGGCTTCGTTGTAGCTTGCTAAGGAGTTAAGCAATAAATATGAGAAACGTCAATTTAAAATTTGTTATGACCAATGTCATTTCAAAATAAAACGTTCCAAACTACTTTTACCCATGGCTGAACAAAATCCTATACACCTGTTATTTTCCGCGCCATACGTTAATATTTGAAAAATGGATTACTTCGTGCATAATGTACGATTTACGGACGGTATCTAGTATATTTATTTATTTTACATGCCCTTTTTCATGGCTATTACGGCGTGAGCAATACCTAACGTTACAATAAAAAGTTAAGAGCCTGCGTTTTTGATACACTTTTAAGGGGTATGTCAAGCTTCGTTGAGGGAATTTTTATTGTTAATACTCTAATGAACGATTTCCGTGACTCGCGTTTGCGATATAAGTGCAAGTTAAAGAGTACACTCCGTATTTTTTGATAAGAAAAGTAGTTCTATACAACAGATACGTTACAACCAGCGAAATAAAACATTTAAAGATAAATTTTCTTAAATTAAACATTACTGTCCTATTTTTTAACTCACAACCTTAGAAAATCGAACACGTATGTTATTTTCCGTGCCATAAAAACATGTATTTACACTTGAAATATAGATTCTGTTATGAATAATCTATTTCCCACGGACGGCGCCTACATAATATCTTTTATTTTTTTCATTGCAAGAGCAGTGCGATATTTCGCCGTTCGCCATACTGGAACCTGTCAACTGTTTATTATCTTTTTGGGGAAACATTTGACATCCCTTTACGACAATAGAGCTAAGCTTCGACTTAAGATCTTTTTGCATCGCTGCAAGCCAATCTTTACGATTGCGTACCATTTTGCTATGCGATTTCTTCCAACCCACTGTGGTTTGGTTTAATGCGGGGGGTAAATTAACGAAGCAATAACATTGCAAACAGGAAATATTGCGAGAGCTGTCGCCAGGAAAATCAACACTACGGCTATTATTTTTACTGTTGTCATAGAAACCGTTTTGTGATGTACGTAACGCATTGTGCTCATGAAAGCGCGGCTTTCACTGGAGCATCGCGCGTGCCCATACTGTATTTTAATAATTCTGAAACTAGGTTACAAAATATAGAAACGAGCTTTCGTTTTCAAACTAACACAAATTTATCTTAGATTTCGTTCCAATTTAAACTCTTTTACGTTTAGGTTACACGGCAGTTGCAATACATGTAGGACGTGTCGTAAATAGACTAACAGTTTTTATTTAATCTGAAACTTAATATACCCAAGTTTTTTGTACATGAAAATTTTCTTTACATTTTATTATCAAAAACATAAAGAAATAAAAATATACCTATAAAACAAGTTTAGTACTTTATTTGTGCGCCGTTTTATGCTAATTAACTGCCATTACTTAAACTATTAGTTGTCATATTTATATATACCACCACGTATATCAACGACTGTAACTGCCTCCGTAGCCTCGTGGTAAAGGCGTGTGCTTAAGAAACCGGAGGTCGTAGGTTCGAATCCTGCGGGGACTCAACAAATTTTCATTGTTGTTTTCTAGTTGGTTAGGGCAATTTGGGCCGATCACCCAATTTTCTGAAAAGTAAGATGATCCATGCTTCGGATGGGCATGTAGAAAGTCGGTCCACCCACTAACCCGCATTGGACCAGCGTGGTGGGATATCGGTCCAAACCCCCTAATGGATAGGGGTGTATTAGGGGAGGCCAATGTCCAGCAGTGGACTGTCAAAGGCTGATGATGTAAATATCAACGTACGCAGAACTCTAAATGTTATTACAGCATTTACATATATATTACCGCTACGAATAGATTCTCACGGTTGGTAGCATTCAACAATAAACGTATATCAAAAACTTTATAAAAAAATTATTCCCATAGGAATACAATATTTGTACAGGAAAATGAAAAATGGCCGGTTTCCAAGAATAAAATTTAACACCTGTCTTAATTTTGTTTTATGGATATGTTATTGAAAAACATGTTATATAAAAAGAATAACTATATTTAATTCATAATAAAATTCCGAACTATGTTGAAAATCCTATAGAAGCAACAATTTTCAAATCACTACGTAGAATTAACACGTGAACGTTGCAATACATTCGAAAACGGAAACATATCGTAGATTGCAAAATTGCATAAAGAAGATATGAGGTATTAATGTAACAACCACCTCGAAAGGCACATCGTCACGCAACGTGTTATCTGATTTCGTAAATTACTTCCGCATGTATCCATCTATACTGAAACAAAGCATTCTATGCGAAATTTTATATACAAATAAGATCCACTAAAGTATTTTTATTTATATTTTTTTTAAATGAAATGTAATACTTCTTTAACTTTCTTTATTTGAAATAATTAACCGAATTTTGTAATATTATTTAAAAAGGGTAAAAAGCCTCAAGACTTTGTTTGTACAATTTTTTCCTAGCGATTTTCTCCACTTATTAATTTTCAATGCAATTCATTAAAAACTCATCTTTAAATTGCATTTTGTTGTTTTATGAAAATAATGTTAACATTTATAAAAAAAGCTGATGAAACAGATTAATTAAACGAGTTCTTTGGTTGTTCTCAGCTTTTTTTCCCTCTTTCCTATGTTTGGCGGTAACGTGGTGCTATTAAACGCACTGATCATGAAATGTCACATAAACTTACGAGTTACGACAGCGCCGTTTTCTATAGACCATAATGCGTCAATGTCGTCGTGTGACGTGATTGCATTAGAACTTTTCAGAGAGAAATGAACACTTGATGCCTATAGAAGCCTTTACGAGATACATAAAGGTGACGTATCTCAAATTATGTTTTTGAACAGTAGCACAGGAATAACTTTCTATTTAATGAACAAAACAGTCTGTTAAATAGTCTAGTATAACTTAATAATAACGTATATGTAAATAAATAAAGGTTATTCTCGAGTAATCTATTTTTTTGTTAAAAATCGTTTTTTATTTATTTCTTTAGTGCTGTAAGATAAGTAATTAGTACAAGGACATAGACATTTCACGTCAAGTTCACCCATTAACTACTCTAGTCATTAGTATTTTTTAAATCTGATCAATTTTGAGACTGCGAGTTGCTTTGCGTAGATATAAGTACTACGGTATTACTATCTTAAATGTTTTCCCGTAAACAGATAACTTTAAAAGTGTAGATTATAATGCCGCTTGCGTTCGTAGGCTTTAAAAAAGTTATTGTTTTATATTATCCCAAAATCACCGTTTTTATTTTAGATATACGGAGGTCTGGACTCTGATGTAAATAAATCATAAGCGACAGTACCTTAATTGATAAGGGAAATATAGTATAGACAAGCACACTATAAAGGACGACTTAATCAGAACCTCGTAACTGTTTGAGACTGTTATAATCCCAGCCCGCGTTGCTTTTTAAAATGTTTTGCATTGTCTACAGATAACATATATGCAAAAATAACGAAAGTTAGTGTTTTATCTTACTCTTTTAAATATAAAAAGAAAACCACCACCCTTAGCATATTTTATTTGAATGTTTTTTAAAGAAATAAAATGAGAGACATTAATCAATTCCGTCAAAATTGCTGTAATCGCTTCATTATACATTAAATTCATTTTAAATGTTGCTAATATATGCTTTGTAAATTCATTCTATTATTGTACTTATTCTATAGTCGGATAATATACAGTTGCAAGTTATTTCGTGATTGAATAAATGAGTTTCGACATTTATCTTTTAGTTGTGACATCATATTGAAAAAAATATATCTGAAATTTGGCCTAACACCGATAATAAACCAACGTCTAAAGTGCTTAATTTTCCTTCTAAATCTGAAAGGATTTTTTTTAAAAAGCCGAGGAAAATATTTTTCCCTTGTAAGAACGAATGTGGATTGCGAGAATAATGCGACCTTTAAAGAACGCGTTATAATACTAAGATTAATTTACCTCTAATGCCCCTCTATTAAGAACGATATCCTTTGAGAATTATTTTCTAAAAGCCTTTTAATTATGTTTCTCAGAGCGAAATAATGTTAAAAAGGCAAATTGTATTTGAAAAATTGTAGAAAACTGAAAATTGCAACAATGCCTATAAGATTAGTACATTTCATGTTAAAAAAAATTAATTAGCGCTTCACTATTATTGGCCGCGACCACGAAAGGATGAACTGTTTGACTCTAAAATAAAATGATGTCATCAGAGGATTTTCAGATTATAGCCCACAAAAATTGTATATGTCAATTTAAAAATTTATTGTTTATAGTCTCTTGTCATATGAAAATAAAACGTTACGCTCTACCCATAGCCGAAGAAAATTAAACTCATCTGTTATTTTCCGGGCCATGCGTTAATATTTAAAAAATAGATTTCTACATGCATAATATATTTTTTAACGGACGGTGACGTTCATTTGTTTATTTGAAAAGCCTTTTTTCATATTTGGTTTAGAAATTCCGATTACACTTTTATTCATAGCATAAGTCTCTATATGGTCATGCAAAAGTTTAGATTACATTTTTTTTACATTTAAGAATACCAAACCAAGTACTTGATATTTTCTCCATTATAAAACAGCTCGAAAACAACGATAATCGGTTCAAGTAAGAACAAAATATATTTTTTGGAGTTTATTGACGAAAACGTTCGATGTTTAGCCTTTTTCCACACTATAACCTCCCAACTGTGTACTCTCTAGTTTGGAAGAAACATTTGTCATCCCTTTAGAACACTCGAGTTGACGAGCAATGACTTGAGCTCATTTTGCAACGCTGCAAGCTATTTCTTTTGATCGCGCACCATTTTGATTTTTCGTATCCCACACTTGTACTATTATTGTAGCAACAATATTGAAAACGGGAAATGTTACGTAAACTGTGGTCTGGATCAACGCTATGACTACTAATTTTCACTCTTGTCATGGAATCTCTTTTGTGATGCACGTAATGCATTGTGCGCATAAAAGCGTGCATTTCACTGGTGCATCATGTGTGCCTATAAAAATGCAGTGCTATTGAAACCTGTACAGCATTTTAATAATTGTGAAACTAGGTTACAACAGGTGAGAACGAGCTCTAGTTTTCATGTTAAAATAATTTCAGTTTACATTCTGACTGAATGTTACTTTTTGTTTTGAGCACTTGCATATTTTAATGTTGTAGTGTAAAAAAGTTCAAACAAGTCGTAACACTATTCGGTAATCTTCATGTATCATATATATTGAACACCTTGCTATTTCACATGTAACTTCAATTCAAAATCTTTTCACAAATCATCTCATCATCATCATCATCACATCAGCCTGTACTAGTCCACTGCTGGACATTGGCCTCCCCTAATACACCCCTATCCATCAGGGGGTTTTGGACCGTATCCCACCACGCTGGTCCAATGCGGCTTGGTGGGTGGACCGACTTTTTACATGCCCATCTGACGCATAGATCATCTTACTTTTCAGACAATTGGGTGATCGGCCCAAATTGCCCTAACCAACTGGGAAACAGCAATGAAAATTTGTTGAGTCCCCGCAGGATTTGAACCCACGACCTCCGGTTTCTAAAGCACGCGCCCATACCACTGGGCTACGGAGGCAGTTAACAAATCATTTATTTCTTTTGGTTTATTATTATTATATTTGGTATATAAATTTTGGTTTATTATATTAAACAGATTTTATTTGTGTTTCTTTAACAAAGTTTATTGTTTATTATTATTTATTGTTAGTATTTAAGTAACTATTTTCCATACATTTTGCTATGGTCTAAAATGTGTATATCTGTTAGGTCGTTATGTATATTTAAATTTTATGTAGTAACCAAGAATAGTTACTAAATGAAATTATACTAAATCTTTTTAATTATTGCCTTTTAGTGAGAAATGATGGATATATCAAGTTTCTTTGTCACCTTTTTTTTTTTTATTTTTTAATACAAGGATTGGTCATGACATTTTTACTAAAATAAAAATGGTCTTTTGTCTTAAAAATATGTAGTTTTATATTTAATGTAAGTATATTTATATTTAATACAGAAAATTGAGACAAACCATATTCCGTTTGTAATATCAATAGAATACGAAATTCGCAATCATACCTAATTTCAACGGTTTTTTTGTAAATAAAAATGTAAAAACATTTTTCTTAAGACTTTTTTTGATCCTCTACAAACGAAACAATTTACAGACTGCAATGTAGTAAAAGCACCTGAACATTGTGATTAATTTGCAAACGGAAACGTATCGTAGATTGCAATATCGCACAGGGCACATATAAGATATAAATTTAACGACCACCTCCAAAACACATCGTCATGCAACGTATAATTCAATTTTATAAATTACTTCCGGAACGTATGCGCCTACATATTAAAATGTTGCATTCCATTCAAAGTTTTAATAAAGAACAGAAATATGATAGGTTGTAATACTTTGTTTATCCTGAAATCTTACATAAGACTTGTGTGTTAGTTAGTATTATGTAAGTTATTTAGTTATTATTAGTTAATATTGCAATATAAATGAATCCCGCCAAGTATGTAATATTGAATGAGAGCAATCATTATGACGAGTATTATCCTTTGTTGGTTGTGGATATAACGAAAAAACAAGTAAGACATAAATAGGAGGATCACACTGAAAGTTCTTAGAAAATCAAAACTGAGCAAACTAGCTAGTTTTCATTTATGTAATATATTTTTCTAAATAATTTACATCCACATCAATAACTCACTGCATTTAATGAAACCACCGAGAAAACACTTTGCTATAGCGTCCTCAGAGGTCTGTTCAATAGCCTACTGAAATGAAGTTGCTCCTTCCTTAGCGTCCATAACATGTTTTCCTTAAAGTTTTTCTTTAATTTTCGGGAAATAAATATAAATCGCAATGTGCGAGGGGCTATATGAAGGGTGATCAGAAGTTCCACGTTTGACGACGCCAAATACTCAATTGGTCGCCCGGCAGAGTGCGAGGAGGCGTTGTTGTGGTGAACGAGGATCCTAATCCGAGTTCGTTTCTTTGAACTTTATCCAAGACAAATAGAAAACATTTTCTATTATACCGCTTGATAACTCCTCGGAAAGAAACACTCAATGAGCAGATTGTCTTTAAATCTTTGTGTCATTTATCTACCGGGCATATAGCTTACTAATGGCTAAATGTTTGCAGATGATTTTGTGTAATGGCGCCAGACAAATTTAAATTTGCCACCAAATCGTGAAACAAATGACAAATATATAAAGTTCGCATTTTCTTATATTAACAATGAGTTCTATTTTCAAAGAAAACATACTTTTATATTATATTCTTCAAAAGCAGCTAGTTCTCATAACTTTAGTGTGACCCTCGTAGTTGTTAATGAAACAACTTATAATATCACATCCTTTTATTAAATTTAGTATAATTAACCTGAAAGGTTAACCTAAATGGATCTCAAATATAAAACTTATATTATACAAGTAGTGATAAATGGCTGAAATTGTTAATTAAAATATTAATAATTAATAAGCATAAAAATGACACATAGTGCCAAACAATAATTTTAGTTTTATCAACTAAAAATAATCTCAATACCAGTTCATTAAAAAGGTATTGCCAATTGTTGATCAAATCATGATATTAAATAGGTCACGAAGCAATAAATACAAATGATGAATGAACACACTCCTGTGTATAAATTTTACACAATCAAGTTAAATAACACAATTTTATAAAGTTGCGTTTGTTTTTAATATTTTTATTACAAAACGAATTAGCTATACTTACAAACTATATACATAATTAATTCTTTTCTTTACCCGAATACTACACAATATTGAATAAAATAAGTTCGTTTTGCATAGGTCGGAGTACAGACTTATAGTTTTATTACTATTAAGATTTGGCAATACCGCTTTAGCACTGACCACAAGACGCATGACATATCTTTCTGCCCCGTAAAATAAAAACGTCCTTAAAAACTTACCTCTTAACTTCGCAGTTTGTATATGGGTTTGTGTTAAAATTAAATGTAACCCCCTATTATACCCCCCTTAAATGTAAATTACGTGTTTTATTTTTCGACTATTAAAAATAAAAATATAAATAAGAACAAAAAATAAAAACATAAAAACTACCACCACTTGTAATAATTTTTATCTTTACGTTTGATGTTCGAACTGCTTGTTATTAAGTGAACGTCTTGCTAGTTTATCATTTCTGAATTTAAGGAAATCAATATTTATATCACACTTTTCTGGATTATTAAATATTTATTTATTATTAAGATATTAACCAAGTTAAGCATAACGTAAATAAATATAACCATCGTAAAATGAAAATTATACATCAATATATTACAAACAATCACCTAATTCAATGAAATCATTCATATTCTGGCATAGTTCTTAAGCTATATCTCGAAAAGCCCTAGATAGGTTACTCCTTTTAGGTATTTATGAGCACTGTACCTGTGGAACAGTGCATCCGTAGGGAGGCTATGATTTACCTGACTGTCCTGAAGAATTAGACTGGCTGTGGAATCAGCTCCTAGCCGACTGAATAACCCTGCTGTGACTGGGCTCAGAACGATGCGGGAAATGGGTTATAGCTGGTAAGCATGCCGCGGCTGCCTGTCCTGTCCTCCGCAATCCAGGTTAAGTTACACAGAAAGAAAAGAGTCAGTATTTAAGAGGCCACTCTACGTAAACGTGTAAAGGTGGGCTGCACCGTAGATTTGTTGTGGTGGGGCTGTGAGAGGAAGTAACTTTGGGCATAGTGTCGCGTCTATCTTGTCTCTCTTCTTTTCCTAGCCGACAAAAGGCTATTAGCTTAAAACCCTATACGTTTTTAGATAACTAACCGAAATTACAATATCTTTTAATAATTACCATAACGGGAAATATCCGCTATTTACTCATTGTAGAGGAAGATCGCAAACACAATTTTATTAATGCGCATCTAAGCTGTGATCTGCAATTAGTGGTACTTTGAAATTTTAGAAGGGATATTTTCGAAGATTCTTTAAAAATATTTTTTTCCCAAAAGAGACGTTCAAATATGCTCATTATTTCTACTATCAATTATAATATAATATGCCACAATTTTGTAACAGATCAAGCACTATCCATTATTCAATAAAAGACAAAGTACTGTATCATAAGCCCTCAAACTACTATTATAATAAGTTAATAGATATTATCAAGATATTTCAAAACTAAGTAAATGATATTTTTATACAATCTTTATATACATTATTAGATGCTCTAATTCTAGTTCTAGATCATTGATTAAATAGAAAAAAATACCAACACATCTTAGATTAATGCATACGAAAAGCTAAGTTCATTATAATTTTACAGGAGTATTGAAGTAAAGAAATTAAATGTACTTAAGCAACATAACTACTTTTTTCTCCATCGTTTATTGTCATAAATAACTAAAAACGTTACGTTCTACTTTTACTTTAACCCGTAGAAATATTTCATACATCTGTTATTTTCCGTGGCTTGAACATACGTAGTTATATTTGAAAAATGGACTTTACTACGATTTATGATAAATGTGTTTTTATCGGTGTTTTCATCCAATAAGAAATTTTGCAACGCAAATACCAAAAAAGTTACTCTAGAGCAAAATTTGTCAGATTTTAAGTATAAAACACGAATAGTAACCAATAGTACAAAGAATATTATTTAAAGAATCTATCCAACCTTCTAATTAAACTTTTAAATATCTATTCATAATTTAGTAAAGAAAAGAGTACTCAATAAGACGCTAATATATTTCGTTATATTTATCATACGATTTAAAAAGTTATAACATGTTATGTGTTATTAAGTGAATGTATAACAAATACGTCTGAAGCTACTAGATAAATTTAGAAAATTCGCTGTCGGTAATGAGTGCCGAAAAGAGAACGACCCAAGTTTCCGCGAGGAAGCTACTACAGCCACGAAGCGAATAAGAACAAAATATATTTTCAGAGTTTGTTAACAAGGGCAGTGCTATGTTCCGCCGTTTTCCATACTGGAACCTCCCCACTGTGTACTCTCTAGTTCGGAAGAAACATTTGACATCCCTTAAGGACACTCGAGTTGAGGAGCGTCGACTCGAGCTCTTTTTGCAACGCTGCAAGCCATTTCTTTTGATCGCGTACCATTTTGATTCTTCGCATCCCACACTTGTTTGTTTACATGCGTGAAGTAAATGATTGTAGCAAAATATCACTAACAGCGAGTATAACGTAAGGCTGTTGGCAGAATGCTAACGCTATGAATGTTATTTTCACTTCTGTCATAGAAACCCATTTGTTATGTACGTAATGCATTATCCCCATAAAATCGTGGATTTTACGTTTGGCGCCTGTATAAAGCGCCGTTAAACCCTATACGGTATTTTAATATTTTAGAAGTATATATATATATATATATGTTTTATTTGTGTTACATTGTATTTGTTAAGTTTTATGTTGTAGGGGGGAATAAATAGTTATGATTTTGATTTTAAATTCCAGCTTGCTACTTGTTTGTAATAGAAAATATAAGTTTGCTGTAACGCTTTTACTATTTTCATCACAAAAAGATAACACACTGATTGTTCATGTATAAATAAGCAGATGTGCGTGATATATCATTATTAATATAGGCAGACAAACTTTATAATAATACTGTTTATAAAATCTATATCATTTTCGTTTGTGTAAAACGACTTAAAAGCTTCTACCATGAAAAATCTCTACCATTCTTTCACACAACATTTTCCGACCGCTCCGTAGTACAAACACGTAAACATCGTAATTCATACGCAAACGGAAACATATCTTAGATTGCAACATCCCACAGAGCACATAGATGTAAAGTATAAACGTAACAGCCACCTCGAAAAGCACGTCGTCACGCAACGTGTAATCCAATTTCATAAATTACTTCCGCACGTATCCGCCTATAAAATGGAAAGATAGCATTTCATGCATAATTTCGCAAAACAAGGGAAATACGATGGACACTGAAAACGTGTTTTTGACATTAAGTTAACGTTTACTTTGTAACTTTGAATTGATCATTAAAATTGTTTGTATATAAAAAGATATTACGACGTTTGAAAATAAGAGTTCATCATGATCATCAGCCTGTGATAGTCCACTACTGGACATAGGCCTCCCCTAATACATCCCCTATCCATTAGGGGGTTATGGCCAGGTGGTTATTCCACCACACTGGTGCAATGGGAGTTGGTGGGTGGACCGACTTTACATGCGCATCCGACGCATCTTACTTTTTAGACATTTGCGTGATTGGCCCAAATTGCCCTTACCAACTAGGAAACAACAATGAAAATTTGTTGAGCATATTTGTTTCTTCCAAATGACAAATAAAATCCTATTGAAAAAAAAATAAAAAACAGGCAGATTTAGATAAATCAAGTACATAAATATTTTTTACATGTTGTTCTTTCAGGACTATTGATGCTGACAAAATTATATAACCCGTAAGTAATTGCTTATTATGTTTAAACTTAACTTAATTGTAACCTCGCACAACACAAATTACAAAATTCAGAACTAAAACTGCAAAACTTATTATAAAGTTAGTATTATGATAAGTTCACTAATTAAAGTAAATTTGAAAAGAGAAATTAACATTTCCTAACTAAAAAAATTACCGAACACAAATCTATTCGTATATTCACTGTATTAATTGTTTCAGATGAAGCCCACAAAGGAACACTTAAGAATGTTAAAAAGACATTTTTTTATCAGTATTTAAGTTTGAGCAGAGCATGTTGATCACATCTATGAGATATGTAGATTGCAACATGGTGCTAAGTCAGTTTTTATATTAGTCTAAGTGACAAGGCTTACCATCTCCGACTTACATAATCGATATACAGTGTCAATAAGAGATGTAACGTGATGCTGTGCCCTTAGAACCAGAATCAGAGGAATTAATTAAACATGTTTGTCATGTTGCTGTTACCATTAATAAACACATTATTTATTATCTTTTTTTGTATTAAAGCCTATTAGTTAGTTATATTAACTATTTTATTAATATCAATCCAATATAATAATCAATTTATTATATTAATATCAATTCTACGCAAATGTTCAGGAGTCAGTGGATGCAGGCGGCACCGGATTTTACCTCTTGGCAGATTATTGAGATTATTAGGACGAATATCTATAATTTCAGTGATCTTCAAACTAGTGTTGAGAGCAGACGTGCTAATCGTTGCCCTGCAAATTACCATTAACTGCAGTAGAGACATCTGTTTATAACTCCAATAGTAATTAGAACCAAAGTTTTGTGCATCAATAAGTGTTAATTCCTGACGAACTGAATAAGACATATTCAATAAATATTTGCTTTCCTGTCTTGCGTCGCATCTGTCGGACGTTGCTGAGGGGCGCCTCACTACACCCCGCCGAGATAAAGACAACAACATATTTTTATCTCCGTCACGCACACGTAAAGAACGCTTACAATGTCTTTGCAACGAACACCACCGAAGTTTTCGTCAGACACCGACATTCCTGCTAAAGTCGACGTGGATAACTATGTTAGCAATCGGAAACGTAAACAACCCGACAATGACAGTGCAATTATGCAAATCCTGGCGTGCTTCGAAGAAAAAATTAACAAACAAATTAATGAATTAAACACAAAGGTTATGGATACTATTTCTAGCAGTATAACAACAGCTGTAAACTTAGCTCTGAGCCCCCAGCTTTCTGACAATAACACAGACGTAATTTTTACGTCAACACTTAGTGAAATTAATCAAAGAATATTAAGCTTGAATAAAGACAATGAACGTATAAATAAGTGTATTGTGGATACGAATAGCAAGCTGAATGAAATTGAAAAATCATTAAGTTTTGCTTCAGAGAGGCAGGATAATTTTGACTGTCGCTTAAAAAGTATGGAAAATAATACTACTCAAAATGCCACTCATATAGAAAAATCCATACTTTAGAAAATCAAATCTTACTATGGAGCAAGCAAGCCCGGCAGTGCAATATAGAACTGTGCAATATACAAGAACGAAGAGGCGAGAATCTTGTGGGTATTTTGAATCTTTGGAAGCGCTATTAAGTTTCCTATAAAGTCATCTGATATTGTGGCTGCTCATCGTGTGACTCACGCAGACTCGAAAACCCACGGCCAAAAATATTATTGTGAAGTTTACTACTAGGACACTGCGCGATAACGTCATTACGGCCTCCCGTAAAGTAAAAGAAATAAACTCAACGATGCTCTCAGTATCAGGGACTCCTACTACCGTGTACGTGAACGAACACCTAACTCTCAATAATAAGATGTTATTTCGTCAGTGTCGTGAGTCTGCCAGAAATGCAATTTTAAGTACGTTTGGATCAAGCACGGAACAATACTTGTTCGAAAGAATGACACAGCAGCAGTTTTCGCAGTGCGTACGTTTAAGGATATTTCTAAGATTAAATAATAACATTTGCTGTCTTTATAACAATGTATTAGTTAATAATAACTCAAGTATGCTTTTGTATGAACTATTATATTTTTCTTTTGTATTGTTTGTTATTATAGTTATTTTTAACATACTTTCTAATAATTACGATATTATTGTGCTTACTGAAACTTGGCTGCAAGGAAACATTTCTAATAGTGAATTCATAGACTCGAGATATAGCGTGTTTAGGTGTGACCGGGATTGTTCTAGTAGCGGTAAAAGTGACGGAGGCGGTGTGCTCATTGCGGTGAGACATGAACTGCATGCTTTGCCGTGCCATCTTACTGGGCTTGACACCGTGTGTCATGCATAGAACAGACCTTCGTAGAATTGCGTTCGCGAAACTATTGCTGCGTAATAGGGGCTGTGTACATTCCACCGCATGTAAACTCGGAAACTTATTTGGCTCATTTTGACGCACTAACTGAACTGCTACAAGTAAGACATGCAGACAATTTTATTATAATAGGAGATTACAATTTACCGACTCTGCAGTGGCAAGATTGTTTTGCACATTTGAAACCAATTCTATATCCTGATACCTCACAATCGAATAAACACCTAATTAATTTTATTTCATATCATAACTGCTTTCAAATTAATAAATTCCGAAACATAAAAGACACAATACTAGATTTATTTATTACAGATATTAAAGACAACTGTACGTCTACAGGACCAATGCCTTTAGTTCCACCGGATGCTTATCATCCGCCATTACTTACTCTATTGCCGCTTAAACAACATACAAGCCACTAGATTTTAAATCTTTAACTCGTTTTAATTTTAGTAAAGCTGATTACTCCTTAATTAATACTGACATTGTAAATATCGATTGGGGTAATATTTTTTCAGATAAAAGTGCAGAAGAGGCTGTCACTGAGTTTTATGAAAATCTGTATTCGATTATAAAAAAACATGTCCCACGGATTCGTAATAAATCTTTAAAATATCCTGTCTGGTTTACGGCGGCTTTGGTTAAAATTTTTAAGAATAAAAATAAATCGTGGGTAAAATGGAAAAAATACCAGAATATTTCGGACTATGAGAGCTACTCAGTATTTAGAACTCGTTTTCGGAATGAGTCGCTTAAGTGCTATAAATCTTATATCACCAAGGTTGAAGATAGTATACACTTCAATATAAAGTTTTTCTGGGCTTATCTACATAATTTAAAAAGTAAAGCCAATAAAGAAACTATTCCAAACTACGTGTTTTATAAAAACATTTCGTCAAAGAATCCAGACGATATTGCCCACTTGTTTTCTACGAACTTTCGGTCAGTATTTTAACCATCCCATATTAAAAGCGATTATGACGTAAAACGCATTTCTGACAATAATTGCTATTCTGACATTTTTATTAGTAACATAGAGCTTACTCCAAACAATGTATTGAAAGAATTACGAAGTTGGATACGAGTAAAAGCTCCGGATTGGATAATATTCCTCCGATTTTCTTAAAATTGACTGCTGATAGTATCTATACCGCAATATATTTAATATATGTTTAAAACAAAGTGTCTTTCCCACTGTATGGAAGTCAGCGCATCACATCTTACTTAATTGAAAATTTAGACGCCAACAAACAAACAGATAGCGTCTATACAGACTTTAAAAAAGCCTTTGACAAAGTGGACCACAAAAAACTAGTAGTCAAACTTGCGTACAACGGCATAAGAGGAGATCTCTGGAGGTGGTTTAAATCATACGTTACAAACCGAACACAAAGTAATAGTTAACGGTTAACTATAACATCTGGGGTACCACAGGGATCCATTTTAGGGCCGTTATTATTCGTATTATATATTAATGATATAAACAATTGTTTTAAATATTGCAACTTCTTGTTGTATGCAGATGATCTCAAAATGTATCATAGTATAGAAAACTTTAATGATCATTATAAGTTTCAGGAAGATCTTAACCGATTATCATCATACTGTACGAAAAATAAGTTACATCTTAATACCACCAAATGTAAAACAATTACTTTTACAAAGAAAAAAACATAAGCCACTTTACATATAATCTGGTTGGAGTAAATTTAAACTCAGTCAACTTAATTAAAGATCTCGGAGTCACATTTGACAGTAAATTACATTTACATAGCCATGTAGACGGAATTATTAAAAAAGCATTCAAAATGTTTGGTTTTGTAATGCGGTCGAGCATAAAATTTCAAAAACCCTCCTCATATCTTTATCTTTATAAATCCTTAGTCCGTTCCCAACTTGAATATGCTGTATCCATATGGAATCCTTATTATGATAAATATGTCGACGCTCCGAGTCTGTTCAAAAAATTCTAAGAAACGTAAATTGTAAGTGTTTGGCACTTACATGTCTCTAAACAGAAAGAATAAGAGAGAAAAAAAAAAAAATATCAAATAGATTCTGGTGTTACCATAATAGGGACATATGAAAGCCACATACAATTCTTAATCAATATTTTTTTTAACTGAATTATTAGGAAACTCTCACCGAATACAGATTTTTTTTATTCTAACAGAAATATTTCAAACTAGTTTTGTTCCACAGAAAAACGCAGATGATTTCTCTTACGCTCTTAAAGTTCAATTTCAGTATTTGATATTTAATTACAATTTCATATTTTTCACATAGGTCTAAATGTCATAAAACATTTAAAATTTAATTAAACGTAATGCAAGCAATTTGAGCGAACTAATTTTGATAAAAGCCTAGTGAAATGACAACAAGGAGTAGAGTCGAGAAATGATTAACCTCAAACGCCTTCCTATGTAATCAAATATACATTAGTTAGGAACGACCAATCAATAATATTCTATAGAGTGCTAACATTCAAAAAACAACAAACTATGTCACGTAAAACTATTCTTTTTGAGCTACGTATGTAATAAATACTGTTAACATACAGAACGAATATTAATTCTTCCTTAAATATTGTCTATATTTGTTTACTAAAGTAATAAAAATTTTAATTAGAAAAGTATTTTTAAATAATATATAACATCTTATTCCAAATACACAAGAATGACTAGTGAAATATACTATAATATTGAGCTTATCCTTTTACTTCTTTTGAGTTTTTAAGGATATATCCCAGCGTGTCAGGCATGCTTAGTTGATATTGATAAACTGAAATAAGCGAACGCCGGCACTTTCGTCTCTTTTCACATTTGGGGTAAATTATGTACATTGTGGAGTTGTTAATATTTAGGCATAAATGCAGAATATAAAAAAACAATAGCCTTTCTGAAAAAATGACTATAAACTAACAATAAAAGAGTTTAACCGTCACATTCCCGTTTACATCGAGGCTGACCCACTTACTTGACATTTACCTTCCAGCGACGTTATTACATATTGAAACTAAAATAAACTAACGTTCGACGTCTTGCCTCGAAGTTTTGTGCGCTATTCAAAATTAAATAAAGCTCAAAAGTAGATTTCCTGAAGGCAGGGACGTAATTAGGTGGTTGGCGGGGTAATTTCGAATTTAAAATGTAAAGTCATCATGGCCGTATGGTTATAAGCCTGTGACTACTGGTTAGTAACGGTTAGTGAATATTAAAGAGTTATAACATATGTGTTCAAACTTAATTAATAATTTACTCTATAATATTGTGCGTCTATATAATTTGTGAAAGATTTTCTCACTTTCTGAGATATTTTTACCATTACTTAGATTTAGCTATTGAGCTGATTTTTTTAAATTTAATAACATGTTGTAGAGCGTTATGTTATTAAGTTTCTGCGGCAATAAGGAAATTCAGATCAGGTCAGGTTAGTATAAAATGTGAAATATTAGAATGATCACTGACGTATGGTTATACGCCTATGTCTACCGAAAAAGTTTTATGAATATTTAAATAGTTATTACATTGACTAGTTTTGATCATTCTTATATTCAAAATAGTGCATTTGACAGTAAATATCCTTTTTATTAGGCCGAGTAAATTATAGAAAATTCATGTTATCTGGGTCCCAAAGAAAGAATCATTTCCTCACTTTTACTAAAAATCTCGATCATACTTTAACCGGATCGTGTTGCCGCGCTTATAATTTTGAGTTGCAGCATTGTCAATGAAGTCATACTATCATTGATACAAGGCGAAGAGATGTGTTGTTGTCAAATGGTTTAAACTAATTATTCCAAATATTACATTTTTATTTCATTCATTATTTTATTTGTTATAATCATTATGATTTCTTACATGTTTTGAAGATAAAATTTTACCTTGAATCAATTTAATTTGAGGTTGTGTTTGACCAGTTTTTGTAGGTTTATTTAAATTTATCATTCCTTACTATCATTCCTCACTATTCTATTAATGAGTGAATGAGAATTTATGAGGGAATAATAAAATCAAATGTAACCAACAAAATTTCGTCAAAAATAACCTCACATTGAATATTGATAGATGATCTATTTGCTCTTATTTGTAATGAATAATTCCGTTTTCAATATATTTTAATTTAATTTAATTTCACTTGAATCATCATTCCTTCATATTTTTCATAATTTTTTTCATCATCACATTATTTTAATTTAAATCGAGAAAAGTTGGGGACCACATAGTCAGCTGGGATAAGTTACTTGTGTACTATAAATTAAATATATAAAGTTGGCAATTATTGCAAATTATATTCTTATTATTATCCGAAGTCATTTTTCGCAAATTCCTGAGAACTAGTCATATACATATCGTAAAATCGTTGAACAAATTTAACAAAACAAACAATAGTGCTACGCATTAATAACGCGATTAATATCTTAATGAATAACTAGTTTCGGCCATTGTATCATACCTAATAATTGAAATTAAATTGAACTCTAATTTCAATAACTCGGTATGCAATTATAATGGAATCAAATTGAATTATGTTTCAAATAGGAATTGAAAATAATATATAAAAAATATTTTTAAGTATATTTCAGTAAAGTTATATCAATTTATTTTATGAACCCAGAGATTAAGCTTAATGATGTCAATTATATGTAAAATGTTGTATGACAATATATTTTAATTTGGCCGTATATGTGTTATTCTTGCATTTTATTACAATTGGATCAGAAAATTTGTTGCTTTTCAATGTTGGTAAGATTCATGTTCTGTTCAATGCAGTTTAATTACAATGGACAGATTGACAGATGTCAGTTTTTTGTGTGTTATTTTGATAGGTTTATAACTAACGTTAATTGTGCACAAGTTGAATTGTTTCTAGGATCACAAAAAATTATTATACATTTTTTATATATTTTTTTAGGATCCTGTTAGATATATAATAATAGGAAATATTATATATTATTTTTGTTTCAACAATTAAACAAAAGAACTATTGATAAATTATTGAAATTTTAACGAAAATTTGACCGACTTAAAATGTGTATATAAAGTCCAATGCAAAATAACTACCGCGCCATTTCTAACACTGCGTTTTAAGTATTTAATATCTTTTAAGATAGTGATAATAAGACGCCGAAACTTTCTTAATTTCTATAATATCTATTGAACCAGTACAAAATTATATGAAAAATGTAATCCTAATTGCAGCTAATATTAAAACAAGCAACAAACATTTAATAGAGCGCAGCATAGAGGTAACATATTTATAAAAAAGCATACTCTCCGAATTTAGTACCAGTTTCTTTCGGAAAGTCAGGCAAAAATACTTTATAGATGACACATTCGGTGCTGATTTGTTGGTGAGATTGTATTGATGAGTGTTAAAGATGATACGAAATTCGACGATAATACCGTGGACAAAAAACACGCTTATCGTAACTTTTGCTCGAAAGTAAATATATCATGTATAGGTAATGTTTCTGTTTTTCATCTAAAATAACATGTAAACAACAACAACAAATGATCCCGTTGCCACCTTGACATTCTCAAAACAAAAGAAACTCCGAGATTCGACGTTCGTGACAAAAAGGCAATTTTGTGAGCTCTGCAAATTCAAGAGACTTGAAGCATCCCCGATTTAAAAATCCTGAAGGTTTTTTAATATAGTGTATTTATGAAGCAATTATTATATGTGTGAAATCCTTCATCGTAGCTTTCTTTTCTGCAATTAAATACTTATTTAATGGTTATTTTATTATTTATCTAAAATCTGTTTATTGATTTATTTCAAAATGGAAAACCCATGACATCACTAACCACGTAAACTTTTTGTCCACCTTGTTGCTTCATTCATTACAAAAAAGTTTCCTCATCAATAAAATTTATTAGGAACTTCACAAAACTGTAAAAGAGATGATGATTAACTTTATCAATAAAAACCTATTATCACCATATTGTTGGTTTATTGTAATGAGTCTGGGCAATGACTACTATATATTTTTGAAACCTTATTTGATTATGTTATAAACAGAGTGTATCCAGATAATTTCTATTTTGATATTACATTATTATGTGGCATTGAAAAATAAAAACAGCCCTAAATTTTCATTTTTATGTAGCCAACCCCTGCTTTCAAATAGTTATTTTAATAACTTTATCATTTTTTTCCGCTCGATTACATCAATTATTATCATCATCATTATCAGCCTGTATTAGTCCACACACGCGTTTTCCATTAAAATCTATTTAATACCATAAACAAGAACTTTTTGTTTGTTACATGGTTACATTACCCATGTAACAAACAAAAAGCTCGTGCAGACATGTTATCAAACTCCTTTTCGTAATTCGGTTTCTTAAATAACCTTCTCCAAAACTTTTATCGTTTATATTTAAAACCAAAAAGCTACGAAAAACTTTAGTTTGCTCCACATTAGCTTCATGTCTAACGCCAGTAAAAGTAAATGTAATAATATTTTCGTCTGGCTAAGGATTTCGTCATGTAATATCTCTCTAACATGTAGTATGAAAGTAATTTTTTGTGTAGCTGCTTCGCTAGGTAATTTTATCATCATTTATGGAGTAATTTATTTAAAGACCATAATGTTGCTTTAAAATGTCATGTGTACCTACTAGAATATTACAAATGTATCGATAATAATCCTTCAGGAATTATATCGCATTTATATTCTTATAAAAATAAATTCGACACTTTAGATCCTTTTCGGCGTTAACTGCCACGGGACTGTTTTAAACCTCGGGTACATTGTCAACAATATTAAACGTAAGTCATTTCGTTTTCAATAGTCTTTGATTTTTTAATATACTGAAATTATATAATTTTTTATATAAATTCGTAAAGAAAAAAGATTAATTAGTATTTGACCATGATGATTTAGAAAACATATAAAAAAATATAATATATTTTCAAATACATTTTATTTAAGACGAAAATACAAAGAAAAAGCTAGGTACTTTAAGTAAAATCCACTCGAAGCAAAAATAGCTTGAAACTTTACCAATGAAGTTACGTAATTTACGTAAATAAAATAGATTTTAAATATTTTATCATAATTATTCACAAAACATATAAAAAAATATATTACATTTTTAAAATATTTTATATCTGACGAAAGTACAAAAAAGTACTTTAAGTAAAATCCACTCGAAGCAAAAATAGCTTGAAACTTTACCAATGAAGTTAGTGTGTATTAAATCTTGGAACAGTTCCAATGCATTAGATGGTCATATTTTTTTTACATTTTGTTTGTGGCATTATCCCCTTGAAGTAACCAAATTAATTTGAAAGAAATGAAATATTTCATATGGTCATATCAGCGTCCCTAGGCGCAATTAACTACCTCATGTTAATTTAGTCACGCAAGTTGATAGTTTATATTGTAGCAGTGCGCAACAAAACACAAAATATTTTAAAGAATGTTTGAAAAGAAATATAAATTAACCACAATTAATATTTGTAATAACATAAAGACATGTGATTTAGGAATTTCGTTAAAGGTGTTTTCACAGGCTATCAACTAGTGAAAAAATAAATAATTTATCGATCCCATGATTCCATATTCACAGAAAAAAGCTGAAAACGAATTGGGATATTGAATTCGATGAGACAACTCCATGAATAATTCCTAGTCACTACGTTTCGATTCCCTAAAAGTAAAATCTGCCATACATTCACCTCTTTTTATGACGCTTCGATGAATTTCACGCCTCTATTGATTTTTATATATTTCTGTGGACTCTGCAAATCAAAACGTGACTAATACAAAGTTAATGTTTGCGTACATATAAAATTGTCACTAATAGTGTTATCGCTTTCGATACCAAACAGTTCACTAAAATTTACTTTGTTTATTTTGGGACCGTGTTATTGTGACTAACATTCGACAGATTTACTCGATTCGTAATAATTTCAATAATATATATAATATTCAATCTCACCACTATTTTTTTAAATAAGATACCAATTTAACAATTTTTTTGATTGCATCTATTTTTTTTATGAAATTGGTTAATGTTAAAAATAGGTTAATGCCGAATACTGCTGTGCAATGCTACCATTGTACCTTAACCTTCTTAAATTCTTGGAAATTTTGATGCCGCCAAAATTATATCCTTCTTACTTATATAAAACCTTCTCATTGGTGGACCGCTATCAAACTTTTTCTCAATAAGCTTTTTATACATTGACGTCATAATGTTGCTCTGTTATGCGACTAGTTTTTAATAAGATTCCTTGGGTAATTTAAGTTAGGTGCCCACTTTTATTAAAAAATTTTATATATGTTTGTTTCTATTATTTACCAAAAAAAACTCCAATTAAACACGTAGAAAATAAGCATAATTTTTTTGTATTAATTTAAACGGTATTAGAATTCTGAACACAAATCGTGTACAATCGTTTTATGTGTCTCGTTTAATCACCATTCCCTTGCAACATCGCTTAGATAAATTGTTGAAATTTAAACTGTGAAATTATAAATAATGTTTTAAGTTTTCTTTGTATTTTCTATAAGAGCATATATGTTATAATTTGATATGAATCAAATTATATCCTGAATTAGTTCAGCCTTTCTCTTTAATTAAAATGTAATGCAATTATTTATTATTTTAGTATTGAACACTAATGCTAGATGACACTGAAAATTATTCAAGTTTTTAACGTTCGATTTACTATACAACTTTCTTAATCTAAGTTTTTAAATGGTAACGACGATGAATATAGTAAAACAAAATACTATAAAATATTTCATAGAACATTATCTAATACCAGTTATAAAATTCCGAAATTCGAAATAACGTGTCAGTTGGCAGTATAATTAACTGAACAGTTTAATGCACTCCTACCACAGCTTTTAAAATACTAAAATCTATAAAATAAGTATCCTAGCCGTCCGTGAATTAGGCGAGGTCGCAATTTGCAGTTATTTTATACTTTCCTGAACTTTAATGATCTAACACGACAGGAATTACTGTTGTATGTATATTTACTAGTGATTAATTAAGGATGACAAATTATTATTGCGATTGGTTCGCAATTATGGACAGTTACTCACATTTAGTAATATTTATAAACTATCTCTGTACAAATTTACATTATGTATTCGATTATCCATATAAAAAATATAATTAAATGTGGAACTGTTTTATCAGTCCCAAATCATTGTGTTAATGCTTTAATAAATAATTCTTAACTGTTAAACTTTGTTTTGTTTATTAATTTTACCCCGACCAAATAAGAGATGGAATTGTGTTTAAAATATTCTATAGTCACACTGTATTAGCGCTATTAATCCCGGCAGTGCTCCTATTGGTTCAGCGTCGCGTATGGGTTTTATTATTTATTTTTGGTTATTGATTGGCAGAGGACCACCAATAACAACGCGTTAACTATTGCCACAGTTATTGCTTTATGCTATTATTGTTTTAGAGTTTTACTTTGATGTAGTAATTACCGTTCATACAAGAACATAGAATCTGTGGAAGGGCAGATGTGAGTTAATACTATATGGGCACTGCAAATGTAATTCATGGGTTCTAAGGTTTTCTAATTTCGTAAAGGTTATGAAAATGTCTAACCTACGCGTCTTTATTTTGTCAGTGGTATTTATATCAACATAGTACGAAGAGCTTTAAATAAATTTGTAATTCGATATAATTATTTATGGACATACAAAAACTTACGTGTAACAAATAAAAGCAAACGGAAACTAGATAACAACATTTTCATTTCATTCATATGAATAAAGTTTGAAACAGCAGCAATGGTAGTTTCTTTGTATGTAGCGGTGCTCACAACTATAACTAGAATTTTTTTAGACGAACACGAAGCAGTCTTTTCATTTAATAACAATTGATTATGACTTTGAATTATTCGATGTGTTTTAGGTCACCACGAGATTGGTAAATACATTTACACTTGATGCCGTGTTTTCTTCTTCAAATAGAATTACGCATTTCTAAAACAGCACAATCCAATTTATATCTTTATCTGTTCAAGTTTTTTTAACAAAAATATTCTCTTAAATAAAAGTTACAATCAACCATAAATACAACTCAACATGACAATATAATAAACAAATACGTGGAGAAATTAAAAGAGTTGTTGTAGCAATAATTGGAAAATATTTTTTTTTTATTAATGGTCTTATTTATTTTTGTCAAAGTACAAAATACTTTAAAAATAGTATAAAAATGTCACACTCGTCAATCAAAACATAGACGATAGATTCATCATAATTTTGCGGTAAGTGCTAGATTTATTTTTAAAATTTTCGCGTAAATAAAGATGTTTAAATAAAAATACCCATATTTAGACAAAAGAGTTAGCTCGAAGTTGCTTATAAGAGTTTTTGAAATCAATTTAGTAGTTATTGAGTTTATTCGCTACATAAAAATTTTTCCTCTTTATAATGTTAATATAAATAGTACGTATGTAACATAAAGTATTGCTAGTCATAGGTAAATAATTCAATGTTTGTTCATATGGATGACAAAGACTTAACAATTACAAAGATAAACTCAATATGAATAACAATAGAATCAAATTGAATCATGTTTTAAATAGGATTTGAAAACAAAGGAATAAAATTCAAGTAAACATTTTCTAATTTACTACAATTGCAATTAAATCTAAATTTAGGCAAACATATTTAAGGTCTTTTCAAATATAATAATTATAATAATAATGTCAATACTATGTTAAATGTTGTATGACAATGTTACTTTGGTGGTGCATGTGTAGTGTTGACCGCCTACGTGGTGGTAGCGGTATTGGTCCTTGCTTTTAAAACCGGAGGTCGTGCGTTCGAATCCCTCGGAGAAACAACTTTGTCTTATTGTTGTTTTCTGGTTGGTTAGGATAATTTAGGCCAATCACCCAATTGTCCACCCACCTGCATTGTACCAGCGTGGCACAGTCCCAACACCCTCTAATGGAGCTGTAGGATAAAACAGACCGATGAACATGTTTGCATTTTATTAGTATTGCATGAGAAGATTTATTGATTTCCGATGCTGGCATAATTCATGTTCTCTTCAATGTAATTACTACGATGGATCTGTGATTGATTTTTTTACATATTATTTTAATGGGTTCGTAGCTAACGTGACGTACGAACGTAGTGGACATGATTAATTGTTGCTTGGATTTGTTTACAATTGAATTATATAGAAATTTGTTATATTTCTTCAGGCTCTTGTTAGATATATAAAAATTTGAAAAAAGGGAAAAATACTTTTGGTCTAACCATATAAAACTAATTTTTCCACAAGATAATCTTTGTCGGGTCAGCTAACTCAAATAATTAACAAAAGAACTATTGAAAATACGTTTTAGTTACCACATTAGTGGCTGACATAATGAGCTTGTATTGATGATCAGAAGTTCCATAATGCTTTTCGTGAATAACTTTTGTTTGAAAGTAAATAAATCATATACAGGAAGTGTTTCTGTTTTTCATCAAAAATAACATGTAAACAACAATAACAAATGATCTCGTTGCCACCTTGACATTCTCAAAACAAAAGAAACTCCGACATTCGACGTTCGTGACAAAAAGGCAATTTTGTGAGCTCTGTAAATTGAAGAGACTTGAAGCATCCCCGATTCAAAAAATCCTAAAGGTTATTGAATATAGTTTTTATTATATTGTAGCAATAATTTTATGTGTTAAATCTCTCAACGTGACATGCTTAAGATTTTTTTTGTAATGACTTATTTAAAGGTTATTTTTTGTTATTTAACCTTAAATCTGTTTTTTTATTCAAATTTATTTTAAAATGGAAAACCCATAGTTTCACTAACCATTTAGTGAACTTTTTCTTCGATTTGTTTCTATAAACATTACAAAAAAAAAGTTTATGTTTCAAGTGTTAGCTAACAAGAGTAAATGCATTTAAAAAATTCTTCATTTTACGTGCACAAGACGTGTGGTACATGACATTTTGATTAAATAAATACTTTAAGAGATAGAGATTTAAAATGCTATGGCAGAAATCGCGGGGCAGTTTTTTGCCGATGGCACATTGGCGCTTATGTTGCTCAAAATGGTTCTATGCTGTTTGAATTCGGTCATTTCAGATTAAAATTTCACTTTTTTTTGTTTTTTTTTGGTTAAAGTGGCATTTATATTTTGCAAATTATCATAATTTTATATAAAGATATTAATAACTCTGTGTCACTTGTATGTAGCTATTGTTAAAGAAATAAAATTTATAAATGAAGTATTAATCTTGGCATTGTAAATATTTTGTTGGACTCTCCAAACAAAGATTTTGCAATAAATAATGTATACAATATCAGTCACAATTAAAATTAGAGGAATAATTATATTATTTAGTGCCTTCAACACACATCACCCATGTAACAAACAACACGTGCAGACATATTATCAAACTATTTTTCGTAATTCGTTTTCTGATATAAGCTTACTCAAAAACATTTATCGATTATATTTAAAACCAAAAATCAATGGAAAACTCGAGCCTGCTTCACATTAGCTTCATGTCTAACTCTAGTAAAAGGAAATGTAAGAATTTTTCCTTATGGTTACAGAATTTGTCATGTGATATCTTTCTAACGGGGCTTGATAGTATGTAAGTGATTTAGTGTGTACGTACTTCACTAGGCAATTTTATCATCATTTATGGAGTAATATATTTAAATAACTTAATGTTGCATAAAAAAAATTATGCTTATGTTTTCGAATATTATGTGTAAACTGATCTTGTAAGTATTATATCGCATTTGTATTCTTTTAAAGATAACCCTGACATTTTAGAACCTTTTCATCGTCTACTGCCATGGGGCAGTCTTAAACCTCGGGTAAATTGTAAGCAGTTTTAAACATATGGTACTTTTTATTTCTTTTTCAATAATCTTTGGTTCTCCAATATTCGGAAATACATTATTTTTTATAGGAATTCTTTAAGAAAATAGATTTTAAATATTTTATCATAATGATTCACAAAACATATAAAAAAATATATTACATTTTTAAAAATATTTTATATCTGACGAAAGTACAAAAAAGTACTTTAAATAAAATCCACTCGACACAGAAATAGCTTGCAACTTTACCAATGACATTAGTGTATATTAAACCTTGGAACAATTCCAATGCACAAGATGATCATATTTTTCTAATATTACGTTTGTACCATTAGCCCCTTGGAGTAACCAAATAAATTTGAATGAAATGAAATATTTCATATGGTCATATCAGAGTCCCTAGGCACAATTAACTACCTCTTGTTAATTTAGTCACGCAAGTTGATAGTTTATATTGTAACTGTGCGTAAAAAACACAAAATATTTTTATGTACATGTTACAAATCGTGTCTTTAAAAAGAAAAATAAAATAACCTCATTTAGTATTTGTTATAACATATAGAATTCCGACGATTGTGTTTTCACAAGCCATTGACGAGCTGCGAAAAAATATGTAAGTTATCAGTCTCACGATTCCATATTCGCAGATAAAAGCTGGGAACGAATTGGGATATTGAATTAGATGACAACTCCATGAATAATCCCTAGTCACTACGTTTCGATTCCCTAAAAGTAAAATCAGCCATACATTCAGCTTTTTATATGACGCTTCGATGAATTTTACGATTTTCTCGCGTCTATTGATCGTCATATGTTTCCGCGAACTCTGCAAATCAAAAGTTGGCTAATACAAAGTAAATGCTTAGTTTAGTATAAATAAAATTTTCTACAAATGACTAACGCCGAATGTCGAGTACAAAAAGCAGGTTATGAACTGAAAGGAAACGAATTATTTTGGCGCTGTATAATTGTGAGTATCATTCGCCTCATTAGCTTAAGTATAACAGAGAAGTTTGATCTAATATTGTCTTGCCCTTTGACATGCGGTCAGACCGAAAACTCTTATTTCTTTCAACATATATACTTAATTCTTTGTTAAATATAGTACTTTTTTTCTAACAAACTAACCAATCTGGTTAATGTTTTAATTAGAAATGCCTAATACCCTATATAGCTTATTTCTGCAAAGTCTTTTAAGTAAAATAACCCTCACAACCTTTTGGTGCCATCATCATATCAATACTTACAGCCTTCACATTAGTGGACCGGTAACGAGCTTTTTGTCACTAGGCTTTTTTACATTGACATTATAATGTTGCCTTGTTATACGAGCAATATTTAAGATGATGACTTGGGTAATTTATATCAGGTATCCTCATTAATCTACAATTTAATGTGAATATTTGTTTCTGTCCTTAACCATTAAAACTAATAATAAACACGTAGAAGAATAGCAGACATTTTCGTATAAATTTAAACTCTGTTCTCGGTATTAGAATTCTGAAGACAAATCGTGTACAATCGCTTTATTTGTCTCGCTTAACCACAATTCGCTTGAAACATCGCTCAGATTTATTGTTGACATTTAAATTGTAAAATTAGAAATAATATCTTCTGTTAAACTTTTTGCGTTAGAATTTTATATGAAATAAATAGGCAGTTTGGCTTTTTATCTTTATCTGATAATTTAAATAAAATGTTGTGCAATTTCGTTCAATAAAATTTTTAATAATTGTTATTTTGCTCACACATTTTTTTTCCGTTGACTTACTACATTTTTTAATCTAATTTTTAAATATATACGACTATAAAGTAGTAAAACAAAATATTTAATAAAAAATATAACTTATTTCTATTATCCAAAACTCAAAATAACGTGTTAGCTGGCAGTATAATTAACTGAACAGTATACTGAACTACTACCGCAGCTTTTAATATACTAAAGTTCATAACATAATTCTCCACAAATAACCGTTCGCGAACTAATCGAGGTCGCAATTTGCGAGTTATTTTTACTTTCCAGAACTTTTACGACCTAACACGGTAAGGAGTTACCGTCGTAGCTATTTACTAGTGATTAATTAATGTTGACTAATTATAATTGTGATTAATTCTCAATTAGAAGCAATAATTGATATTTTACCATAATTTTAAACTACTTTATCTCTTTTTATAAGTTTGAATTGTGTATTCGATTATTCACAGAAATATATGTAAATAAACATTATACAGGGTGGCCATAAGTCCTTTGATATGAAAAAAATTAAAATAAAACTAATTACATTATGAATTAAATTTTTATTTACAAAAAGCTTAAAAACGGGAATTATTTTTGAAAAAACATTTTCTAAATGTAATCCGTTGCGATCACGGCACTCTTGCAAACGACGTCTAAAATTGTCGATGACTGCGCGGCACGTCACTGCTGAAATGCTTGTCATTTCTCTGCGGATGTTTTCTTTAGGGCCTCAATTGACCGCAGGTTTGTATCGTATACTTTAGCCTTAAGGTAGTCCCAAAAAAATACTACGGGTCAGATCTGGACTACGTGGAGGCCAGGAAATGTCCCTCTCATAGAGATCACTTTGCCAGGAAAAGTTGACGGATAACGGGCATAGCAGTGTTGGAGGTGTGAGAAGAGGCCCGTCCTGTTGAAACCACATCCTGGCATTAAAGCCTGAAAAGTTTTGCAATCCTGGTATGAAAAACTCTTCGATCATAGCCACATATCGCTCCGACGTAACAGTAACTGCGCGCCCTCTGCCATCCTCAAGTAAGGCCATAGGATACCATGGGCTGACATAGCGGCCCAAACAGTCACTTTCGGACTATGTATGAGCTTCTGATGCTTAAGTTTTGGATTGATGGGGCTCCAATAGCGGCAATTTTGTTTACTAACATGCCCGTTAAGATGGAAATGAGCCTCGTCAGAGAACATTATGTTATTGAAGGAAGTAAACTGATTCAACATTTCATTCGCATAATTTTGTCTTTGAATACCGTCAGTTTCCTTTAATTCTTGAACCAACTGAATTTTGTAAGGGTGCATATGTAAATCTTTCTTCAAAATCCGTTGTAACGATGTCCTGGATACGTTTAATGCTCTGGCGCGCTTACGAGTTGACTGTGTCGGATTTTCGCGAATAGACTGTGTCACTGTGTCTATGTTTTGTTCCGTACGTGACGTCCTTGGGCGACCCAACCGCGGTTTATCTAACGTCGAACCGGTCTCCTCGAACTTAGCAACCCAGTTCTTAATCGTTTGAAGAGTTGGAGTGTCGTCAAAGTTGTGTAAACCTTTGTGTTCTCGAAATTTACGCCGCGCAACGGTTGCCGAATTGTCGTTTTTAAAACTCGCGCACAAAACGCACGGTCCGCTCCGGTAAAACGCTCCATCGCGACTAAATTCCCAGAAACCGAAGTTACTCCCCCCGCTTCCCCTGCACCGCTCACGCGCGCCCTGTTCGTTTTATTCAAATTTTACTTTTCAAAGGACTTATGGGCCACCCTGTACTTCGCTATATAAGTAATAGTTGTAGAAACCGTAAAAGTTACGCTTATCTAGGAAATCCAACTGAAAATAGAAAATAAACCTTAATAAAGTAGCATCAAAATAGTGTAAGAAAATTTTTCTCTACTGTAAAAGACCGTGTGTAGCATTTCTAGAATAACACTTTTAATAATCAGAAGTGTTACCAGTTTATAATTTTTGTTTAGTTTTTAAAACTACTCGCCAACGCTCCTATTGGTTTAACGTCGCGTAAGGAATAAGTATAGCGGAGGTCCACCAATAACAACACGTTGACCAGATCAGAAGTAAGTTAACAGTATATTCGAACAGTCAAAGTACTATATGGATCCCCTCCAAATATAGATAGAGTAAAGTCACGTGTTTAACATTCACAGAATTCAATGTTAGTGTATTAAAATAAATTTAATAGGTAAACCAAAATAATTTCGTAAACGTTAAGAAAATTTCAAACCTGTTTCTGCCGGTGGTGTTTCTATTAACATCGCACGAAAAGCTTCAAAAAGATTCGTGAAATTACCTATTTAGGTTAATATATGAACATATCGTAGGCAGTTTATCATTATATTTTTATTTTACACATCAGAATGACAACAATTTATAAGACAATTTGTGATTGCTAACTTTTAATCAAAATGTAAATACCTTTTACCTAAATAACATACAATCAGCTTCGTGTAACAAAAGAAAATTTCCAATTCAGTTAACACCTGAAACTAGACTTCAACATTTTCATTTCATTCATATGAATAAAGTTTGAAACAATAGCAACAGTAGCTTCTCTGCGTATAGCGGTGCTCAAAACTAGAATAGTTTTTTTCAGACAAACAAGAAATACACTTTTCATTTAATAATAATAGATTATGACTTTGATTTATTCGATGTGTATTAAGTAACCACAACATTATTAAGACAACAAATACAATTACGCTTGATACCTTGTTTTCTTCTTTAAATAAAATGACGCGTTACTAAAACAAAATACACCAGTTCCTATCGCTATTTATACACATTTTTGTGCTTTTCACCTGGCTTCCATTAAAGAACGACTAAGTAAACTCAAAGACCTTTTTGAAGAAAATTAATTTCTTAAATACAAGCTACATGTTAACCATAAATAACACTAAACACTTATTTAATAAATTTAAAGATATTTTTAAGTAATTTTTTAACACCTTGTCTTAGCTTGAGTACAGATTTCTAATGAAATTAGTCTAGTTTTTCTTTTTTTCGAGTAGCTTTTGAGTTTATTCGATACATATAATTTTTTTCGCTTTCAAATGTTAGTATATATAGTATGTATCAAAAAGAGACTATTTCTATTGATAGTAAAATACTTTATCATTAATTCACACAGATGACAATGACTACACCTTTTAAATATTCCCTTAATTTTCTTGTCGTAAAAGTATTTTTAAATCTAGATTCCCTTTAGAATGTATAGAAGGCAACAACTTATGAGCTACTAAACTTTCATAGTTCCATTCTAATCAAAAATACATTAGCGTGTCGCGTGATAAATTATAATATTCTAGTTCAGCTTTGTACAAAGCAACCATTCTTTTTTGTAATTTGACGTTAAATATGTAAACTATTTTTACAGTGTTTTCCATTGATGGACGATGTAGTTTATCGTTTACATTGTTTACGAAACTAGGGTATTAGAAATAGGTACTTTAGCAAACTGAATAATGTTTCTTAATAAGCACTTGTTATTTTTTAGATAAACACATTTACGTGCGCAAAAGTTTTATATTAAGGCAGAGTTGTTAATATGCAGCTTTCTTATTTATCGATGTATTTATGATTTTGAGTCGTTAATTTGAGTTTTTGAAATAAAATTTTGATAAATATTATCTGATTTATTTATGCAATCACTGTACTCATAAAATGAACTTTTCAATTTTATTTCTTAGGATATACGTGAAAATTCCGTAAGAAGTGTAATTAATAAATCTAATTTTGTTATGAATGATTGAGCATATTATATTATTTGATGTGCATTTATTTAAAAACATATAAAATCGTAAGTAAAACATCAGAAGGCTAAGTTATTTAAAATAGGTAAGTAAATTTCAAAGAAGTTACATGTAAAATTAAACTTAGTAACAAGATTAAAAAGTTTCATCAACATGAGTTGCGACAATTTGCAAATGCACTGGCAACATTTTTAACTTGCAGATAATCTCCGCTCCTATCCGATTCTATGCTCTCGTGCGTATTATTTCTACAAGTTATATAAAGTATATTTTCTAGAATAAAATAGGTCAAAACGATATTTTATTTTGTTTCTCTTGATCCTACGTATACTTTATAGGGTTTAAAGATAATTTTAAGCAACAAGAAAATGTAAACCCATGTTGCTGCAAGTGAACCCGACGGACGTTAACCATTGCATCGAATTTAGAATTTCAATGAGGTATTTTTTTATTATTGCGTTTTTTGTTGTTTCTTTATATGTAAAACTGCTGTAACATGTCGTAGTGTGTATAAGAGATCGCTGCACATGCCTGTAACTAGCTTACATACCAGAACCTAATTCTACATCTGTTAATTTCATTAAATCCTTCAAAACGTTATTTTTGAGAACGTTTTCTTAGAGATGGATTGTTCAATAAAAATTATGCTACTAGTGTATTGTAGAAGTAGATAAATATAGATATTTAATTATTACTTTATACCTAATGCTTTAATAACACATTTCATACAGCATGATCTAGATAACTGTTTCTAACACTTATCTAGATCATGCTGTATGAATTCCATTCTCCATGTTTTGTTAATAAGAGAAAATGAAAAATCGTTATTGAAGAAAACTAATTTAAAAAATCATCGTAATTTTATTAATGTTTACATTTTGAATATTATCTACGTCAATATTATAAAAGCTGAAGAGTTTGTTTGTTTTCTTATACTCTCTAATTGCAGGACTACGACTGATTTTAGTTTTCCTTTAGTGCGTTCCATGGCGGATGGCTTTAAGTCACTACTGTAGATCTAATAGTATTAAACTCGATGAAATGAACTAAACCAATAACCAATATATAGTCAAGAGCATTGTTATCGGTATAAACAATCTTAATAAAAGATAACATACGAATATCAGTATTAAAAGAAAATTGATCAATGATTTTATTTTGTATTAAAAAATAATAATATATAATTTTAAATACATAATAAAGAAAAAAATGCCATGAATTTTAAGGCCGTAGTTATAAAATTTTGATACTAAAATGATATATAATATATTAACATTCACTGAAAATCATGTTCATTGTTAGAGAATATTATAAAATTATTATATTATACAATATTATATAGAATAGAATATAATAGTTAAATAAGACAATTTGTTACTTATAGGCATATAACGAAAATGCGGTAAAATGGGTAATGCTACGAACTTTTTATTATTGAAGATTATTTAATTAAAGCTATTTTACCGCGTTAAAGTTTACTCGGACAAAGATCTATGGCCAGCGTCTTTATTAAATTAGGACACAATGCGATCGTGTTAAAAGGTTACTAAAAAAGGAATAGTGTGGAGTGAAGTAAATTTTTATGAAAAATCATATTTAATTTATCATCACCTTTTAATTGCACACAGAAATAACAATTTTTGTTAACTAATCTTTCATTGCCGCTAGACTTAAATATATCAAAATTGTTCGTAACATTATACACAATTTAAGTATTGAAAAATAAATAGGTCTACAAAAATAGGTTAACTTTATAAAGGTTAAGAGAATTTTAAAAATAGAAAAATTAAAAATGGAATTACCACCCACGAAATAACATAAAAGCCCGTGGGTAGTACTTAATTTACATGAAACGAAATTAAGCTCTACAAATAAAGTTCAAAATTAATACGACAGTACAACATAATTTTCTTTGCAAATAGCGTTGCTCGTGAATCTGTAATTGAACTAGAAACATTTAAAGGCAAAGACAAACTAGATTATTCATACATACAACAATAGCTTATGACTTTTAATTTATCTATTTAATCTGAGTAACCAGAAGATTGAAACTACCATGAATAGATTAACCGTGAGAACGTTATTTTCATCATACACATACGTACAAGCACTTAGACTCTACTAAAAAAACACAAATTTTTAAGCTTAATATTTGCTTAATGTAACGCTTAACAATACAATAAAATAAATATTTTTTAAATAATCTTAACAATACAATAAAATAAATATTTTTGTATTGTTTAAATCAAGCAAATATTAGGCTTAAAAGATGATTTTCTTAAATATGATTAGAATATTTATTCTTAACATAATTTAAAAAATATATATAAAATAAGATATTAAAGAAAGGATATTTGTAAAACGTTATATAAATACACTGGAACACTTACAAACTACTATGTCTTCATAACCTATACGGTCGATGACTGATTGCCCTGACGACTATATCTCCGTGCATTAATAATATCGGTGACCTCACGACTCGCTAACAGAGACATTGCTTTTGTATATTTGTGTAGGCATTTACTTGACATAAATTATAATAGTTTAATATTGTAAGGATTGATTCGCATTTAAAGTTTCAAAAGTAAATATTTTAGAGACAGTTGTTATTTTAGCATTGATTTCCGAAATAAAAAATAATAGTATTTTATCTGTATATTAATTAAAACACAATTTAATCGAATACGATTAGATAGCTTGGCCTGGCGTTTATGATATAAGCAGATCTTAATACTTTGCTTTGATCATTATCGCATACAAATTTCAATATGAAAAAATGTATTAAAGATAAAGAAAATGAAAAGAGGGAACACGAGAAGCTGAAAGATGTAAATTAAACCGGATATTTTAGATTGCGTAAAATCGACGCTAAAGATATAGTTTTTGGACATTTTCTGCATCTCGTTATGTTATAAGTAAATATATCTTCATCTATTTATATTTCCTGTAGGAAATATCACACAAGTCATGCATACTAAGGCACAATGATAACAAAGTGAACACATCAATCCTCATTTGGGTAGGGTAATGCCGTTACGCATTCAAAATGTCCACGTGACGCGTACACGGAAATAGGTTTATAGAGGTGTAACAAGTATCTTATTACTGGATGAATAAACAATGACAAGGAGATAGTGATAAATTTACTATCAGAACGTGGGAGTCGCAATCTTCCTATTAATGGGGACATGTATTAATGTTTTCCAATAGTGGTAATGTCATAGATGCGCTGGATATATGTTTATTTGAACTTTAGTTCTAACTTTTAATTACATTCAAGATTGTACAGTTATATCAATAAACACAGCTATATCACTAAAAATAAAACATATTTTGATATTAAAATATAGATAAGTGCAGAAATGATAATGTAAGTCGAGCTATGTAATTCCTTATTACGCAGTTCGTGATATTTTTTAAATTGATACATTTCTTGAAATTTGCCAATTAAATTCAGTTTCTTGAAATTTGCCAAAGAAATTCAGAAATAAATCTGTACGTGACTGAAAACATGATATTAAATATAGATACATTTGAATTAAAAATTGTACCGAGATTGAATAACCTTATTAAGAAGAGTGTCGAAAATCTGTAAAAGCATTTACAACTCTTCTAAAAATAGTCTCTACTCGAGAGTGTACGGTTTTCAAAAAAGTATTTGGACTTGCAATAGGTATTTACTTCCTTTACACCGTCCTTTATTATGGATACATTTTAAGTATATTTGACACAATGCAGACATTTATATTTTATACGATAACTTTTTTAGAAATCTTCCAAAATATGAGCCGTCTTTACTCATACAATATAAGAGTTCGGTGACTTTTGTAACGTTTCATTTTTTAGAAATACAAATACAGCTTTTAGAATATACTCGTATAATATTTTAATATCACTACAAAATATTTTTCAATACGTTTATTGCTTGGAGTTCGTTTTCAGGTTGGTCACTTCATTTATAAGTTTCTAGTGTCCTAAATGGGTAAACAATAACAGAACCTCCAAGGGTAATAGTGCGGACAGGAATCGCTTGTGCTCTGTTCTGAAACATTAAGGCCCGGACTTAAACCTCCCTTTGTGACTCTATTCTGGTGAAAGTGTGAAGCAAATAATACGTAATATTTTTAAAAATAAAATACAAAACAATTGGAATATTTATATATTTAAGTCTAATTTTAGCAGCCGTTGGTCTCTTTCTATAAAAAATACCTATTAATCTTCAATGTATTCTGTTTTTGCTTATTGTTATTTGTAAAAAAAAGTAATTTATAGAAATGTACAACATCCTTAAAATTCATAATTACGTGTTATATATTGCATTTATGATACATAATCTTTGTGTAAATTAATAATTATTATATAGTCATGTTAATATTAAACATCATATAAATTACCACCAATTCTTAAAAAAAAGGTTTATACACCTGCATAGACTTACTTCACGTAGACGTTCATTAATGGTAAGTCGTAAGCGCCTGTGTAAATTTATTAGCAAATTCCTTTTATTACATTGTTTTGTATGGAAGACGGTTTTATGTCTAGCTGAGTCAAAGTCGATAAATAATAATAACGAACCGTAACGCTTTAAAATTTAGAATTAACATTCTAAATGTTATAATACGTTCACTAAATGAACACTTGTTTATAGACCGCGTTTATATTAACTTTTAACTTTAAATAAATAATTTACGCTAGAAGTTGAAAAGTTACAAAAAATAAATATGTCACTATTATGTTATAAGCCTTCTCATCATATGGTTATCTCTGTATACGTTACCACGAGATACTTGATATTGAGTGAGAGTTACTATTGATCAATAAATAAAGTAGATTTATAAATTAAAATAAAAATTTTACCAGCCGCTTTTTATAACTTCTTTTTATTATGGTCCTTATTATAATCAATAACATGAGAATCCTTCTTTAATTGTTCTTACTATATACGGTATCACTATATAGTATAAAACAAAGTCGTTTTTTCTGTCTCTATGTCCCTATGTATACTTATATCTTCAAAACTACACAACGGATTTTGATGCGGTTTTTTTAATAGATAGAACAATTAAAGAGGAAGGTTAGCTAGTTATACTATAAAGGATAGTGATAATTCAAAATACGCATTAAGGAAGACTTATATTGTTGTATACAATTAAAAATTTTAAAAGGTTATTAAAATCAGTTTATTTTAATAACCTTTTAAAATTTGTAGTTGTTAGTAACCAAGCTTCCAGTATATAACCATCTACGTATCAACGCATAACATGTAAATAATTTTATTCAGATAACACCTAAAACAAAATTCCTTGCTTTTCATTCCACCCATATGAATGAAGTTTAATAAAGTACAGTAGTGAATAGTAGTAGAACTCTTAAAATAGCAGTGTACGTAACTATACCATCATCATCAGCCTGTGTTAGTCCACTGCTGGACATAGGCCTCCCCTAATGCACGCCTTCTTCATTAGGAAGTTTTTAGAATGTATCCCATGTTCGTAACTATATAGTTAAGTATATCTAAAGGGAAACAAAAAATAAAACATCGATTAATTAACGATAGCTTACGAATTAGAATTATTCGATTTTGAATGAAAAAAATTAACAAAAGTTTGACAAAACGATGAATACTTTACCTTTGAGGCTGCGGTTTTCTTTAAACAAAATGGCGCATTTCTGAAACAACCGACGCCAGTGCGTTCATATCTCTAGCCATTCATGTTTGTGTATTTTTCATTTGGCTTTCATTGAAGAGCAGCGTCTTCACAAAAGTAGACGGTGCACGCATTTTGACTGTATAAGTAACTAGTCTCACCTTTCGCCTTTTCTTTTCAAACGTATACAACTCAAATGTGACTTGCATATTTTTCATAAGTCAAGCTGAACAAGATCAATACAATAGAAAAAAATATAAGGAGTTGAATAAATCTATTTTTATTGCTTTAAATGAAATATTTAATTGGTATCCTTGATATGTTGAAAAATGTAGTATACATTATTTATCTTGATGAATGAAAAGTAAATGTTGTGCATTTATTTGTCTGGATGGATAAAATAGTGAATAATGGCGAAAATGTAGGTTTCATTATATGCTTTAGCAATATCCTCATGTTTTACTTCTAAATTCACCAAAAAATGAACTAGTCACTGTGTTTATTAGATATGCACTATAACTATTTAGCAGGAAAAAAATTCATAATTTATTAAAATGATTGGAAATTCTTACACTATTACCACAGCTAAGAAAGTAACAGGGAACTTTAAAATTGTAATACATTTGGATTTACTTTACATTGTTTTTTTAGCTGCTTAACTGTCATAGTTCTATTCAAATCAAAAATACATTAGCGTGTCGTGTGATAGATTATGATATACCAGCTTCATATAAACAACCATTTTTCTTTAAATTTGACGTGAAATATGTAAACTATAATTTGTACAACAAGTTTAATGTATACTTGATTTTTTAAAGTATTTAAAGGCTATAAATTTCAAAAGTTATACTATTGTTTTTTTTTAAATTCTGAGTACTAAGTCATGTTTTTAAATATTAGTAAATTTTGTTACATGGTACCAGGATGGCTATTATAGTGGGTTGGGTGTGACCACCTGCATGGAATCAAATTATTCACATAATTAAACCCAAGTAGAAAATTACTGCTAGACCGCAAGACACCATAAGCTCGGTATTCGTTAAGCGGGCTAATACCTAAATAAAATATATAAATAACGATGTAAAAAACTTTGGCAGACGAACATCACCTGCTCGTGACAATGGCTCCAGTAAAGAGTCTGAATTGTCGGGAAAATTGTAAACAAAATAAAACGCGAAAAATCCGCAAAGTCCTTTATTAATTTGTTTATCATTTTTATTCAGTAATCTGTGTAAATAATTATTGACACGCATAGCATTTAATAATTTCCTGAAATTTGTTTTTGTCATCGTAAATTGTATTATTCTAAGTTTTTAACAGTTGTGCAAAAATATTCGTTGTTCAGTCACCTTTGGCAGCAACTAGTTGTTGGTTTTCAGCTAGCTTGTAACTTGTTTTTTAACAAGGTTTACGAATTAACATTTATCGCGAAATCACGGCATTGAAAATGTATTTTTAAAGAATATTATCTTTATACGTAAAAAAATGTTAATGATCTATACGATCAATAATAGATATTCTAGATGACTAACTGTATCTTAATGCATTTATACACAAATATTATTTACGTAAAGAACACGGTTTGCTCACAGATGTATCGCTTCTTTTAATAATTTAGGACATAGCTTTGTATAAATATAGTGAAATAGAAGAGCTCAATATTGTTAATAAAATAAATATACATATATGTACACAGTGGTATCATTTTATTTTTATTTCATCATCATCATCATCATCATCAGCCTGTGATAGTCCACTGCTGGACATAGGCCTCCCCTAATACACCGCTACCCATTAGGGGGTTTTTGGACCGTATCCCACCACGCTGGTCCAATGCAGGTTGGTTTATTTTTATTTAGGTAAAAGTTAATAAAAAGGGAATATACGCAACGTATACTATGATTATCCAAGCAGCTCTAAAATAGTACCTTTTTCTAAGTAAACACAATTTTTTATCAAAATCTCTGCAATTTGTTCCAAAACATAGTACCCGCCCTGATATTCGTATATGATGCTTTATAATTTCGGAAAAAACATTTACTGCTCTGCTTTTAATAAGTTTCTGCAATACCATTCAAAGATAAGTTTTTGGAAATAAACTCATGAAACTGCAAAGAGTAAACGAAATCGTAAAATGCTTATTATTATAGTTTCAAAAGTTTAAAATTTTCTGTTACTCACGCGAATACTACACATTAAAGATAATAAAGTTTTTCGTACTTTATGGCGTTTAATTACTTGGTCACGAAAAGTTTTTTCCGTAACTATGTATTTGGATAGAACCTGGGTACGGTTTAAAACGTTACAAATAATTTTAATAATAAAATGGATTATTAAAAGTACTAGCGACCCGCCTCTGCGTCGCACGGGAGCTATGCTGATAGAAAATATACCTGCAATATTAAGCATGTGTTATACGAGTAAACCTTACTCTTCAATCTATTAAAAAAAACCACGTCGAAATCCGTTGCGTAGTTTGAAAGATTTAAGCATACATAGGAATATAGGGACAGAGAAAGCGACTTTGTTTCGTACTATGTAGTGAAACTCAATGCAATGCGTTTAAAAACCACAATAATTTGACAGTTAAGATATGTTTATATTTTAGATAAGCCCAAAATATTGTGCAAGTCATCCTAACTAGGGTAAAATGAAAACAAAGCGAACACATCAATCCTCATTTCTGTAGGTTAATAGGTGTCGTTACGCATCCAAAATTTCCAAACAACGCTCGCACGGAAATAGGTTTATGGAGGTGTAACTAGTATCTTATTACAGGACTATTAAACAATCACGATGACAAGGAGGGAGCGATCGATTTACTACTAGAACGGGGGATTCGCAATCTTCACATTAATGTGTCAATCGTTGTCATAATTTTTAGGGTGTAATTATAGTTTTTTTTATTGATTGCAATGCGGAGTAAGACAGATAGTAGTAGACTGGTGAAAGGTCTTAATCATAAAAAAGGTAGTGTAAAAAAAGGAGAAAGAACTGTACTTGTCTCTTAACATATGTTGATTCATACACGTTTACTTATAAATCACTGGGAAGCTACATATATTTTGTTATGATAAACTGACTTTTAACTTAACTTAAAAATAGTACAATAACTAAATTTACTACCTACTATAGTTTTGTAGATAAAATAAATAATAAAATGTGATCTTCGGAAAATTTCATTGCATAATAAAAATGTCTACTTTGGTTTCGGAATAGTTAAAGTGAAGGAAAAAGAAGGAATAACAACATTTAATTTAATATTTAAGCCACTGGACTGTGTGTATGGGTGTGTGTTTTAGAAACTAGAAGTCGTGGGTTCGAATCCTGCGAGGACTTACAAAATTTCATTGTTGTTTCCTAGTTGGTTAGGGCAATTTGGGCCAATCACCCAATTGTCTGAAAAGTAAGATGATCCATGCATCAGATGGGCATGTTAAAAGTCGGTCCACCCACCAACCCGCATTGAGGCCTATGTCCAGCAGTGGACTAACACAGGCTGATGATGATGATTCAAGTCATAAAATACAAAACAATAATTACAATTTGTCATTGTAGGTGTACATAAAAAGGTGGCTATTCATTTTCTTTGGAACTTAAACATCGATAACTGACGCAGGATATAAATAAAAACAATATTTTTTACTCAAAATAATTATATTTAAGATTTCGGCATGTCTCTATTCTTTGTGTATTTTGTCTTAGTAGTTTTATGTGTGCTCTGCGTGCGTATATTTTTAAATAATAATAAAAAATTTAAGAAATTCATTTAAAAAAGCATTAAACAATATGTAAAATAGTTTTAAGAAAAGAAAGATATTACAATAAACTTATGCTGGTTTTATGCGCACATCAGGAATGATTTAAATTAGAAATCTACAAATTAGTATTTTATAATGGTTTTGTTTTCCTGTAAACACTTACAAACTTGTTACTTATACTTTATTAGAATAAATATGCCTTCTGTCTAGCTGTATCTTTAAAGGAATAAATTTGTTCATGTTGCAAAACTTCTTTAAATAATATCCTAAAAAGGAAATATTTGTTTGTCTTGATTTGGCTTCGAAAGTAATAAAATGGTTTCAAATATTCTTTCATTAACATATTGCTATATTATCCTTGCGTTTATAGTATTACATATGCTTGTTTTTACCACAAGATAATCCATTAAAAAATAAAAAAAAACCACACGGGCAGAGTCGGGGCGGATTGTCTAGTATTTAAAGATTTTCCAACAATATTAAATAAACCCATAAACAAGAGTGATCACAATTTGCTAATACACTAACAACTTTTTAACTAACGGTTAATCTTTGCTTAAAAGGAACCGCGTATCGTTCTAAAAATATTTATTTATATTCACACTTTAAAATTTTTTAAGAGTAATATATTTTAATGTCATGTAATATGAATTATTATCATTTTAACCATATCTTTGTTATTAAGTAGATTAATATAAAAAAAAAACAACACGTTCACTTTTGCCTGTAATCATGCATTTCGGTAACATCTATCCAACAATACAGAAAACCTAGAATTAAATCCATATTAAGATAATGAAGAGCAACCATAATCATTTTTACAACTTTAATTTCTTTACTTTTAATTCACTTTTTACACAAAATAACGATTTAGAAAAAATTTTAGTAATCTAAAAACAAACAAAAAAATTACGTTTTATCACTTGAATTTAGTACAACTTATTTAATTATTTACTGAATTTGTACATGTTATATTGATTTTTATCTTAATATATAATTGCTCATGATTTTGTTTCAAGTTGTTAACTCTATATTCAAATGAAGTATTCTAACTGGTACTCTGTAACATAAACTGCACGAGGCCAAAGTACGGACGGGAATTGCTAGTGCTCTGTCCCGAAATAATTAGGCCAGGACTTAATCCTCCCTTTGGGACTTTATTCCGACGGAAGTGTTGAGCGAACTATAACACGTAGCATATTTCGATTGCTTTTCCTCAAAGTTCAACATAAAAATATTTTCGTAATATTTTGTATGATGTCGCACATTGTTTGCTCTCTTTGGTTTGACGAATGTACTAAAAAAATAGAAATATCACTGAGTTGATCATCAGCCTGTACGTAATTAGTGTGGCTCTGAATCAACCTATGAACAACTAGGTGGCAGGTGATGATTGAATTACGTCAGAGCTAATGATAGTAGGCGGTAAACCCATTTTGAAGGCGCTTCAGAACCTGTTTATCCCGTCAAGCTTAAGGCTAAAATGCCGCATTTTTTAGCACAGTAGCGTGGATGTGCTCTATTTCATAAGAGATAAAAATTATCGACTCATCTCGCTTCTGACCCATGTGTATTTGTGTCTATAAGTTGTTTACTAAGTCATTACCACTAGCCTTGTACGCAGGTTCAAAGATTTCCAGCGTCACTAATGGCCGGTCTCCGAAACAGATCAGCACCATTGAACATATACACACGCTTTGGAAAGTTATACAGCACACCAAAGAATAAAGAAGCCATTAAGCTCAACGTTTGTTGACTATGTTCTCATAGTCCACAAAATCCATATTTTTAGCGACTGCCACTACTACGACTAGGCATGAGCGTATATACTTATAGAATTAGGCATTACGGATTATAACAAGATTGCTTCCATTAACTTTTTTTTCCAACCGCGGACATTATAACTCACTAACAACTGGTCTATTGGCCATCAACGCAAAAAATGGAATTAGAATCACAAACTAATTTTATAGTAATTATTATTACTCTTACTACTTATAATTTCGTATATAGTCATTTAACAATCTAAACTTCTCTCTCTTTTATAATAACGATTATATCATGAGGTTTCTTTAAATCGCATTCTCATTAATATATGGAATTTTCGGCTGTTCAGCATTAACATAAAGATTAAATACTTAATGTTGAGATGAAATATCATGCCAGCTATTTAATGATTATCACATAATACAGTTGTATGAATAAAGAAGTTTCTGTTGAAAATGTCTCGCCAATGTTCAACAACTTAAGTTCTGTCTTTTTGTAAACCGCGAAATTGGAGCCAACTTCCGGAATGGCTCGAGGGGACACTCTTGTTTCAATATCTTGAATGTGTCGAGACGAAATTGTGTTAGGTGATGCTCGCCGAAGTCTCTCGTAAAATAGATTGATCAATATATTTTTCTTCTGAGCGGGAAACTTTTCTCTTTCCCTTGCTGTGCTCAGTTTAACAAAGATTTGTAAATACGATAGCTTTGAATAAAATATTCGCATGCAGTAGATTAATTTCAGTTAGTATTCTAATAAAAAGTAACACAAATAAAGTCACCATTAGACTACTTTATTTGGAAAATTCTATTAAAGTTTAATTTTATAAGAAAAATAAAATCAAACATATGTCAGCTATATAATATGTCATCATCATCATCAGCCTTTTGATAGTCCACTGCTGGACATAAGCCTCCCCTAATACGCCCCTAATCCATTAGGCGGTTTTTGGACCGTATCCCACCACGCTGGTCCAATGCGGGTTGGTGGGCGGACTGTCTTTTTACATGCACATCCTACGCATGGATCATCTTACTTTTCAGACAATTGGGTAATCGCCCCAAATTGTCCTAACCAACTAGGAAGTAGTGAAATGTGTTCTTGATTACTAATTATCGAACAAATAGCCAAACAGGCAAAACTATGGAACAAGATAACTTATTTTCTTGATTGGAGAACTAAGGGAAAGGTTATTAAAATCAATTGCTAATTATAATTTTTACCATATACTGTCGGTGCTGATGAATGTACATTCCTTAACAAACGTCCTTCTTTCCATACATACGTTGAAATGTGATATAATAAATATAAAATTTTACAAAAAGAAACCGACTTCATAACAAAAGAATTATTCAAAACAAATTAAAATGCACTAAAAAGTAAAAAAAAACTCAAAATTTTGAATATTTGGATTGCGGAGTTTTATAACTAATTTGATCCCCCATCCAAAATCCCTATTCATCCTATCCCCCCCTTTTGATCCTCACGTGATTTACGGACGGCTTAGCCGATTAAAGATTCCTTCAAGTATTGTTAATTTGCTCTTAACATTTGAAAAGTTCCGTCGCTTTTCATAGATCCCATTATCAGAACGTAACCAAATTTTTATAAAACCGTCATCGTATTACATTCTTTCCAATAAATTAACAAAAAGAATCATCGAAATCGATAGGCGTGATACTGAGCTATTAATTGTCCATTTGTTGAGCACAAACTTAATGTAAATTTCAGACTTATTCAGTTTTTTTCATGGATGCCACTGTCAGAACTGGACTTTATTGCAATGGAAACAAACGGAAAGCACCAACTTTCAAATAAAAAAAAACATCCAAATCGGTTCAACCAGGCGAAAGTTCTGAGGTAACAAACATAAAAAAAATACAGACGAATTGAGAACCTCCTCTTTTTTTGAAGACGGTTAAAAAAACAATTTATTTATTTATTTAAATAATTGTATGTAATATATAGTATTCGCGTAAAAAACGAAGAGAATATAACAAAAATGTATAATATAATGTTAAATAAAAATATAAAGTATATCAGAGAAGTTTTGACAGCCATATAACATTAACTATGTTTTAATTAAACAATATTTATATAAAATTATCTATTAAACAAAAAGAAAAAAAAACAGATATTTATGACGTTTTGAAGACTTTTATAAATTTGCAGCATAAAACTTATCCGGACCAAGATCGATGGCAGACCGCGAGTTTATTAGATTAGAGCAAAGCGCGGTCGTGTTGGACAATACGTGTAACCTACATCAAATATTATTAACATTTTAGGATCAGCTTAAAGTGATGAATTCAGACTAAAATCACTATTTTAATCTTTTTAAATCGCTGTCAGATAGAATGAAAATATTGAAATTATGGCATACATTTAATTTATCTGTTGTAATACATAAATTTAGATACAATCGAGTCCTTATAAGTGTCAAAAAATAACTATAAAGAACAGATAAGAAAATATGCAAATATGGATAAGGTTGTCGCAGTGTGCAAAATAAATTAAAACAACCTTATCATTAGTTTTATCTTGAAATATTAGCGCAGTACCATTACTGCCGCAAAGCAGCAGTATAAGGTTTTTCCGTTTTTTAGTTTGAGGCATACGGTAACCAGTTAAAAAGCAATATAAGGAAGAATATCATATACCATAAAAATAAGGAGTAAAATCCCACGTCACATACTAACAAATATAGGTATATTCATGTTAGTTATCAGCATTATTTAAATCTTACTATTAGGTGTGTGTTGTATTGGCCTTGTCGCTTCATTTGAATAATTATCTTATTTGGCAATATTATCTTTAACGCTGACTGTACTTTGGTGAAAAAGAATATGTACATATTTTGTACAGTTTTATTGATAACAATAGGATTAAATCACTAAGTACCAATCGTCCATAACTAAAATGTATTTATTTTTTGTCTAAGAACAGAGAATGAAACTATTACTCTTTGCTGCATCTATTAAAAAATAACTCAAGAATAGAAAAAGTACCTTGTACCTTACCGAAAATAAATACATGAACAATATATATAAAATAATCGAAAAAATTGCCGCCGGAGTCGAAATCGACTCGACTGGATTGTTATGAAAACGAATCGAATCAACCGACTGGATTGTTATGAAAACGAATCGAATCAACTGGATTATTATTATTATTCAAAGGGAAACTTTTATAAATGACTTGCTATTGTATTGAAATAACAACATATTACTAACGGATTTATGTTTGTAGCGTTAAGGTTTTGCAAAGCTCTCAAACTTGAGTCTGTAAAGTTCCTTCGAGTTATTACTTAGTTGACAGTTTGTAGGTTTATGTAATTCACTATGATGCCATGGCAAGACGCAATCACGTGTTTACGTACTGGTATGTTTAAGAATGAAGTTAACGTATAGTTCTAGTACAATTTATATGTAACTCTGTTTTTTAAATTAGGCAATTTAATAATTAAATCCTTAATATACGCTTTTTTCCCATTTTTATATAAAATTTAGCACAAGTATGACTTTCTCAGGTTTCAGACAAAGTGAAACGTTTGATTATTTATTTTTAAAGGAGATGATAAAAAGGTTTCTCAAAAACCGTAACGATTTTTAAAGTAATTTAAAAGCTGAAAAATTCAAACAACAAATTACCGTATATGACAAATTTGCTAATAATTCGTAACTCCTGCAACCATACCGTTACAAAAACGCAAAGTATATTCAATGAAAAATTAAGCATACTTTACGTTTTTCTATTTTCTTTTCCTGTTGAACTATTAATATTATTAAAAGAAGACGAGTAAAGTCATGGTCAGCAATCCTGACTTTAATGGATCAAGCTAAAAGTAATTTATATTTAACATCATGTTTAACAACAGAATACCTTCCGTTTCCTTTGTTGCGTGCTACTTGCAATATACTAATGATATACTGATATCCTTAAATAACCTTAAATATTCTCGTAATACCACATTATTCAAGATTAAGTGTGTTTACATTCGACATGATTAAGTGAAGGCGTTAGCCTCTTTATGTAAATACGCGGCTTTAAGAATTATAGGGAATTATATTTTGTAGTAAATATATATCCTTGTAGGTTTTAGATATATTTTCTAATGACTTTTCCTTTATATAGAAGCCAAATAACAGATATATTAAATGAAAAAAAAATACATAATGTCTTTTATTTTAGTCTAAAGTATAATTACTAGTTTTTTTATATATTTAATTTTTAAGTACAGCTTTTCTAATGCATATCTATTAAGGTAGTGCTTCGATTTATAGAAATAAGAAAGATCTACAATACTACCGATAAGAAGAACAAGGTGCACTAAGAAGATTTAGTATTACGAATATTAATTTTTTTCATTTAATTTTATTTTTTTTAACATGTAAAAATGTAAGTTCTTGTTTACTGCTCATAAAATCTGCATTTTTTATAAAAAACTAAATTATTTTGCTTTGTGACTCGCTTTGGAACTAGATATGCAGCCTAATGCATATGCATTTTATTTATGATCCCTTACGCTCTATTATACATATGTACACAGATATACTCGTACCTTTCCATCTGAAAAATTTACTCTACTTAATGCATATTTAAAAAATACATATAAATATAAAGGTTGATTTTTCGTTGCATTAAATGTCTGCGGTTCATCCCTATCATATTTATATAGTATATTTAGAAACTTTTAGGTATGGATATTTGCTATCCAATCAAAATAAAAAATAACCAGTGAGTTCAAATAATATACAGTTTATAGCTTTTATGGTGTAATAAAAAAGGTAAAAATAACCAAAAGGTTGATAAATATAAGTGCAGAGCTACACAATAAAAATGTTTGAAACCTTGGCCTTATTTCTTTATAGATGCAGTTAAAATTAAAATGAAACTAATATTTAACTTCTAAAAGCATGAAGTTAAGTTAAAATACGCGACTCTAATTGGCAGGCTCATATTGCGTGCTTTTTTGCTGACAGATATCCTGTTGACGAAGAACTGACTAGGGACCCATTACCCTATTTTGCTATCGCACAGAAGTAGCATGTTAATGTTTAAATGCTAAGGTCTCAATTAATAAGTTTATTTAGTAGAAACTGCCTCCGTAGCCTAGTGTTAAGGGCGTGTGTTTTAGAAACCGGAGGTCATGGGTTCGAATCCTGCGGGGACTCAACAAATTTTTATTGTTGTTTCCTAGTTGGTTAAGGCCATTTGGGCTGATCGCCCAACTGTCTCAAAAGTGAGATGATCCATGCGTCGAAAGGGCATGTAAAATGTCGGTCCACCCACCAACCCGCATTGGACTAGCGTGCTGGGATACGGTCCATAAACCCCCTAATGGAAAAGGGCAGGCCTATGTCCAACAGTTGACTTACACATGCTGATGATGATGATGATGAATTGGTAGGATAGTGACTTATTATTTATGGATTATACATCATATTGTTGGCGAAAGGATTTGTATGTATATAATGGTTGATTACCAAACCGCAATTCTAATGGACATGCGAATCATTTGCCATGATAAGAGATTCGATATCACGCGTTGCTATATCAATAAAAAATGTATCTACGTTTTATATTTATATTTACCATATATTGTTAATAAAAAAATAAAGTAAAACGGAGATACAGTATTATTTGCACATGATAATTCCTTGATATTTAAAGTTAAAATATATACATCAATAAGTTACGATGTAAATAACACTCTCTCTAAAGTGAGGCGCAGTGGTTTAGATAAGATAGATTTATAGTTATAGTGGATAAGATAGAGTTAGATATTGTTAAATCAGCCTGTTAATGGAAACAACAATAGATGCGAGATTGCTGAGGAGCCCCCATATTAATAAACTCAGCTCAATCAACTGTCGTGGGGAAGTGCGCCGGATACTAACACGATCTTTGTTCTCCATAAACATCTTAACTGGGCCGCGTAGAATTGCTGGAAACTTCTTTACAGAGATTAAAATACTTCCAATACATATTCCAAAACCTAATGTATGTGCTTCTGCACAGTAGAAATGATTTTCTCAGGCAACGTGATGCACATAACATAAATACTAGAAACAAACATAATTTCATTCTTCCAGCAACTAGACTGCGAACCACAAGTATGTATGTGATGCTTTTATATTAAAATCCTAGTAAACGTTCGGAATTTAACTATTAATAAATTTAAAAAAGTTGTGAAGAAACGTTTATGTGTTAAAAGTTACTATAACATAAATAAATTTATGAATGGAAACACAACCTGACAAATGGAATGCTCGCTCCAGGCTTTTTCAAATTTAAAATACATATCATAGATCTACACCCATCAACCCGCATTGGACCAGCGTGGTGGGATACGGTTCAAAACCCCCTAATGGATTGGGGTGTATTAGGAGAGGCCTATGTCCAGCAGTGGACTATCACAGGCTGATGATGATGATCATAGAACTATATTGCTAATATGAACGTATATTTGATTATTATAAAAGCCTTCTGAGAGTCTTGAGTCCTTGACAATCAATAAGCGAGTGCTACTCTTCTGTATTCATAGTTTTACATTTAGCCTCTAAATATTGAAGTAATTTTCCCTTTCGTCTTTTCCATTTATGCATCAGATTTTTAAAATATAATTTAAATGTACACAACAACTCACTTTGTAGTAGAAAAGTGTTCAATAAAAAATTATTTTAACCACATATTTTATAACAATCTTCATATGAAAAGGTTAAGAATATTTTACTATACTAATTTAATCGTCACAAAACAAAATGGAAAAATTGTATCGAACAATCGTGAATTCTTAACAACATAATTTTACATCTAATTGGTACCAATTTTCATTGTTTTACAATTAACTATGGAAACTTCTACTGTATAAAATTGTTTTACTTGTATCAGTAAAACATTTTTATACGACGAGCTTACTAGACCAATTGTTTCATTTTAAGTTTAGAGAATTATATATATGAGTAGAGGCTTTTATATTTTTACTGTTTCTTATTGAAATTCTACCTCCGGAACTATCTCACATATTAATATAAAATAGTTGCTGTGACATATTTTTTGCGTATACTAATATACGTGAAACTCTATCGTAAACTAAATTAATTTCTAAAAATAGAAGTCATTTTATGTCATATCTATTTTTTTTATATAAACGGTTAAGCAACCTATACATAATATTATATAAATTTGTCTTTTTTGTAACAACATAATCACCTAACCATATCTGCCGTATTTTTCTGAATTTGACATTGCAGTTTAAATAATAGGCTTTTAAAATTTTAAGGGCAAGGCAGGTAAATGACGATAACGTAACTACAGATAAAGATTTAAAAAATTGGTTCCGGTCGTCAAGTCGAACTTTGGTGTAATAAAACGTCAGTGCACTCAACATTTACTTGCTATATCTAATGTATCTATCCAATGCAACTTACCTTTTGGATTGCGATAAGTTTCACTACGTAAACTTTCTTCATCATCATCATTATCAGCCCCTAAAAGTCCACTCCAAGACGTAAGCCTTCTTCAATAAACTCCAAGACGGTCGATTTCCTGCTGCTGACTTGAACCGGCTAAAATTTCTTATAAAAGTAAAATTGGGTAAATAAAAACCTAAGTCTATAATAACTATGGAAAATAGCCTGAAATAAGAATTATTTCTATGCTTGTTAGCAACGCAAGCCATTATATACTTTAAACGGATGGGAGTATTTTATTTTTATTAACGTCTCTCTCTTGAAGAAAATAAAATGTTTCCTTCCCGCTATTAAATAGACAGTAGCCTCGTGTGGGTATTACAATGTTAGCTCAAATGAACCGTCGGCAAAAATCTTCCGCTACACGGGTTTTAGCTCCCGAAAGACTTAAATGTAACTGTTCTGCTTTATATCTTTGAAGTTTGTTCTTCTTCTTTATTTTTATTTTCTTACGTGTCGTTTGAAACAAGTGTTGAGTAAATATTAAACGATTTACAAGTCCACTGCTCAAAAATTACTTTTTGAATTATATTTTAATCCCGAAAGTTAATACGTTAAAATGAACCGGACACGCAGATAAGGTGCTAGATTCCTAGAAATATGAGAGTCCCCTTTTCTTGCTACCTCTTGATGTATTATTTTACTACTATAAGTATCTGTAGCAGTCTAGAGTGAAGATGGTAACAAAAAATTCTGTTACATAAATTTTTGCTGTTTTCATTTTCTGTCATCTTATGTCTCAAAATAAAGTTGTACATTCCGCGTTAATCTTCATCGATATTTCGGTTTGGTGAAACGTAGCATAACAAATGCAGTCACCGACTTCCTGCACATTTCGTCAGGTCGAAATTCATGTGTATATAATGGCATTTCTAACTTATAATATCCTATTATAAAAACATGTTACGAAAATAACCCAATTTTAGAAAATTTTCCCCAAATTCTCAAGAGGATTGCGTGGGATATTAGGATTTTACATCGTACAGCAACAGGAAGCTAGCACGTTTTATGTGAGACATAAATCTTGGGCGCGTTGTACCTTCCCGCAGTTACGTCAGTTACTCGCAATGTCTTATTTAGTTCCAAGTGCCATCTTCTAAGTAACGGATTAAAGTTTTCTAAGATAAAATACTTTGTTAAGAATGCAAAGACGTGTATTATGATGCTAAAAATTGTTTAATTCAAATTATAAAAAAAATAAAACACAATACAGATAAACTGCCTTCGCATGGAGCTTAGACATTTTTCAAATTAATTTAATATATAAGTAAATAATAAAAAGTCTTAGTAGTTACTTTAACTATATCTCGTTCAAATCTTTAAAAAAATATTAACGATAGCTTACCATGGGGTCAGCATTCACGCGAGCAAGTCTCACCTCCACAAATCTGCGTTACATTGCTATTTATCAGTTTTCAGTAAATCTGAAGACATAAATTACGTTAAGTCTTATATAAAATCATATAGAATTCACGTAAATGGAAGAAAGTATTATTATAAAGATATTATAAGGTGGTATTCATTTTGGAGCGTAATTTTCATTAAATATACACATTTTGCGCGCACCTAGTATTTTCATATTTTTTTTAAATAGTAGCTGTCATATGGTCCCAATTTTTATAAATAAAATGAATCAAACAGATAATCAAGAAATTAAAAAAAATACGGTGACCTATACAATGGCAACACAGTGTTAGTCCACATAAAAGTTAATGCATTTAAAAAAACATTCTACGTGCATTAAACGTGTAAAAGATGATACTTTATAAAATTAATAAATTGAAACTAATCAGAGATTTAAAATGCGGTGCGCAGAAATCGCTGGACCGTTTCATGTCAAGAGCGCGTTATTATTCGCTCATATTTTGCAAACTAGTTATTCATAGTTTTTTATTAAATTTTATTTTTTACATTTCTATATAGTAAACAAAAAAACTCAGTACAAATATATACATGTGTGATTTGCTAAAGCTTGCGATACATTACTGGAGGAGTTATTCACACGAGAGAGTTATTAAGACTAGCCAAAATTAATTCATCATCAAGCAAAATGCGTGTAATTTTTAATTATATTATAACAAACTAACATTAATTGTCGTGAGCTAAGTATGCACTACGGTCATCTTATTACTACTAACAACTACAAGGAACTACATAACCTAAAACTTTAACTAAAAAATACTGGGAATGCAACAATAAATCTAAACGATTATCTTATACGTGAGAAAATAAAATAAAAAATGGATAATAAAACTTCTGAAGTGTATATTTATAGCTTAATTACGTGCCGGTCGAGAAGTTTCAAAGTATTGTATTTATCTTCTGTAGGCATAAAATATTTACCTAGAAAACCTTTAAAGTAAATAAAAAAACGTAAAAATGTATTATTAGTGTTGATTGTTTTAGATTACTAGTATTAGTAAAATGAGTATCTTGCATAATAAATATAATTTTATTGTGTTTAATTATTTTACAATTTTTTTAAATTATGCCCGACGTTCAAAAACCATCCCAGGGTCTATAGTCCCGGCACTGACATGACAAAGGCGATAGAAAAATTATTTAAATATGTATAGTATTCGGGTAAGCAACAAAAAGTATAAGCTATTTCGTTGAACCAACAGATCAAAAATAACACGAGTATCAAAAAAGAGACAAGTAAGATTCTACAAGTTTAAGCATAATTCATCATTATCATCAGAATGTGTTAGTCCACTGCTGGACATAGGCCCTCTGCACACCTTTTTCACAAGGGGATTTCTGGATCGTAGCTTTATATATAAGCATAATTATTTTATTAAAATAATTATGTTATGATTCTCTTTGTAGGTTAAGCAAGATTGCTTTTTTATATAACTTTGTATATTATTTTTTTTTTTAATTCAAGCATTTTATTTCTAAAGAACTATTTTAATCAACTAACGATTTTAAAATTGCCTACACTTCAAAAACAAATTTTTAAAATAAAGGTAGTATCCGATACCTGTAAAATCCATGGAAAGATATATAAATTTACCAGCGTTTCTCTACAATATTATGCATGTGTTATACTTCTTTACATTGCTCTTTAATCATTCTATCTTTAAAAAAAAACTACATAAAAATCCGAGGGTATAGGGACAGAGAAAGCGACTTTGTTTTATAATATGTAGTGATTCTTTGTCATTATAATGGCGATGATGGTAAACGGAGATTGAAACATATTTTTTTTTTTCAGTTATCCTTGTTGTCATTATTATATCAATTAAACGCATACCTTTGCTTTTGGCTATTCCAATATCCTTGTACATTTTGAAATAGGTATTCTCCTAATACCGCATTATTCAATATAAGGTGCGTTAATATTCGACATGATTAAGTGGCCCCCGTAATGCGAATACGCGGCTTTTACAATAACGGGGAATAACCTATTGTAGGGAAATTTATCTTTTGAATTATTCTTATTCTTTTTAATAATATCGGACTCCATAAGGGCTTTTTAATGTCGATACGTATATTTATGATTATGAACAGATTCTGTAACTACGAAAACTACCTTAAAAACTCACCCAAATGTATATAGTGTCCATTAAGTTTCGCATATGTTTAGACTATTTATTAAACGTTTATTGGTTCTGAGAGACAACGAAATCTAGAATTTAATATTTTCTTTACCTTAACTGTATTATATTTTAAAGTCACAATCAATGTTTTCTTTGTAATGTACAAACCCGATTGTTTATTAGTACTAAAATAGCGCAATTAAATGTGATGCGAATTCATCGCATGTCAACTGCATCATATTTTTATGAAAAATGTAACGTTGCTTTGCTCCGTGACTCGCTTTGAAAATGGATATGAAGGCCAATGCATATGCATTTTATTTATGATAGCTTTTAGCCCTTTTCTGCGTTAGATATACGTAAAATATATTCAGGAAAGTACGATTTGACAGAATTTAAAGTATTTCATTATAAAGTTAAAAAAACGCTGTTAGGTTTTCCAACAGACGTTTTAAGTGTTTTCATCACATTATCATTCAAATTAAACTCGGTATACGCAATAATTGCCATATTTTTTTAAACAATAAAAAAATATATAAATTAACTAAACTTAATAAATTTCTTCGTTAGATGTTATATAGTACTTAAAAGAATTTAGTTATATCTGGGATATTTTATAACGTCTTAACTTAACAACAAGAATTCCTTTAATTAAATTACCAGAAACTTTTTTAGTCAGCAGAGCAGTATACAAAGGACCAACTAGGACTCACGGGCTAAACTTTTTCTTGAAAGCAGTAGTAACTACTGGCTCATTTTATTTTTTATCCATATATAGGTTAACGTGACGAGTGGATTTTGGCGTGTATCATATCGTAATTGTCAAGGGCAAGGTGTATCGTTTACCACAAATACTTGTTCCCTTATAACTAGCGGTTATAATTTTATGCTATTATATCAGACAATAAAACTATAATTATTCGCAAACAGTTGTAAGCATAGTTCTATATATAGTTTTTTTAAAACAATATTGACCTCAAAAATGTTTTTTTTTTATTTTGGAAACGCACAATTTTTTTTTATACAAATTCCTTACTCATTAAATAAATTATTATGGCAAAGCAAAATACAACGTATAATAAGCCATAAATTGTCTTTAAAATAAATGAAGTTAAGGTTGAAATCATTCAGACCCGCATCATTTAAAGCTTCAGATTACTGTACGTAATTTAAATGCTTAATTTTTAACATTGTATAGAAATTGTTATTTTATACTTTCTACTTAGGATTAAGTACATTATACTTCATTAGTCTTAAAACATTACACATATCATACACAATGATTCTTAATTCGTTGAAAACTAATAAAACCGTTTTTTGTATAAATAATTTTAAATGCGAAAGACCTAACTTAATATTTCAAGATATATTTTGTATCATACCATAATCATATAAAACTTATCTTAATTTCAATTATAGCCGTGACACAAAATAATACATTTTCGGTACGTTTTAACAAAAAATGTTATGAGAATCCGTTGAATGTTACGGTTTTATACATACAACAAGGAACAAGCACATATAGTTGCTTGTTCCTTGTTTTACTTCTTGTTGTGACATAAATCGTTGTACTGCTCACACTAGTTCCAACTGCGACATTATAAACAACTAAAGTTTGTGAAATAAAATACTTTATAATGAACCCAAGGACGTAAACAAGTAAGTTGCGAAGGAATCTTTAATTTCTAACACAAGAGGTGTTTTTCAATACAAATAACTAACCTTACTGCCTCTGTAGCCTTGTGGTATAGACGTGTGACTTAGAAACCGGAGGTCATGGGTTCGAATCCTGCAGGGACTCAACAAATTTTCGTTGTTGTTTCCTAGTTGGTTTGGGCAATTTGGGCCGATCACCCATTGTCTGAAAAGTAAGATGATCCATGCGTCGGATGGGCATGTAAAAGTCGGTCCACCACCAACCCGCATTGGACCAGCGTGGTGGGATACGGTCCAAAACCCTCTAATGGATAGGGGTGTATTAGGAGGCCTATGTCCAGCAGTGGACTATCACAGGCTGATGATGATGATGATTTTATTATAAAATATGTACTATTTAGTGATAATATTCACATAATACGTTTTCTTTTAGAACCTTTGCTATATTACTGTACTGTACAAGCTTAAACACAATTGTGTTTTAAAGCAGTTTATAAAAGTTTATTAATATCTCTTAATGATTATTTTAATACAATTATAGTATTAACGGATTTCAAGGAATAATAAAAAATCTTATAGTTATAAACAAAAATCCTTGTGAATTCTGTTCCTGTGAAATCAGCGTAAAATTACAAATTGAGCTTGATAAATAATTGCCGTGCATTTAGGTCTGTAGCATATAGAACTTGCACGAGTAGAAGTAACTTCGTAACCTAAAACTTTAGCAGGAGAACTTTACTTTACACAGTATACTAAAATTGCAATATAAAGTTTGTAAACTTTAGTAAATATAATTCAAATGTTATTTACTATTTTAGATTTCCACGCAGATTAATACAGAAAAAATATAAGCCACAGAACAGAAATTTATCGCTTAATTACCTACCGGTCGAAAAGTTTCAAAGTAAAATAAGCAATTTGGTTCATTATCTTTTGTGAGTACAAAATGTTAGCCCCTAAACCTCTCAAGCTGAAGGTCTGAATATTTAAAGGAAACGAGAGGAATAAAACAAAATGATCTATTACTAGGGTTGGTTGCCACAGACATTTACTACGTCTAACATAAATAGGTTGAAACGAACTGTTTTTACTATATCTAATTTTACCTTCAATTTAATTTTTACTTATTATGATAAAAAATATATTGTGAATCTATATGTATAGATTTATTTATAAATTGTTATCATAAAGAACTCAACGTAAGTTATTTTCTCTTTCTGACAAACGAATCGTATCCTACCAATGAATAGCATGTTCCTAACTTTTCCGTGTCACTAACCAGACCCTATTTTTCCCTTTAAGAGATCCATGCATATATCGAAAATGCGATATACGAATATATTTATATATATTAATACCCTTCATCCGTATATGTGAAGCGTTGTCGGTAGAATTGTAAATAATATAGATTTATATTGAAGTTTTCGGACTATCAAATTAGTGGCAGATCTGATTACCACTAGAGTCGGAACGTTCTGGAGTGAAGACCGAGGCTAGTCAAACGTAGTGTGGGATGCCCTACGGCAAAATAGAGTGACGAAATTAGCAAAGTGGGCTGGATGAAAATAGCCGAAAATAGGAAGCGGTGGCATGCATTGAATATGTCCATCAGTGAACGTCACGGACTGATGATGATGATCATAGAAATTTTTAACTTACAAACATCTACCCTATGAAAATTCTTCAATAATTTTTAATGCTTTAATTTTATACATTCCGTCGAAATAGACAGGTTGAGTCTGCTAGTTTAGTTCACTTTTATCCGAATGCATTTTCGCCAATGACAACGCGACACTTTCCAACTACATAGTACTTAAAAGAAAAATTGTCGCATTGCAAATGATGTCTGCGAAGTACGCATGTCAGGTAAGTTATTATGTGTACTTTCTTTATTTTATTATTACGATTCAGTTAATCTATGCTATGTATTACGTAATAAATAACAAATACTTTAGTTGATTCATTCATTAAGTATAAAAAATACTTGAGAGGGAAATTACTTTATATTTTAAGGATTATTAACTGCAAAATGTATATATCTGATGTATAAAAATTATAAGCGCAACCATATACAATCCGCATTTTCCTTATAATTTCGTATACCTACACAAACATAAAAAAAGCTATGCTCTAAAACGTTAATGCTAAATTAGAAGTATAAAAACCAACATCTCAGAGAATTTTGTTGCGTAGCAACAATAGTTGCTTATTACTAATTTTTTAGCCCTGTTAACCTCTAAAGCTCAGATTTAGACTATTATAAAGAAACAAAATAAATATAAAGAATAAATAAAAGATTTCACTCTGGGTGTGTTTGGTTCAAACGGTAATTAGTAGATGAGATTAATGTTCGCTTCTAACAAAAACTTATTATGGACAGATAATCATTTTATATATGAACTCGTATACTAAATTGCGAAGCATTATGTAAATCATACAAAACAATACGAATAGCCCAGTATTTGGAAATATTTGCAAATATTTATATATATTAAAAATAAAATACAATAAAAACACAAATTAAGATTTGTGTAGATAACTGAAAATAATTAACAATAGTATTTGTTATTATATTCGTTTTAGCGCAAATCGGTAAACAATATGTTAAGTTAATTGTCTAATGAACAAGTCAACCACCTCCTTGGCCTAGTAGTATTGGCCCTTGCTTTATGAAAAAGAAAAAAGTTGTTTCCTCGTGGGCTCGAATCCCACGAGGAACAACTTTGTGTTGTCGTCGTTTTCTGGTTGGTTAGGACAATTTAGTAAGATAAGATGATCGACGCGTCGAATGAGCATGTAAAAAATGAGTCCAAACACCGACCCGCATTGGACAAACAAGGTAGGATACGGTCCAAAAAACCCCTAATGGAGAAGGCGTGCTTTAGGGGAGGCCTGTGTCCAGCAGTGGACTAACACCGGCTGATGATGATGATGTCTTTAACAAACACTTATAAATTCGTCGATTTTTCGACACGCACATACGCTTATACCGGCAACAAGGATTCTTCAAGCAATTTTGCTATATATATAATTAAATACATTTTATAATTAATTCACACACAAATTATATTACTTAAAAACGAATATTGATGCCTGGAATAGCGCCATCTATTTGAATTCTAAGTCAACCAGTCAACAAATATCACAATTTAGCAGAATCTTTAGAAGTTCAAAAAATTTAGCTACTCGTTCAATTTATTTAGATCGCTTAATGATAACCTTCTAATTAATATATAACAGTCAAAGGTAACTCCTTAATAAAAGATAATATGCAATAAAATTATATTGCGGCTATAAATTGAGATGTTTTCAAATTATGGCAATATAGTATCATCAACGCGCTGTCAGCCGTGCGACCTAGGATATTACGTCTCATTTGCCCAGTAAATACACTGGCTACGGTAACCTTTAAACCGGAACACAGTAGTGTTTTCAAACTACTGCTTTGTAGCAGAAATAATCACCGCATTGGTACCACTCCAGAAGGCCCTCTGTAAAATAAGGACGATGTGCTAATTTAAGTAGTTCAGGAGTCCACAAGGATAAACAGTGTGACAAGTAATTAATGTATATAAAGAGGATAACAAAGGTTAGGGTGCATTTGTCTACCGCTCTGTACTATTTAGAAAAATTACAGGTACTAAAATCAAAGTAAGGAGAGGAGAGGTATATAAAAAGTCGGTTCGACGCCTAATCTCTTCAAGTATGCCGGCTTTCCATCTTATCGAGAGTAAAAGAAAGAGCACCTGTGTTTGCACGTACAATTGTGCACTATACTATCTCCCGCGCAGATCATACTCAAATCGGACGTACATACGATACTCTGTCGGACTCCGAGAACAGTATATTATAATAATGTGAAACAAGGCATTATGTCCTTTTTGTAAATATGCCAGGCGGTTTTGCGCCATTTACGCTGTACTGCAATTTTCTATGATTAAATCCTTTCGCATTTTACCCTGAATTTTTAAAGGAAAAAGTCTGACGGATGACCTGATTAAAATTAGCTTCCTAGCGTTATAAATTTATTACAGAAACAAGCTCACTAATGAACTAACGCAGAGATTAGAAGCCAGATCCAAATTTGCTAAATATTTAGAGAAGTAATTACGTTTACCTTAGCTCAGAAATGTTCTAACATTATTATTAATCCTTTGTTCACAGTTAATTATGATATTTCCATTTTTTATTTTGTAAACTTTATTAACATGAAAATATTTGTTAACCTGAAACATTGCGTCATATTAAATGCAGAAATCAAATTTTGTACGAAATGAACTTTCAGTTAGGAATAATTTAATTTTCACGGATTTTATCGCGTTTAATTACTTTACAATTATTTCCTCTGGGTCCATGGAAACGGCAAAACAAAGCTGTTTATGTGGTCATTAGATGACTGTGACATCGGCTTACTTATTTTGTGTAAATAATATATATTATTCAGTAAGTAAACACCCAGATACGAGAGAAATACTATATTTACCACACAATACTATTTCGCATAATCCATAAAAGAGACACTAAACACGTTTTAGGTGCATTTGCCACGTTTAGGTGTAACAAACATCCATTTGATGAACTTAAAAGTTGATACTACGTTGATTATTATTCTTTAAATTAATGCAAATATTGAATAAAATTTATTTTTCCTTTTTAATTTCCGACGTTCGAAACGTGTGAACAATTCACCACCCACCCATGCTAGCTTTGATCGACCACAAATATTCACTTAACACAGAACACTGATTCCCACTAAAGATGATCCATGAGGCTATTGAGATAAAGAGACATCTAAATTTCAATAGAGACTGGGACTAGGGAGAATAGAGCTTTGCCACCTGCTTGGGCCCCCATCATTATCTTCACAAAAGAATAAATTAATGCAAATATACAATCAGATACAATACGCTATGATTTTAACATAAAAGAAAGGCCAACATCAGTCCTGTTTACGAATCTCGAATGCACACTTTAAGTATTTTACTGCTGCCCTCAAATAGACAGCGGTCTTGTGGGGATATTACAATGTTACGTCGAATGTGACGCCATTAAATGTTACAGTTACATGGGGATTAATCCGATAGGATTCGAGCAGTACTTTTATTACTTTGTTATTTAATACATATTGTTGTTTAAATCACTTTACGTTTGACTAGGTAACACGATTGCAAATGTTTTTAACCAATGTTAAATAACAAATACCTATCATAAATATGCATCCATATTATAAAAATGTAACGAAAATTATTAAATGAAATAGAAAATTGCTAAAGAAATGGTATTTTTCGACGCTTCAAGATTATTTAATACTCCACTTAATAATGTTTTGCAATTTTAAATGGAAATTTGATCTCTTTTGTTACTCTTTTTACTTCGATTCGAAAAAGAGTGATATTTACTAAAGTAATGAGACGCAATAGAAAATAATAAGAAGCAAACATTAAATAAATTAAATAAATTTAATGGCAATTGGAAATATTAATACGAATGGCGGGTTGACTCAATATTTAGTTTCTTTAATATCAATATTTATAACTCTTCCATACCGAAACATATTTTTTTAATTAATATAAAGTTAACAAAACAGGGTTAACATGATTCAAGGAAACAATTTTGTGTCATTTTTGCAAAACGTCTTAGAGTATTTCTTAGAATATTGCGATTTTATGCCGCACAGCAAAAAGGGCCTAGCACGTTTTATTTGAGACATAAATCTTGGGCGAGCATGTACCTTCGCAGTTACGTCAGTAACTCGCAATGTCTTATTTAGTTCCGAGTGCTACCTTCTAAGTAACCGATTAAAGGTATGTTAAATAAAATACTTGGCGGATGTTACGGGGAGGACAAAGATTACAACTTTCTAAGATTTATCGATCGAAGTACGAGCTGTCTATTTGTAAAAAATACAATATTTACATGATGACCCTCCGACAGCGGCCTCCGTGGTTATCGTTGTTTTCTGGTTGGTTAGAACAATTTGGGCCAATTACCCAAATGTCTAGAAGCATGATGATCCATGCGTCCGGATGGGCATGTAAAAAGTCGGTCCACCCACCAACCCGCATTGGACCAGCGTGGTAGGATACGGTCCACAAGGCCCTTATAGAGAAGGCGTGCATTAGGGGAGGCCTATGTCCAGCAGTGGACTAACGCAGGCATACGATGATGATGATGATGATGACACTTACAATGCACTAAAATGTACAACATACAAAAGTTGGACAATTTATGCAATACTGTTGTTCTAAAATATTTTTAAGCAAAGCTTACCATTATAAATCTCTTTACAATAAAAAAGGACGACAAAGTTCGAGCGAAAGTTGAAATAAACAAAATTCAACAGAAGTTTAATTTGGTAACCTTAAATTCATTACTCAATTAAAGGTAAATAACAAGTAAACATTAATGTACAAGGTCTGAGAGTAAAGGTCAACGATTTCTTGGTATTTATTTCAAGAAATTAACTTTTGGGAAAAGCCTATAAACTTCCTGACCTCCAATGTGATTATTTCGAAACGAAAATAAATTATTATGAAATGAAGTAAATAATATAGGTAGTAAATAAATATAATATTTTAAAGAATATTTTATATTGTGTCTAAATCGGTTTTGATTTCAACAAAAAAACGTACGTTATATTGTAAAGCACAAATACACATAATTTATGCCACGTAAAGAAATAAGATTTTTCGATAGAAAAACATTTTACATATAACATGAATTTTTTTAAAGCATTACAAATGGAAATCTATATTATGTAAATAAATAATATCTAGAAATGCTTATATTTTAAGTGCAAAAGTTAATTTGTATGATAAGTTTACTTAATGCTTGAATCAAAGCAGATTTATAATGTTTTAGTCCTAAGTAAAACATAACTTTTATCCCAAATCGAATTTACAGGAGTGAACCTTGGTTATTTTGTAGATAAATTACGCCTGACACTAATGAAATTGAATTTGGTATTTAGTTAATTTCTAAATAGAAAATAAGGGTGGCTAATAGTCTAGAAAGAGTATAAAAAAAATATATCATTCGACAACGGGTATTCATTTTTTTTTTATTAGTAAAAAGTTGTGAACGATTTCAAATTTTTATAAATATAAAATAACACAGAGAATCTGCATTTCATTTCATCATCATCATCATCATCATCAGCCTGTGATAGTCCACTGCTGGACATAGGCCTCCCCTAATACACCTCCATCCATTATGGGATTTTGGACCGTATCCCACCACGCTGGTCCAATGCGGGTTGGTGGGTGGACCGACTTTTTACATGCCCATCCGACGCATGGATCTTCTTTCTTTTCAGACAATTGGGTGGTCGGCCCAAATTGCCCTAACCAACTAGGAAACAACAATGAAAATGTGTTAAATCCCCGCAAGATTCGAACCCACGACCTCCAGTTTCTAAGGCACACGCCTATACCACTAGGCTACGGAGGCAGTTGCATTCTATTTAGCAAATGGGAAATTCGATTAAAAGTAACTAGCTCTGGCGTCTAAAATTAGTTATAAATGCAAGCTCACTAATGAACCAACATAGCTTAGAAGCTGAAACGATCCTTGGTAAATATTTAGAGATTTAATGATGTGTATGAATTAACTCGTACTATAATTAAAATGTTTTATTTAGGTTTTTACATACATTTTCCATTAAGCATTGTTGCACTTGTATTTGCAATGTAAATACTTGCACCTTATTTTCTTTAATTTTTTTTTTATGGCATACGCAGGCAGACGAGCAGTCGGGCCACCTGATGGGAAGTGGTCACCGACACCCATAGACGCCGACAATTCCAATGGCATCGCCGACGCGCTGCCCACCGTGAGACTAGGGTGTTTAGTCCCGTTTACCCAGTAAATACGCTGGCTACGGTGCTCTTCAAACCGGAACGCAGCAGTGTTTTCACACTACTGCTTCGCGGCAGAAATAGGCACCGAGGTGCTACCCACCCAGACGGTCTCCTGTAAACAGGGGACCTACCACCGGTAAAACTTGCATTTTATTTTATTTTCCACATACTTTTCACAATACTGCATAATTTAAGACATCAAAAACATTTATTTTACAGGCGTGCGCTCTGTCAAAGAAATTAAAAAATTACCGTTCAATAATTTATTGGGAAACTAATTTGTATGTAAAGATTACAAATTATTCAACTTATTAATAGAAATTACATAAAATAATTTAAATATTTTGCGTTTGGCAATATAATATACATAATATGTATATAAAAACGAGAAAATCATACCACATCTTGTTTTATGAACTACAAAATTTCAAGAGTCCAATACACCTAAACCTTCTTAATGTATAATAACTCAAACATAATAATACAAGCAAAGCTCAAGCCGCTACTAGAACATACAGTTACTTTCTGAATAATCTAGAAGCTAATAGCGAGATTACTAACTTGTGTGTTTCAAGAGGTCGTAATTAATGCTTTGTAGTAAACTTGTTTATCGAGCGCTTGTATCCTGACCAGTTTGTGTGTAAATGAAATTACAGAACAGGTATACCCGTTGAAAGTCTTATTCGGTTGGTTTAATTCCTTCCTGCTATAAAAATATACAAACGTATTATATAGTATCTTACTGTAATTATTTCCTGAAAATCAACATTAAGACTATAATTGCAAGAGTGATAACTTATACACAGAAAACAAACGCTATGGAAACTGCTTGTCATTGTCAGACAAAAGCATGAAATGTCTTATTTATGTTAAAAGAAAGTATTTATTAAAAAAATTGGTATAAAAGTTCCTAGATAAGCGTATATTAATTCATAGATTAAAGTATTAACATAGTTTCGGCTTCGCCATAGGTAATGAAACTTAAACTACTAAATAATTAGAAGCTAATAACAAGATGTTGTGTTACAAGAAGTCGCAATGAATGTTTTGCAATTATCATTTTTATCGAGCACAAGCTTATCCTGAGTCGTTTGTTTGTTGAGAATAAAATTATGGAAAATAGCTACATCGGCTTTAATGCCTAATTCTGTTTATTTTTTGAAATTACAAATTTAATATAAACATAACATTAATTTACACAACAAAAAAAATAAGAAAAGTTAAGGAGACTTACAGTAGCTATTTTAAAATACCATTGGTGCATAAAATATTTCGTTTAAAATTTATATATTTGATGAAAGCTTACTTTACTATATCAAAAATTGGACATCGACGACTCGAAAGATAGCCAACAAAAGCATATTGTATGTTGTAGTGCACCAACAGCGGAAATCTGCTAACGACATTTTATTCAGCGCGTACCGAGTTTACATTTTTTGCCCTCAACACATTTCATTTGTATCGCATTTTCGTAAACGAAAGTGCAGATGTAAGGCTTAATGTGCATGTAGTTAACATATTGTTTTTTATGGCATTTATCTAATTTTGTTAAAATCTTGTCATCTATAACTAGGTTATTTCTTTTATTTCATTAAAGGAGCTAATGTTTTAATTAAATTAAGTCATTGTCAGAGTATAACACAATAAATAAATATGGAAACAGTTTTGGTGTTTTGATAATGCTTATTGAAATTGATGGGTATTTTAAATTACAAAGAGTAAATCATGCGTGGATAGAAAAAGTTATTATTTAGTTCAACTATATGGGCTACTGATTTTAGGAACAAGAAATATTAATGTACTCTCAGGCAGTTTAAAAAAATGTTAATTAAAAAAAAATGTATACCCCTAATAACAGGAAAAGGCTGAAATCCATTTTTTCTCTTTACATTTTAATTAAATAACTCATCTTTACTGCTATTTAGCTGCCTATTTCAAATTCAAATTGGAAATATATGTTAAAAACGTTTAAATTAGAAGAATAACTGTTCAAAAGCTGTACATAGAATAGCTCAACATTTTCACCACTCTAAAATATGTGCTGTGAATCTTAACTTGTTCCGTATCGCACCGTGATTTAAAACGAGTTTTGCATTTGGCTTAATGTTTGGAATTATTTTTGTTGTAATGAAATTATCATTTCTAAATGTATCAGAGAAATAAATATTTGTACCGAGGTCACTGGCGCCTTTTGCTAGCTCGCAAAATCAGGTCACAGGTTAAAGCGTTTAAGCTTGAATAATTTGATAAAACGGGCGCAGTATTTTCTACTCGCAAAGCCGTCACGACATCTCTTGCTGCAGTGGATTCGTCTTCAAAGAATAAAAATGGCTTAAGATTTATTATAACCAATCTTAATTTAATTTTCAGCTCAAAAAGAAAACTTCTTAAAAAATATGGGAAATAAATAAAATATATAAATTAAAATAACTATAATTGTGTTTAAAATTAATGCAATAATCAGCTCTCCCCTTTTTTCTATCGCTTTAAATAATTTTTAAGGCTATAAAATTATTCCATGCAACTGAAATACTTTTAAGATATAAACATATCAAAATGTTTGTCTTACCTCAGATAAATATATGTTACAGTTCTTATGATGTCCGCCAAAGCTCCACGAGCAACCTACTAATCTTCAGGTAGTAAGGCAAAATAATCTTTCTATTTTTATGTCAACAATTTAATTAATTTCCGAACGAAGATCTTTTAAACGTGACTATTACCAAAACACTGCATTGAATTTTCGCAGCTGCAGTGCCTGCAATTCCGTAAAAAATTAAAAAAATATAAGAGTATTTTGTCAAAAAATACAAAAATTCTGTACAGTATTTAGGCAAACGATAAAGAAATAGGACCTGTATAAAATCAAACGTGGACACTCTAATTTGGATGTTTTTATCAGATAAGTCGCGGGCAAGCTAATTCTAGAGCTATTTCGCACTGGTATTGCGTGGGTGATTAAAACTAGAAATTGCCTGAATAAATTAACCCGATTTATGCAAAAATATGTGCATATTAAGTAATCCCGTGGCTATATAGAGTGAACAACAAAAGTAATTATTGACTTCCTGCTATCAAACTTTGCTGAAGTAGATCTACGCTAGGAAACTACTAGGCTGGCATGAATTATAGAGCGACGTTTTAAAATAACTATTAAATAATATTTTCAAGTCTTTATAGAGATATAGATTAAGTGCTACAATTGTCTTTTTATTTATTTATTTAACACTTTATGAGCAAAATACAGTACAATGGCGGAATTAGTGCCGAAGCCATTCTCTACCAGTCAAGCATTGGGTGATTAAGAGAAAATTTAGTAGGTGCAAACTCGAATCGAAAATCTATATATTTACACGCACATCATGCATTCAACTATCTTCACATACAATTATAAATACATTTACATACATTCATATACTACATATATAATAATAAATATCTAATCATAAATTTTGTCATTTACAAGTCCAATTGACTAAGTGTTCACGAATTTTGTTCTTAAACTCTGATTTCCTTAAATAACTCAATGCACAAGTGAATCGTTGTATTGTGCAAATGTTTTTAATATAAATGTTATACTTTGGCATTAATTTCGTCATTTTTCATTGGCCTTTGCGTACACATCTAATAGTAAGTAACATAATGGGATCATAAATCCATATAAAAGAACACCAATAGCAACAAAGGTCGATACATGAGGCTACCCAAATCGAAGGATGATAAATGAGGCTACGAAGAAAAGAAATATCTTAATTACAATTCTACGGATACAATTTCCAAACTATAAACAAACAATTAATACTGCAAGACCTTATGACTCAGCTCGGATTTCTGATATCAGAATAAACAATTTGATATTTAAAACTAAAAGTGGCCAGATTTAGCTTCGACGCTATGACGCTCAATCTATCGGTCTGTCTTTAGACCATGTATGAAAGGGTCTTAAACAATAATAATTTTAAAGTAAGCATGGAGTAGTTAAATGTATTAATAGGAGTAGGAAAATATATTATGTATCAGAAATAATTTTATAACTGCTGATCAAAAGCCCAGACAACGTAGACGTAGGGATAAGCCCGTTTGAACTGCTACCCAAGCTTAAACTTGCAAAAATTAATTTCATATATCCATTCGAAATGACATAAAATATGTACAATCTTATTTTATAAATTATTTTTTGGTCATAACTAAAAACCATAAAAAAATAATGTTCGCAAGACCGACGGTTTGATGACCATCCGACTCATAGGACATCTTACTATACAGGCAATCGGCTGATCAGCCCTATCCAACTAGGAAACAACAATGAAGTATTGTTGAGTCCCCGCAAGATGTAAACCCATGACCTCCGGTCTCTAATTCAGAACCAGTTAATAAGGCATAATATAAATAATATTGTGTCAATAATTGATCAATAATTGAATAAAAAGAAACCAGCATATTTATACGATAAGTTACAGTTTTCTCTGCGACCGGTTAGGAAGGCACCTCGACTAGCTTATCCACAGTCCCGTACATTTGCTTTTCGAGGTAGTTTTCGTTACGCAGCCTTAAAGTGCTGGAATGATCTCCCACCTCCTATAAGAAGCTCTGAATCTTTTAACACATTTAAGTTAAAATTGAAAGCGCATTTACTTTTAATACAAAAATCGGCACTTAAAATCCTTGTCCTTTAATGGCGATACGATCATTCCAAAGTTACAAAAACACTGCACACAAGTTTTTTCTTTAAAACAGGCAGCTACTTAAGATGTTTCCTGATATTTATGTTATTTTATTGTTTCTTTTATGTTGTTGTTTTATTACTATTTATTATTTGTATTGATGTAAAATTTTGTTATTTCAAATATCGCCATCTATCAAACGTTTATCAGGTTCCACTGAAAACCAGCAATCGAAGCTTAAAACTTCGTGATGTTACGCTGAGTGGACACCTTTTTTGGTGCATTTGTATATTTTGTATTACTGTTATATTTTTATTGTTAATGTATGAACTTATGTACCAAATAAACCTTTTTTCTTTCTTTCTTTCTTTATTTCAATAAATACATATAATACTGTCATCGTATGTAACCAAATTGTTTGATACAATCAAATATTCTAATTTTACATTATTATCTTCCAAATATAACTTAAATACAAGTTTAGAAGACGCCGTGAGAAACTCGATAACTCGACTAATAAACTAGAAGCTAATAACAATTTGACTACAAGATTACCAGCGTGTAGGCAACATGAGGTAGTAATTAATGCTTTGCAGCAATTTCTTTGTTAAGCTTCCACGTATGCTTAAGTTTCACGTTTACGTGCTTATAGAATTACAAAAATTATTTGCACCAACTTAACTGATTAATTATTATAATTCTCGATGGGTTTGTTCTAGTTATTCTTATTTAGAAATAAGTAGATGACTTTCAAATTAATTCAGCGAAATAGTTCTTCTATTTCACACTACATAGACTTTGAAACGTTTTCCTTGTAAAAAAAAAAAATAAAATTACACTGGACTAAAGAAAACCTAACTCTTTTTGGTTTGTTTCATTATAATAGTAATAAAAGCCACTCATAAACGTTTTCTCGATTTTTGTTCATATTCCTCCCAAAAGCTGATTTCGGAAACTTATGCGTTTATGAAAAACTAACACCATAAACCGCAGATTTTTATTCTTTCTGTTGCAGAATCTATTAATAATTATATGCATAACTAATTTCTAAACTCTTTGCATTAAAGTCTGGTGATCAGGTCATTTTGGAATTCATTGAAAATTTTACATTAAAGTATATAGTTACAAAAATCACTGCTATTATAAAGCTGATAACAAACTTAAATTGAAATCAAGTTTTAACGATAACACTATAATTTTTTTACTAATATTATTTGTAAACCCTGTTTTAATATCGTCTCCATCTTTAGAGTTCAGATCAAATCATATTTGCACCGAGTGGGCTAGGTTATTCTGTTAGCTTACTAAATCAGGGCACACGTTAAAATTTATTAAAAAGCCTTAGAATTTCTTCTACAGAAATCATCTAGCTAACTGCAGGTAAAATAAGTAAGTGAGTTACATGGTAGGTACATATGAAATACTGCTTCATTAAAACTTTTAACTGTTAAGCATATTTTCTGAAAACCTTAGATCTGTAAATTCCTACTATTATAATATACCTATAAATAATATTAGATAGTAAAATAAAATATAACGATACCGACCCCTTTATACCCCCTTTTACAGGGGGCCGTCTGGGGTGGCTATTTCTAATGCGAAGGGGTAGTGAGAAAACACTACGGTGTTCTGGTGTGAAGAGTAACGTAGCCAGCATATTTGCAGGGTAAACGAGACTTAACACCTTATGTCTCACTGCAGGCAGCGCGTCGGTGACACTATATATTGAATAAATAAATAATTTAATTAATTACAACGTAAAATAGGTTGTGTCCATAAGTAACAGTTAAAACAAAGTTGTGCAAAATCTATTACTCTCGAGGTAATTTTTGATAAGTCCAAAAGAAACATGAAACTACAAAAAATTAAACAACTTAGGTACGTAAGGTTCACAATAAATTGAAACACTACAGAGAGTAATATTGCAGTCATCAATCATAATAAAACTAGATATTTTGTCGCTTAAAGTAGAAATACCAATAGGAGACAATATATACAAGTAGTAGGTACAATACAATAATAAGCTCTTTTTAAGCAAAAATTTATTCTTCTGTAATTTTCCGAAAAGAGAAAATTATACTTTTTTCAGTTCACCAAGGCATAATAACAAATAATTTGGATTGATTGAAATAATACATAATTTTTCATGTAAAACAAGAAGTAGACCCTTATTTTGAAGTTCTGGTTAAATGTGGACACAACTTTGAAAATGATTGCTCTTGTACATGAGCATTACTAGCCTTTCCAGTCTGATACTACGTGGGTGATTAAAACTTACCCTGAATACATTAGCCCAATTTATGCGAAAATATGTACATATTAAGTAATCCCGTGGCTTTCTATAGTAAACAACAAAAAGTTATTATTCACTTCCTACGTTCAAACTCTGTTGAAATTGTTCCAGGTGATGAAACTACCAGGCTTTAATATAACTGAGAATTGCTATCGTAACTTACATATATGTGTTAACATTTTTAGTATAATACGAGTCGATGTAAATGATAATGAAACCAATCGAATAATAATAATAAAATCTTGCATTTAAATTAATTTTTTATCATGCTTTAGACACAATAAATAAGATGAGTAGTTATAAGACCGCACTTATTCATAAAAAAATATAGGTCTTTAAAAGCATCAATAAAATTAAACAAAATTGTCGGCATAAAATTGGGTCAGATCACAAGTTTCACTTTGGCATGAATTTTGTCAGCATTTCAATGTCCGAGTGCTCTTTAGTGACCTTTGCATACCCATCCGGTTGATTGTTTGTCGAGTGAGAATTATTTGGAAATGTTTGTAATAAATTAAGAAAATGGAATAGAAAAACTGACAATAGAAAAAGCTTTAAAATACAACAAAGGATAAGGAAAATTAATACAAATTATTTGATAAAAGCAGATAAGACGTCGATAAAAAACATCAAACATAAAAAAGTAAATGTGCTTTCTAATAAAATGTCAAAAACCGCCTGCGTGGTCTAGCGGTATTGTCCCTAGCTTTATAAACCGAAAGTCGTGAGTTCGGATCCCGCGGGGAAACAATTTTGTGTTATCGTTGTTTTCTGGTTAGTTAGAACAATATGGGCCGATCACGCAATTATAGGATAGGACTTAGGATAGGATAAGCTTGTTAAAACAAAGCAAAGCCAAATGTAAAGTTAAACTTGCATAAATTAATTTGATACATCCATTCGACCGCGACCTAAATAGAATAACAAAGAAATAATTAAATTAGGCCTTCGTAGCCGCAGGTCGTTGCCGAATTCACAACACGTACGTAAAGGAACGACTTTGGGCAATTAGAGGTAGCGTACTATTTTAATTGTGTAATGACTACTGTTTATTAATATTATTTTTATTTAAAAGATGAAAAAATCTCGTTTAAAAATATTTTGTTATCTCTATACAAGGATATATCCAAACAGCACTGTAATGGGTAAAAATTGTTTTATCGGTTGATGGGTTCTTATTCAAACCGAAAATTCAACCCTTTTTTCGGTATTACGTTTAGAGTGTAACAACGCAAAAGAGATAAGTACTGATAAATCATAATTAAGCATAAGCGATTTCAGACCTAAAATTTATTCCTTTTTCAGATAAATATTTTAAATTTATTTTGCTTCATCATCATCATTAGCAGCCCTTATCCGTCCACTGCTGGACATAGGCCTTTTCAATGAACGCCAAGACGGCTGATCCCCTGCTACTCGCTGCCAACTTGAACCGGCTACTGCACGGAGATCGGCATCCACCCTTGTTGGGGGTCAACCACCGTCTTCCCAAACGCGCCCTCCACTCCAGAACCTTATTGGCCCATCGGCTATCGGTTCTTCTTACTATATAGCCGGCCCACTGCCACTTCAACGAGCTAACTCTATGCACCATGTCGGTGACCTTAGTTCTTTGACGGATAAATTATTATACGGATTATTTTGCTTAGGCGAATATAATACATGGTAAATAATACAGTATTTACAGATCTTATCGCTTTTAATTATTTTTTTGTAAAGAACGTAAATGCAAAAAAAGGGTTTTTTATAAAACAATGTTTCTGTCATAGGTAAAATTTTTTTAAATTATAAATCACCTCAAAATAATGCTAAATTAATTGCATTTCTAATATCATTGCTAAACTGTTTTCTAATATTATAAGTACATTTTGTTTTAAGATTTATTCTTTTTGCACCGAGGAGAACTGCGCCTTTTGCTAGTTTACTAAACCAGGTCACAGGTTGAAGCGTTTAAGTCTGAATAATTTGATAAAACGGGCGTATTTTTTAACTGCAGAGGCCGTCACGGGATTTTAAGTCAGTCTTAAATGGTAAAATCATTCAAAAAAAGAATGGGTCGCATAAATTAAAAAAAAGTTAAATCGACAAAAAAAAACAATAAAATTTTGAATTCAATGTACATGGTATATAGAATACATATACTGACACTTATGTAACATATAGATATATGTATAGAAATCTCACGTAAGCGAAACATTCTGTAGTGCAATGTACTCAAAGTGGAAGGTATCCTTTTAACCAAGACGATCTGGGTAAGTAATAACAAGTGCCTATTTCTGCCGCAAAGCAGCAGTGTATACTATATTGTGTTATAAAGATAAAGGTCTTCAAGTTTGCATGGCACTATACGTAGCATAATTACTAGGTCAATAAGACGTAACACCTGCGTATTGAGATCGCAAGCGCATAGGGAAGTATCACGTTACCTCAGTTAAACGTCCTGCACGATTCATCACTGTATCCACTAAAGAAAATCATGTGTCAGAAACTTTGACGTAGAAATTAGGCTTATGGCTTGAAATATTGTACAGAAAACGTACTCAAAGCTAAGTTATTAAAGAAGAATAAAGAAATACAGATAATTATACTATGGAGTAATAAAATTAATTTAACAGCCTAAATGAAGCAGATAGTAATGAAAAGTACTTGAACGTTAAAACAATTGGCGGAAACGTTTAAGGCGATGAATGAGCTCTATTAAATAACAATGAAAATTATGAATTAAGAAAAGGCAGTTCTGCATGCTGGAAGGCAAAATTTTACGTTACCAAAATAATTAAAATTTATTGTTATAATACTGTTGTTGTACTGACTCGTGTATACCACTAATAGGCCCATTGTAATACAATGTTTTTACAAGGGCTGATTGGAGATCCTAATAGTTGTCGGGACTAAGCCCACAAGATGCGCGTCCCAGGGATGTGTTTTTTGCTGATGTCTATGGTTGTCGCCAATTCGGTAAACTCCCTGTCCTCCTCATATAAACAGCATTATGAATGCCGTTTATATGAGGAGGACATGGAATGTATAAAAAATTAGGGGAGGCCTATGTCCAGCAGTGGACGGGCTGATCATGTATTTTTATTTTCCGCAATAAAATGGAGAAGAGGGAAAAAGTCTAATTAAAACGCTATGTTATAAAAGCCAGTAGTGTCTATAATAATATAATATTAAAAAGTCGGTCCACCCACCAACCCGCATTGGACCAGCGTGGTGGGATAGGGTCAAAAACCCCCTAATGGAGGAGGCGTGTATTAGAGGAGGGTTATGTCCAGCAGTGGAGTAACACAGGCTGATGATGATGGTGAGTGTCTACAAAATGCGTTTACCAAAAAATATAATTAAATGTAAAAATATGTTAATTAAGGTTTTCTTTATATTTAGGACTTAAGTAATCGTTTTTATAGTTTTGATTAAGGCCAAAACGGACAAAGTTTGTTAAAACAAAACAAAGTCTAATGAAAAGTGAATCATGCATTAATTAATATGATACATCCATTCGACCGTGGCATAAACATAATAAGAAAGAAATAATTAAATTAGGCCTTCGTAGCCGCAGGTCGTTGCCCAATTCACAACACGTACGTAAGGGAACAACTTTGGGCAATTAGAGGAAGCCCCTTGTTTCTATAATGTTTACGTTACTTAATAGTATTAATTACACAATTTTATTTGTAACCATTAAGGTACAAATTTTTAGCACTGCAGGCAAATAGTTAAAAGTCGATTATGGTAGTCCGTACCTAGTCGTTCTAACAAGAAAGCCTTTACGCCATCGAAATGCCGTTACCCTCTTGTAAGTGGTGACTGTCACTGTTAAACCGTCGTTCAAATAAATCTGGTTAGAATTGAAGCTAAATTTATAATGACCTTAGGAGATAACTAGCAGAATTTTTTATTTGCTAGTGGTAGTGCCATTTCTTTATAAACTGGAGGTCGTGGGATCTAATAACACAGACAAAACATCTTACAAAAATCTTTGAATCATTTGATAATTGTTGTCAATATGATTATTATTGTTGTTTTCTGGTTGGTTAGGACTATATGAAAAGATGATTCATGCGTCGAATGGGCAACTAAAAAGTTGGTCCAGTTTTCACAACCATCTTTGGCAGCCGTTATAGGACGTCAGAGCTTTCAAATTTACTGACAACTATTTCAACCTTTGAACGCAGTTTACTTTTTGGTTTCTGGAGGTCACATACCACATTAAATTAATTGATTATTTTGTGAGCAGCTTTGGAGAATGCTTTGTTATAATACAGTGTGAAAATTAACTAAGAAATGAATTGGACCTAGTGTTGATGTTAAAAATATAACGCTGCACTCTCGTACCCAAATCAAAGACGTAGCGGAAAAACTGCAACACTGAAGTGGGACCGGGCAGGTCATGTAGCACCGGATAAGTTATGGGCAAAAAATGCTCAATATGGCTGCCCAATGGGCGGAAGAGGCGATGGGGCTGACAACCCACAAGATGGAAGGATGAACTCCATCGACACACAACAACAGTTAACAGCAATTGGCTCAAAACCGGCCAGAATTAAAAGTATTGAAGAAGGCCTTTGCCCAGGCGTGAGACACTACAGGCTAGATCATTTATTCATTCATCCACTGTTGATGAAGGAAGGCAACGATAACCTTATTGATATAATCATACTCATTTAATGATTCTCTTGGTGATATGATGTTTCTAGCATATCCCTTGATTAATATACGCGGGAAAATGTAGTTCAGTTAAGGATGAAGAATAAACGACATCATAATTCTTCGTCTCTACACGCACATTTAGTATCACTAAGAACGTAGCGTTTTCGCAACTTATTTCTACATGTCTCGGCAATGGATGAGCTTTCTAATAAATTAATGCTTGCGATCCGCAATAAATATGTGTTTTTTATTTTTTTAGGGAGTTCCTCGAATTATATCTTAGCCCAATTTAACAAACCAACAAGTAGACAAAACATTGTTGTGAAATTTTAAGATATAATTTCTATAGAAATTAACTAACCAAATATTTTTTAAATATGTATTAATACATAATTCTCATGTTATTTTAATGTATCTTGTAAAGTATAGAAAGTACAACATGGTTATGAAACTTACGATTGTAATACCTTTGTTTGTTAAAATGTAAACACAATGTAAAGAAAAAGAGATGAGCTAAAGTTGTGGAATTTTTTTTTTAATTCTTACAACACCATGTTTACATTCTATTATTAATGATAATTCATAATATTTTGATGATGGAAAGATTGATTCTAATTCTGAAAATGTTACTAAACGTTTATCACTTTCAATAATTAGTTTATTCCTAGTTCGAATCGTACTCAGTTATAATCTAACGACGCGAAGTCATCGCAAGATGCTAAAGGCAAACATTTTATCATTTTAAAGGAATCAAAGTGAGCGCTAATTAGTGTCATCACTGTTGCATTTGCCATAACAGCTTCAATGATGTGAAACAGCACTCCACTTACTCCTAAATTCACATGTATTACGTAGATACTACTAAACCGGTCTAAAAGAGGCAAAATTGTGCCGGAAATTATTTTTTTAATGAAACTTATCTAAATTGAAATCATAATCCAAGGGTACGTCGATAATAAGCTTTAAATTGACGTTGTGGTTTTTTTAATTACAAAGCATGGTGGTTGATGTTGAAAACCTTTCCTTTAACTAACTTGAAGATTTAAAGGATAGATTAAAACACAATGTCACGTGAGGAAATAATGATCGAGTGAAAATAGTTACGCTGCATGTTTTTTCCTTTTAAATTTTGTTTTGGTTTCTTATACAAAAGGTTTGTACTAGAGCTTGGGCTTAATATTAACACTGTAAGCTATAGACACTAAATGACGTGGCACGTAAAGTAAAAGTTTGCCTTTAGAGAAGATGAGAAACATCAAGTATAATACATTATTTGCCTCCATATTTGTTTTTGAGATGGGGGCGAGTTTCCTATTAACTCTATTATCGTTTCCCAGTTTTTATAAAAAGAATTTCTTTGTGTATATGCTTTCAACATATTAAATAAATATTAAATGAATATTTTATGTTTATTGAGTTTGTATAATTAAGTAGAACATACAACACACACAAAAAGGTTTGGGAACGAAATAAATCATCTAATTTTAAAAGCATGAAAAAAATAATATCTACTTATACATGCAAGCAACACAAATTGTACGACAGGAATGTAATATAAGACAATATATCCGTTCGTCACACTGAGGCATACGTATCATATTATGCCTCGTTTACCCGGATTACAAGTTTTAGTAGCATATGCATAAATAATTTGCTTTTTCACTAGCATCAATGCCCTTTCTACCAGAACTTAATGCTAATGTTGGCGCAATGTTGCTTCATATCAGAAATAGATAGTGTCATGACGATCAAAAAATATTTTCAAAGATCAATTTAATAATAGCGTTTACAAAATAAAAATCTTAAAAGTTTAATTATTCAAAATATGTAACAAAATTTACAGTATATTATAAAATGTTTTAGCGTTGCAACCGAATCAGGTCTCATTACAATCTTTAGGCTCGTGAGCTTTATGAGGTATATCCCTAATGAACGTGAAAAGCTGCACGTACACTCTCTATCTTTTGACTTGTTATAGATGCACATAAGGTGAAACCACAAATTGGAGCATTTTCAATTTTAAAAATATGTCTGTTAAAGATGTTTGCGGTTAACATTTTTTATTCAATCTATTTGATCTGTCTTAATAGTCAATATGCAACAAAATATCGATCATATTAAAATAATCATCTTTTTTGACGATGTCACTAATAATAACAATAAATTAATATTGAAATAGATCTATACCAAATCGTGTATTTTATAGAATCATTGCATTAAATATTCAATTATTAAATTACTTATACGCTGATTTCTATAGAACTTCTCAAACAAAAATATTTATTAATTATTGACTGACTTCCTAAAACAGCTGTAGCTCAGTGTATGGGCGTGTTTTCTTTTATGAACCGATGTGGTTCAATCTCGCGGATTTCTAACAATTTCATTTTGTTTGTCTGGTTCAATTGGCGATCACCATTGTCTGAAATGGTAAGAGTAGTCTCATGCGTCCGTTGATGGTCATGTTTATGATAGAGTCCACTTACAAACTATTGGCAATATTGTACGGTCCGAAAATCCACTAAATTGGATAAACTTAAAGAGATGGACTAAATATACACAGTAGACCAGTTTAAAGGCTGATGATGTAATATAATGAGGATTTGAATTATTAAGACAATAATTTGAATTCATACAATAAAGATTTAACATTTATATTTACCTTGTCTAACCACTTTCGATTAATATTCTCATTTTAAAATCACGTGGATTTTATAAATGGCAAGAAGTTCATCAGAGCTTGTAATCCGTTCTTGAGAGTTTATGAAGTTGATCGTTGAAAATTTTGTAAAATATTTTTTATTTAAATTATATCAGTAGTCGTTAAATTGAAACTTAAGAGATGGACTAAATATTAAAGTAAGTTTTAAAGTGATAACATTTCAATTATATACTGAATATATTTACTTTATAATTTCAAAAATCTTCAAATTACGTATATTTCTACATCATTTAAAGCATAAAAATTTAATTTAGCATGTCGTTGCCGGATTTATAGTAAGGTTCTAATACATGCTATCCACTTTGTACTCTAAATAACTAGTATACATGTTTATTATATAATAAGCAAAAACGAGCACTAATATGCCGTACTAAAATGTCTTAATTATTTTTACCAACGAACTAAACATTACATTGTCAAAACAAATGTTTCAACATAAAATCAAATCGTATTTTTTTCTTTAAAGCCACAAATATGGGCCCCTACGTTGACGTGGTTAAATAAAAAATGCAGTAAGAATTTTCTTTTTGATTGTATCATTAAAAGTAACAAATATAATATATATAAACTGTAAGAGGGCGAGACCTTTCTAAAATGGTGCGGTATCTTGACGTAATTTAGTCAAATCGATGCTGTGAATCTCTGATTTATACAGCTTTTGCCAAGTTCTACCATTGGAAGGTGCTTATCTACGTAGATCCAATGATTGCAGTTTGCATACAGCTCTTAAGGCGAATTGGATTTTCAAACTTATTTTAATGTGATAAAGATCATTATCGTGGATCAAAAGTGCTATTTTGAACTTTGACTTGTATTTCCATTACTGATATTAATACATCCAGATACAGCTTGTACTTTCAGAAGAATAATAAGTTGTTATCAGTTTACTGCAATGCATTGATATAAGTTCAATGACTTAAAAAGCGGCATAATATAAGTGGCATTAAAGAAAAGCGAAGAAATATTACTATGATTAATACATCAGTAATAAAAGGGCATTTAGACTATTCCTAATAGTACCTAATTCATTTTACAGGGAAATATAAATAAACAAGCGTTTAAACTTATCATCGCTATTAAATCAGATAATAAAAAGAGCTTATAAATATATTAAATGTCAATAAATAAAAAAGAAGTAAATAAAAACTGGTGCCTAGATAATAGTGTACATAAATAATTTACAGTTAAAAATGCAATGATGTTTGCATGTAAGTTAGTTTTGTAAATTAACATGTGGTGCTGTTAGCACATATTCATTCACAAAATTTTTATTTATATCTGTATATAAAATCCTTTTCGAGTTGCTCACTTTCAAGCAATTTCCTTTGAGAAAAATTTAATATAGAATATTACAATGGTATATAAATGGGAAATAATTTATATTATTTAATTTTTAAATTAAATACTACATTATAATTCACCCTCCGGTAGGTTGGTTCATGAATATGAAATAAATTCCACTCGTCATTCTTCGTCGGTGATGTAGGTCAGAACGATTGGAATAAATATGTGATTTATTATTTTTTGCTTAAGGCATTCTGCGTAATGAAGGTTGAAAACGAACTCCAATTTAGTGACGATAAGTGCTTCGAGTTAATAGTTGAACGTTTTTTTTACACATTTTAAACCAAACGATTCGTATTTAAATAATATTATCTTTACTTTAAACGTATAAAGAATTTAGGAATCTCTTTAGATAGTTTATCGATGAATCTACGTAAGCACGTTTTGTAATAATAAAAATATTAAATTTGCCAACAAGCAACATTTTGTATGAGCGTTATAATTCAAAATGAACAATCATTGAAAATACTTTACATATGACACAAAATCTTTAACATATCGGATATTCGACCTCGTTATCGTAAATTATAAATGATGAATACAAAAATACATTCAATGATGCCAAGAAGCTAAAAGTACAAGAAAACTGGTTAATAACCGCCTCAGTGGCCTAGAGGTTTTGAACTCTTATTTAGTACCCGGAGTAGAAAGAGAGAAAGAGGTTTATAACCGGTAAAAGGTACGAATCCCGCGGGGAAACAACTTTGTAGACCTAAAGGACAATATGGGCCGATCAGCCAATTGTCTGAAAAGTAAGATGATCCTTGCGTCGGTGGGACATGTAAAAAGTCCGTTCCAAAAGACGAGACCATCTTTCGTAGTCGTTTTAGTATGTTATATTTGCTGACAGCTAATTCCTCAGAATGCAGTTTATCCTTTGGGTTGTGAATCAGATGCCAGTGGATCTGCGTAAAAACTGCTGTTCAGGTAAATCTAAATGGATTAGAAGCCGAGCCCTTGATAACTTGGAAAAATAGCTAGGAGAAAGAATTAAATAAAGTTTCATAAAATAACAAATATACGGAAATTGGAAACTGTAAAATGCTACAATTTATTTGTGATTAATGTATAGACAGTGTACATAAAACTCGAGTGATCTCTATTTCAAAGTAAATAGTGCAACTCTTGAGTTCTTACTTGAAATTTTAACTCCGAATGAAAAATACTTTCTACTCTACTCAGTGAACTTCCGAGCGTTTAAATAAAAGTTCCCCGCTTAGTTTTACTCACAGCTGTTCAAACTCTACGTTCGATATGAATTGGTAAAATATTTATACATCGATCTCTTACTGGCGTAGAACTACACGGTGTTACATTAAGTAGTCCAATACATTTAAAATATGTCGGGAATATTATTCTTTTAATTAATTATTATTTTTTTATTTATCTAATTTGTTTTATAATCGAAAGCAACATGGGCTTTAATTTTATATGGATTATCTAACGGTTTGTTTAAAAATAGTAAAATGGCTGCGGGGTTTACATGGATTTTATTAAATAATGAATAAGTTTAACTGTTGATAATTTCTTTAATATCGTCATCCTAGTAGTATACTAAATAACTGCCTCCATAGCTTAGTGGTAAGGGCGTGTGCTTTAGAAACCATAATTCGTAGGTTCTAATCCTGCGGAGACTCAGCATTTTTTATTGTTATTTCCTAGTTGGGTAGGGCAAATGCAGATGGGCTGATTGCCTGATTGTTTAAAAAGTAAGAAGATTCATGCGTCGGATGGGCACGTAAATAGTCGGTACTTCTCTCTCTCTCGTCTCTCTCTTCGGTCGTGTGAGTTATCCGTGCCATTGGACCATGAGAGTAAAGGAATAGGGAGTGCGCCGTTGTTTGCGCGTACATTTGTGCACTATAATATCTTCTGGGCAGTTGGCTGATCTCCTACATGGATCGGCCGCCATGTATCAGGGTGTAAGAGATTTATTTTTCTTCGGCGCTTATACCTCTTTTGGTCAGTGTTTAACATAGCACCGACGAGCAACTAACCTAGACGTTCCTTATAGAAAGGAAAGGAAAGAAAAATCTTTCTCTGCTTAATAATCACGTTTTCAAACGTACCTTGAACAGATTTTAAACGTTTTTATGTTGTTTATATAGTAAATAATTTACTTACTTTCATTCAATCCATAAACGTAGTCTATTAAATTTTCGTTAGTTAGGAATGAAGTAGTTTTAATTGAACGCTTTTGGGCGAATGTCATTCGTTACCAATAAATCCTCGTATTTCCCCTTTGCAATTAAAGCTTTTGATGCAATGCGTACGGCACTGAAAATAAACTGATTCATAGGCTAAAATATATACATGTTAGCTTTTTGATCTACCGATTATTATATATGAAGTAAATGTTAATATGATTTCTTATAAAATCATAATACTCACACAATAAAACAATATAATCGCAGTATGTCCGCTAAATTAAGCAATTACTGACATAAAAGTTATTGGTAGAATAAAAAAGACCTTTCCCATTATATATTTATGTAGGATAAAGGCTTAAAAAACTATGCAAAGCCCGCACATGCTTCGCAGAAAAAGAAATAATGGATTGTTATTCTTACAGATAGCTTAAATTTGTAAGTTTCTACAACTAACTACTGTTTCAAGCTTTAAAAAAATGTAAATAGTCATGAAAGCTCTTAAAGTTCTCAAGATTGCCCAGACGACGAGTAGCAATTAAGACTCTAAAACTCTCTACAGCGTAATATAAAGAGGTTCTTGGAGATTATAATATTTCATTCAAAAACCTTTAATTATGTACCATACTCGTTGGAGCTGAATTCTTTAATAAGCACTTGATAAAAGGATTTTTTTTTTTGAGTGTTTGGTCTGATATGTCAAATACTTAAATACTGATGTTACTTGTAAATGTCTAGTTCATTTTTATCACGTATTATAAATTTCAATTAAGACAAATTTATAATTCATTTTTAGTTGTAAGTTTATACAGTTAAAAATTCGTGTCAAAGTCTAGAAATATTACCCATAAGAAAAATATGCCTTTGAAAACAGTTTGCCGCGGATCTGTTGTTCAGTAGTCACGGAAGACACAATCCCCAGACTTTTACAGGAAAAAGACGCCTAACTTCCAATGGCAGCCTCGATGTTATGTTTGGTCGCTAAAACTATTTTTGCGATTGAAGAAAAGGACATTCACCATAATATTTTATAATATTTTTGATCTACCAACCCCTGAGCAGCCTGTTCATACAGCATCCTGAATGCAGCACCAAAAACTGAACAATAAAAGAAAAAACGTGTCAAAGAATACCACTACTCCTCTACACTTACCACTCCACTTAAATTGCGGACGAGGATTTGTGACGTATATTTACTCCCACTAGTTTCTGCAAAAGTGACGGAATAGTAGTATATGAAAGAAACTTATTATTAAAACTGATACAATACTGTTCAGGAATAAAGTACAAAAAATAGTAAAGCGTCCATCAGGTTTTTTATTTTTTTTATTCTACCAATAACATTTAAATAACAATTTTTAGGGTTTTAAGTGGAATTGCGGACGATATTATAAGGCTTCTTATAGAACATTAATTTTATTTAAAACGACACTGTTAACAACAAAAAATATCAACCTAAAATAGGCCCACTTCCATTTAAACCACAAACAAAAGATCCACTTCGTCCTCTGCGTTTCTGAAAAGTTGCTTGTTACTAAATCTCGTTAAGCCTCTCGGTTCTCTTAGTATGTGCACCGAAAAAGGATTCGGTTTAAAAAGTTTGTCTCTTTACTTTATTAGGCTTGCTACGTAAATAAACTTCTTTGAAAAACAACTGACAAAGTTGTTACTTATTTATTTTAAGGAAAAAGGAGCAAGCAGTTTTAAGACTATTAGGTACTAAAAGATAGTAACAGAAAGTTTGCGATGTGGCCGTTAGTTTATAAACATGAATTAAATATTTTTTTATTTTTATAATATTTATTAGTAAATATATTTTATATATCGATTTCAGTTCACTGGAAGTTTCAACCGGGGTGTAAGCTTTTTTATTTTAAACATTTTTTAAAACATCAAGAAACTAAATTATATTAAAAATAGATCTGGATAATTTTAGGAGCACACAGACTTCATAGAATAAACTTGATTTAGGTTTTTGACATTTATACGAGCAATAAATACACGACAATTTTGTTAAAATAATATTTTGACTCTTCGCCATTCAAGGAATTTGGTGAATATCTTTTTTGCAAGATTTATTTATCACCTGATTTAATAAAAAAAGGTAATAGGGAAGGACAAATCTTTGAAGAACTCTATTTACACTCTGTACCTTAGGTTCCTTTAAGTTATTTCTTTTAGCCTTAGCAATTAATAATACATGAATAATAATAATGATCCAGAAATTAATAATGAAGGGGCAAAATTTCGCTTGGTTCGTCTTCATTCAAATCAATCTATAATGAAGTACGATTAAGCATTTTTACATTTAAACACAGATTATCCGTAAAAATTACACCCCTTGCTGAGTGAAAAAGTTGTTTTTGAATATAAAAGTATAGATCTAACTTTAAATAAAATGTTACCGAGTTTTTTAATTCTGTAAATTTCCAAGCGTTTAATCTTCCTCATCCTTCCTCATCCTTTCCAAGTTCTTCGCTAGATTTTCAGCGAAATCTATAGATAAATAAATCAAATATGTTTATTTCAATAAGCGATATATTTAATAGAAATACCGGCTCTTTGGTAATATAGAGAAAACAATTTCATAAGCAAAACACAAATCTAGATCCAACTATTTCCCTAACCAACCAAATCACAACGGTAGTACAAAGTTACAATATCATTAAGATACAGAAATGTCATGTTTTATGTTGCCATATTTTACTACAATAATTTTCGGCGTCTATTTGAATATACAATGTTAATAAAGATGCAAGGAACATAATAAAAACATTAACTAATTACATTTTGAATTATATAGCACGACAAACAATTACAATATAAAGGAACAAATATTGTTTGAAGTATCTATTAATTGAAAATATTTACCACCCAACCAAATGTTAAATAATATAATGGAAATCTTCTAAACATTCATTAAATCCGTTAATATTTGATCAAGATAATCTGAGTTTCTTTAAATGGCATACTACTGCAATTAATAGTTACCCCCAGGGGTCCGCAATTTATCACTGAACGTAGACGGATAAAGGAAGTTACTATGACGTTGTCACATCCAGCTTGATCGATGGACGTCCTTCCAGTTTCTATATTGTGTATCAATTTACCTCATTCTATAAAGCGATAAAATCAAGCGTTTACAGACTTTTAAACGAGTTGTAAAACATATAATTTATTCTATGGCTGATAAGTATTTTACTAATAAAATATTTGATTTCTCATTATTGATAAAAAAAGACAAAATGGTTTAAACCGCACCAAAAGTCAAAGCTATTTAAAAATTACCCTACTGCAAATAAAGGACTGATAAATACGTAAGCTGCGAAGGTCGACTCCCACAGTGGGTCATAATGTATACATTAAAACTTATAAATATAAAAAACTGAATCCATCGATCTTAAATGGATAAGGCATTGTACGTCCTTTGGCCATCCTTTTTTTTATTGGAAAAAAAATTGAGCAAGCTATAATATATTTTAACTGTTTTATTGACTGCCTCCGTAGCCTAGTGGTATAGGCGTGTGCTTTAGGAACCGGAGGTCGTGGGTTCGAATCCTGCAGACTCAACGAATTTTCATTGTTGTTTCCTAATTGGTTAGGGCAATTTGGGCTGATCACCCAATTGTCTGAAAAGTAAGATGATCCATGCGTCGGATGGGCATGTAAAAAGTCGGTCCACCCACCAACCCGCATTGGACCAGCGTGGTGGGATACGGTCCAAAACCCTCTAATGGATAAGGGTGTATTAGGGGAGGCCTATGTCCAGCAGTGGACTAACACAGGCTGATGATGATGATGTTTTATTATTTTTCTTCCAAAATATTTTGCAACATATAAAAACTTTTTGATGGAATTGTAGAGAAAGTTAAAAGTCAAATTTAGTAAGTCTAGAATATTATCAAAGCTCTCCAGCTTTATTTGGGTTGCACATTATTTAGGAGAATTTAAGCCCGGTCACGTTGGCAGTTCCACTTTTAAAAAGAGCTCTTACTGTACTAACAGCTTACGTTTGTAAATTTCACACACTAACTACTGCCTTAAGGTTTCAAAATAAAATGTAAATAGTCCTGTAGGCTCATAAAGTTTTCAAGATTGCCAAGAAAAGGAGTGGCAATTACGCCACTGAAATTTCTGTACATTGCGATGTAAAGAGGTGCTTAGAAATTATATTCCGCATTTCAAAAACTTTAATTATGTATACGAGCCTTTTTTTCAACAAGAGTTATTGATGTGGTATAAATAATATTTTTAATGGAAAGGAACATTCATTCTATAGTTATTTGCCTTAGATTTAAATAATTACTTTAAATAATTGCTCCAGTAGCTTGAAATATATACTCTCACATATTATTACTCTCTTTTGATTAATTTACTTAAATGCCTTTTCATTACGATTAATACGTAGTACATTAAATTTATGAAATACAAAACACAATGAAACGCCAACATTTATAAAAGGTATTGGTTATTGAATTTAGACTAATTTGAAATACCAACTTAAACATAAACGAAAATAAAGTAAATGATGTAACACATTACGACAAAATGGATTATTTGTCTTGCGCCCTTAGTAAAGTTCTAGGTGTTGTCTGCAACTTTGTCCGAGTGTAGTAAAAAATTAATATTCAATAAGTTTTTTTTGCCAAAAGAACAATATGTAACTCTATCAAAATTAGACCGGTTATTCCAGAGATTAGCCAGAACAAACAGACAGGCTTTTCGAAATTTTAAAATGTTGTTAAGCTATTTTCATACAACAAAGACTAACAGTTTTTTTATATATTACCACGAAGACGAAGAAGTGTGCAACAGTTTATATATGTATGTATGTTTTTATCATTTAGGTACTTTATTCAATGTTAGGATATAAACATTCATATCGTCTATTTTCGTACATTAAAACGATATTTCTCAGCATATTATAATAATGAATACCTTACAAGTTCTAGGTGGTACACTGCTTAATTATGTGGTTTTTTAATTCAGAAATTTTTAATTAAAATTTTACGTTTTGTTAAATGAAGGTATTAAACGAGCAGGACGCTCCACCGATGGTTAAATCTGATCCTTGCTGATTACAAATAAAGAGTTCGCTTACAAACCTCACGAATTAATGCTGTGTCGTTTTTTTAGTAATTAAACTAGATATTAGGTAAATGAAACCGGGACACAGTAGTGTTTTAACACTTTACTTTGATTCATTGACCACTTTGGTTATAAACATTTGTTAAACCTATTAAATTGTGTATGATAAACATTTGAAAACAAAACGTGTTTTAGACCGCATAATATAGTTTATTTTGGAAGAAAATTTAACGCACGAAAATATAACTTTTTTCCCTCCGCGGCGGAAAATGGGGCGAAATATTAAAGAATGCAATATTCGCCTTTTACTAAATTCACTTAACCATCAGTAAGTGTGCTTAAAAATAATTAACAGATATTTATATAATAATTAACAAAATATTTGAATGAAATATAAAAACCATAACAACAACCGAAAAAAACAAGGTACGACATTAAACCGCCTTAATGCCCTAGCATTATAAGCCGGAAGTCGTGGGTTTGAATCCCGGGGGGAAACAACTTTGAATTGTCGTTGTTTTCTATTTGGTTAGGATAATTTGGGTCGATCAGCGAATTCTCTGAAAAATAAGATTAGTCAGTAAGAAAGGCATGTAAAAAGTGGTCCACCACCAACCCGCATTGAACCAGCGTGATGGGATACGTTCAAAACCCTAACAGAAGGCGTGAGACACGCCATCGCTATCTTCAGCAGTGGACTAGCGCAGGCTGATGATGATGATGATGATGACATAAAATAAACTTCAGAACAAAAATTGTCCATATTAACTCAGTGCTGCATAAACTGACGGTAGCCACAGTTTGTCTAATTTATTCCCTAAGTATGGCTGACGCAAGGGGATAATACTTGCATTCATTAATTATCTAGGGGCAAACGGAGCTTGTATAAAATAAAACCGACTTAAACTCATCGAAATTTAATACACAAACGTCACTTATAGAATGTTTATTTTTAATGGAGTTTTTTTTTCATTATATTTAGCCTGGTCATAAATACTGTAACAATAGAAAATAAACGAAATTTTACATTTAAATTTGGAATCTGTCGTTTTCATATGATCTTTATGTTGGCGTTAATACATAGTAGAATATCTTGCTTACCAATAATCCATGAAATGTGTTGTTATTTAAAAAGTTTAAAGTCAAGGTAATCCGAGTTTCATTCAAATACCATTTTACTTCAATTAATAGTTTCCCAGCGGTCCGCAATTCATCACTGAACGTGGACGGATAAAGGAAGTTAGTATCATGCTGTCACATCCAGCTTGATCGATGAATGTCCTTCTAGGTTTAACAATGTACAATAACTTTATCTAATAGAGCAATTAAAAAACGGCAATAGAACTCAAAATGGGTGGGTTTTATTTTCACCTTAATGTATTTTATTGTAATAATTTTGTTTCTCCTAATTATAATATTATAAAATGCTACGCTGCTTCAGAAAAATCTAGTCCAGTTCAAAATTTTAAACGATAATTCATTATACTCTTATCTTTTTTCGTTATTATTTTATAAAATAGATAATAATTAACTGAAATAGTTTTTTAAACATACGCTTAGAATGTCGTTCTATGTTTATCAGTTAAAAAGTATCTATTTTAAAATTAAGGGCAATCGCGTTGGAATAGAATTCGTTCGTGATCCGAAATTCCCTCTATTTTGCATCTGCTATTAGAGCTTTTGATGAATAGCGTACAACACTAAATGATTGATGATTAGTGCAATTAAAAAAAGTAACACGAAGGCCTTGAATATATTCGCGATTCGCGATAATCTTTTTTCTCTTGTTGCCATCGTATATGAAATTTATTTCGTAACTGAAATGTTAAATATATTAAGGCATCGCGTTGCTATATTAATTTAAATGATAATTCTATACAACTTTATAAGAAATATGTATTTTTTTTTGGTAGGAGACTTTATTTATATCCCTTATTTATTTTTAGGAGCTTATACAATCTATGCAAAGTCTACGAAAGTTCTTTAAAGCCAAAGTTGTCATTCTTTTTAACAACTCATATTTGAAGTCCCGTATTCTTTCCTTACTTCAAGTTTCAAAATATTATAAAAAATTACGGACCTTTATTTTAAAAATTAAATTTTCTAAATTTTAACAAGGACTTGTAATTATGTAACTGAAACTTTTTTGCCAATATTGGGTATTTCCGATGTCCATGGGCGTCTTGTCGACCACTTTGCATCATCTCAAATGCTCCTCTATCTTTGTTAACAAATAAAAAAATTACTATAATACAAATCCTATTATAGTATATTTGCCATATAAAAGCAAAATACTTTAATATTTGACAAATTCTTTTTATTATTTAATTTTCTTTTACTGTGTTAGTACTAAGGTTTTCACTATTGTTTCTTGTACTTACTTTGCATTTTTGCCGTGACCAATCCGTTAAGTCTTTCATTATATTACAGTTGTTAAGATTCGAAAGATTCTTTAAAATCGTTTTCTCACATTCAATGAAGGAAAGGAAGAAGAAGGTTTATTTGGTACATAAGTTAATACAACAATAATACAAATATAAAAGTAATAAAAAATATACAAATGCAATAAAAAAGGTGTCCACTCAGCATAAAAAAGTGTAAAAGCTTTGTGATTGCTGTTTTTCAGTGGAACCTAAAATACGTTTGATAGATGCCAATATTCGACGTAACAAAATTTTACAACAATTAAAATAATAATTAGTAATGAGACAACAAACAGCCAAAAAAACATAGTAAACATAAAAATATAACAAATTAAGATATCAAGAAATATCCTAACTATTTAGGATGTCTGGTTTAAATCAAAACTTGTATGTAGTATTTTAAGTGACCGTAGCATACAATATTGTGCAAGTCAAACTGTTTGGTTATAAAGTACAAGGACTTTAAGTGCCGGATTTTTGTATTGAAAGTAAATGCACCATCAATTCATTCTTCCATAACATAAATTTTAAGTTATATATTGCACAAAAGTTTTAATAAAAAAATTAAAAACAAATTTTACGAAAATTTTTACTCGAATGGCAATTGCATACTTATTTTGCTGAAACTTTTTCAGAATATGCAAAGCCTCGGCACGTTCTACTTATGCTTTAAAAAGAAATAAAAAGAGTGTTTACTCTTTTGAAAGAGTCAAGTTTGAAAGTTTCATACGCCTCACAACTACTTTAAGGTTTCAAAATAAAATGTAAATAGTCCTGTAAGCTCTTAGAGTTCTTAAGATTACCAAGACGAAAGGTGCAAATTACGACGATGGAAATTCTGTTCATTGCAATAGACTGAGGCGAACCTTCAATTATGTTCATCACTACATATTTGTTATTTCAGTAATTCAAATTAATTTTCTTTTAAAAATACTTACGATGCTAGATTTGTAAATTTTTTATTAATTAACTACTAATAATATTTCTCTCTCTCCCCTTTGATTTGCATTTCGAGTTTTTTCCCTTTTGAAAATACAGTTTTTTTTATGTTTTATATCCTTATAAACATTATGCATTGGGCCTTGTTAATGTCTGCAGTCTATATCTAAATTTATTTTAATATACATAATTTGTACATTCTTGGGTATTTCCTTAAGCTAGCCTTGATCTCAGAATAAGACCTAGTAAATTGAGTTTTAAAGGCTTCGAAAGCTCTATCTGTGGCAAATTGATATTGGGCTAGTAGTAGTGTTTTTAGGTGTGATGGGTATTGCCGCATTTATAGATGGATAAATAAGTAGCTTTAAACGAATACACGGACATCTCCGTGTAATTTAAAAAATAAGAGTTTTCAAGGGTTTAGATATAGCACTGCAAATATTTCTAAAAGTTAATTCTCAGACTAAGAAACAGGAAAGCCAATATTTATCTCTTTGTTAATATGTAACATGTCTTGCTAAGAATTAACGATTACTAGTAATATTTCAACTTTTCATGTCGTAGGTAGAAAAGTACGTTGGTAAAATAAAGTTTTAACTCCTAATTTAGAGTACAATCCACAACTTTTTTTAACAAATTTAAAATTTCCACTAAAACAATACCGCGTACTGGAAATTAAAGTGTACCAAAAATATACCTCACTGTCTCCTTTGTTAGCTTTTAAATCGTTCGCCATTCAACGAATGGTACTCTACTCCGTTTTTCAACGGCATTCTGAATATTTTATGGTTAGCCATGACATACAGACAAAAAGGAAATTTTGTATCCGTACATCTGCTTTTGTGACATCCAAAACATATTGCCAATGTCTTTTTTCTGTGTTTAATAGGCCAGTTTTGTTATACAAATACAAAAAAAGCTAACGTAATCTGGTACATTCTCTTAACTTTGTTCATTACTAAATCACGTCTCAGTTCCCCTCATTTTGTCTCAGCCTTTGCACAGAAAGAGCAATTAGTTTACGGAGTTAACATGCTAACTACTAAAGTTACGCAAGAAAATAAATGCCTTAAAAGGCAACTGAAAAATGTTTTAACAATTTTATGAGTAAGATTGGCACGTTGGTTTATATCAACTCGTATTTACTCTACATACGTGTATACAAAATGGTAAAAAGTAAAAGTAAGAAAAATGTTCAAAATAGAAAGTAGGTCGGGATATAGTAGAGTGTATACACCCTTAGTTAATTACACGTTTTTGACGTTTTTATTCAAGTCAGTTATAAATTTTTGGGCCCGGTTCTAGATGACGTACGACTTTTTAATATGAATCCTATATGGGTATTCATTTATGTACACATATTTGTATACTATTTATCTATCTTTATATATTTTGTGTGTTTCTATTTAAAATTATAAATCACATTAAACTTAATATAATTATGTTTAAACGCTTTAACTATAAAGTAATAAAGGCAACTACTCTGAGTTTTGTGTTTACATTTACAATGATATCATAATCAAAGCTTTTTATGATGTCCATATTACCCGAATTAAAAAACTAATACATGTTTGTCCAAAGTGCACACTTTATCATATATTTCAGATATTTCGGCACTTGTTGAAGTGAAACTTCTTTATCGGGGTTGGAAAAAAAATTAGTGTAACATTTTTTCGTTACGCGTCACATTTTTCCGTTACGCGCCATCTTCCTCAAACGTCGACAACGAGATCTGGCACTACAATTGATGGAGATTTCGCTCGATTACTAAATTTTGTGAATGTAAACAAAATATTTCGTATTTCAGTTACCATAAGCCATTAATAACACAAAAATATAATAACGACATCAATGATAGGTAGTAATAATTCTATTAAAATTAATGAAATTCAATAATAATCTTTGTAGTAATAAGCTAAATTGAAATAATTGTAGAATTTGTATTCATGTCTTTGATAATAAAAGCTTTTTATTAAACTTTATCTAATTAACTTTATTCAACCAATTTTGTGAAAGTTGCATATAGTAAATTATTTTTGTAAAAATAACGTCATAAAGAAGTTTCACTTCTTACGTGTGTACGCTAATACACGCACACTTTTTTTATATTTCTTTTGTATTGAGGTAGCGACACGACCGTAGTGTTTACACACCACTGATTTACTACCCTGGCCGTCCATTGTGAAAAGGGACCTTCCCTACAAGCAAGTATTTTCAAATTCATTTTCATACAATTAAAGTTAGCTCCTTTCATGCGTCGCTATGGCCTAGGCCAAGGACAGACGTGGTCTTAGCTTTTGGTAACTCCAACATGACCTGGCTTGTGAAAAAGTGTGACTCGATACATTGGGTGACACCCAGACTCATACCTTGTTTGTTTTTAAAGTAGGTCTTTTTTGTTATAATTTAACTTGTTACACTCCAACTCTGTAGAGGTATTAACTAGCTATCTATAGGACTGACATCTGTTTATAATATTGGGAATAATCATCACCATCAGCCTTTGATAGTCTACTGCTGGACATAGGCCTCCCTAATACACCCCTATTCATTAGGGGTTTTGGACCGTATCTCACCACTCTGGTCTAATGGGGGTTGGTCGGTGGACCGACATTTTAAATACCCATCCGACGCATGGATCATCTTACTTTTCAGGCAATTCAGATCGGCCCAAACGGTCCTAACAAACTAGTAAACAAAACGAAAATTTGTTGAGTCCCTGCAGGATTCGAACCCACGACCTCCGGTTTCTAAAGCAAACGCCAATACCACTAGGTTACGGAGGCAGTTGGGAATAATATTTACACTTATAAATTATTCCTGCACAGGCGGGAGGAAAATATAAACATATTACGCCTTTAGATCTGGAATTTTTTCAAACAAGACTAGGCTAATTAGATGCACATAGGTTGCATTTGCTAAAATACAGTTCCACTACCGCCTTTTTTCGACATTGTATGCTTTAAGTTTTTTTGGCTTATTCTATTATTTACTTCATTGTACGTTTTTTTTTACTTAGAAATACACTCCAATCAAAACCTATATTTATACCTCAGCCAAGTTAGGGGTGGAATTTACGTACACATGATGTCAAACACTCAAACGCTGCGCTCTCTTATTGGTTTAAAATGGCAAGGGGACGAAAGATGGTGACCTTCAACTTATAATAACTATGCAACTGTTATGAGCTTTTCTTTTATCATCAGCCTGTGATAGTCCACTGCTGGACATAGGCCTCCCCTAATACACCCCTATCCATTAGGCGGTTTTTGGACCGTATCCCACCACGCTGGTCCAATGCGGGTTGGTGGGTGGACCGACTTTTTACATGCCCATCCGACGCATGGATCATCTTACTTTTCAGACAATTGGGTGATCGGCCCGAATTGCCCTAACCAACTAGTAAACAACAATGAAAATTTGTTGAGTCCCCGCAGGATTCGAACCCACAACCTCCGGTTTCTGAAGCACACGCGTAATGCGCTATGAGCTTTTACTACTGCCTAATTTTTTTCGGCTCATAGCAGCTCAATTCAGTATGACACTGTAGCAATAGATTGCCATCTAAGTAAGTGAATCATCGATGAAAACGCCGAACGTTACATTTAGCGTATTGCTGCTAAATTACGAAAAAATCAATGATATAAAATTATTTTTCTTAACTTTTTTTTTCTACCCTTTCCACCATTATTATCTCAATAATTAATAGCCATGCCTTTCTCGGAATCTATCGCGAGTAGGTACCATTTTCGGTTCAATGGTTAAGACGGAAGACAGACTGACAAATTTACTTTCGAATTTATAATATTAATATGGATTATCATGTTTTATTTATGTATACTTTTGTAACTTTAATTATCAACGCCTTAAATAACAAAATGTATTGTAAACCTTTAAACATTTTTGGAATAAGTAACAGTTACGTACATGATACTACCATCTTGGCCTAGCGGTATTGACCCTTTCTTTATAAAAAGTAGGTCGTGGTTCGTATCCCGCGTGTTAAGTACGGACCCCTAAGGAATTCGCGGGAAACAAAGTTAAAATGCTTGAAATATTTTGTAGTTACTTACTATAATTGTTTCCACTGTTTTCTGGTAGGTTAGGACAATATGGGCTGATCACCCAATTGTTTGAAATGTCAGATGATTCATGCGTCGGATGGGAATGTAAAACGTCGGTCCAGGTCGTCAAGACCAACTCATATTTATAAACAACTAATTCGTTCTTAAAATGTAGTTTACCCTTTGGGCTGCGGAGGTCATATGCCAGCTGCTCCGTGTAAAAACTGTTATTCAGCAAAATCTGGATCGATAAGAAGCCGACCCATGATAACTTGTAGAAATAGGTAGGTGAAAGAAGAACGTCCAAAGATAAATTATGCAGTTATTCCGGATTTTATCGCGTTTAATTACTACATCATTATTTAAAATTATATTAGACGTTTAAAAGTATTCATGTAACCTACAGAAACTTATATCTAATTAAAATTTATTGAAATATATAAAGTATATTGATCTACTAAATCTACTAAACCATAAAACGTATTTAACCAAACTAGTCAATAATTAAACCATTATTCTACTGCAAGAGCATTAAAAGCCATGTAGGTGTCAGAGCTTTGTTGCTAATTGTCTCTTTTATACCTGCTACGTGAGACGTTACAGGTCAACTATTTTATTGCTGTTTTTTGTTTTGAATAGGGCGTATTGCGTAGAAACAAAATTTCAAACACCACCTCTAACCAAACGCTAATATTCCCGTAAACACAGCTATTGGTGGATATAATTCAGTCTTACATTTAAAATTTTTAAATTAAAACATAGTAACAGTGCGGTTAAAACAACAAATAATTTCACTAACTCATAAGGTATTATCGTATATGAATAAAATGGTTTATTTTTACGTTGTTACTTATGACAACAGAATATTTACTTGATTAAATAAAACGAACTGTTGAAGATGTTTATTCAAGACGACTTTTTTGCAGGCTTCTTATATTTTTCTTATTAAATTAATCCGTTTAACAAAAATTTAACAATAAAACTTGATTGAAAAATAAATAATTTTATATTTTTTTATATTAGGCCTAATTAAATTAATAATTTATTTTAGCTGATTTAATGACGTAGAACTCGAATTTTCAAAAATACCCATTATGCTGAAAATTTTGAAAATTAATGCAAATACAGAGATGATTTTGTAAAAAATACTTCAAGTAACAAAAAAATATACAAACACAATGAAATTCTATTGACTAAAATGTACTTTTCAATAGAATAGTACATTGAACTAAATAATAGTCCGATAAGAAAATAAAACTATTATAAATGCGCGGTATGGTGGATATGCAAAGTGAGCAAAAAATACACCGCAGTGTCGCTTCTGTTGGCTTTTCAATCATTCGCCATTGAACGAATGATACTTGACTCCATTTACGCGCGGCATTTCGAATATTTTAAGTTCTGTCGATAAAAAAAACATTGCATGCGATTATTCTCGTGTATTGTTGTTTTTGTATACCTATAGCTTTATTCGTTATGATATTTAGTTATGTATTTGCTTTAGTAGCTTTAGTATCCTTTATTTATTCGTCACCATACCTCAAATATTTTTTCACTATATATTTTTTTATATAATATATTTTTTTAAATAATATTCGCCTAAATAATATCGCAATCGTATCGCAATGAACAACACTAGTATATCTTAAACTTGTTCATTACAAAGTCTTGTCAAGTTTGCCTCTTCGTGTCTTTTACTTTGTGCACTGAAAGAGCAATTAATTTACAAAGTTTATCTGCTAACTACATTGCTGTTTATAAGAAAATAAACTTTATTGAAAAACAACTAAAATTATAAAAAAAATACTCTAGATTTATTTCTATAATGAAAAATAGCGTTTTCAAATAGGGTTGAAGTACTCATTAATAAAGTTGGTCAAAATGTGCGTTCCATTTAATAAAAACTTCAGATCTTTGATGTATATAATGCCTCAAATGTCCTTTCAATGTTTAAATTCGACATATATTTTTGAAATATTAAATTCGGTATAATATGATTGTACTTTTTTACAGTCTTAGTCTTATTTTTCTCAAGTGTATATATAATATCAAATAAGGGTACATTTCATTTTAAATTCTGTGAAGGTAGTGAAATATACGCATATTATGTCTACTGCTCTCTTTTTTAAAGGATTTGTAAAGGATTCGGATTTTTTTTATGGCATACGCAGGCAGACGAGCAGTCAGGCCACCTGATGGGAAGTGATCACCGACGCCCATAGACATTAGCAATACCAGTGGTATCGCCAACGCGCTGCCTACCGTAAGACATAGGATGTTAAGTCTCGTTTACCCGTAGCTGGATACGGTGCCTTAAACCGGAACACAGTAGTGTTTTCACACTACTGCTTTGCAGGCGAAACAGGCACCGCGGTGTGTCCCGCCCAGACGGTCTCCTGTAAACAGGGTAGGTCCACCACATGGCTAAATCGTACTGTAACAGATACGCCTTATTAGAGATGAGTTCACTTATTTATATTATCAAAAACTATTTTTAATAACATAAAAGGGAACTAAAGATGTCTTCAATGTTAACCTTATCTTCACATTGTGAATATTCATAAGATTACAAATCTATTTCCCATTCAACATAAGCAACATTATTTTAAGCACAATGTCGTAAACCTAGTCATAGACTTAGTTAAGCCATGTGATGAAATTACAGATAGCGTTTCGCAATTAGTGTACAATGTCAAATATCAATATAATTTGAATCAAAATACCACTACTTTCACTTATTGTAAACCGAAATATAGCATATTTTAAGCCCTCCTTCCTTACAATCGAACATCAAACTAAATAAGAAACGATTTACTTAAGTAACAAAAAAATTATTTATCAAATAAATGTGTGTTGCTGCAAACTTGCAACACACTAATTTATTCCCTATGTCTTATCATAAGCAACACGTAGCCTAAAGGCAATTAGACTAAATATTAATATATGATCCCGCAAAGGTAAGCAATGTCCTGTTTACCTACGAAATTGTTTTTGTGTTCTTCCTAAATTATTAAAGAAAATAGAAATAGAAAATATATAACTGACATTAGTTACACGTATAATATTCTTCATCCACCACGTCTTCATCCACGTGAAATATATTTTCTGGAATAAAATACAATAACGAGGTGTATTCAATTATAATTGACATTTATATGAATAAGATGTATTAACTATATGTGTCTATGATTAGATAATCTTGTATGTTATGATTCTTTTTGACCGAATTCCCAAAGAAGGAGGTACTTAATTCTGAGCATATGTTTCTTTTTTATAAATGCTACTTCGTTGTCCCCCTCCTAGAGTTCCGATTTTTTTCATTATTTTTGAATGATAGATATTAGATACCCATTGATTTCATTTTTTTAATAATTTTGTGATACGTAGTTATAATAGATATTTCTAAAATATACAAACGCTGCTAAAACCGTAAAAGATAAACATTAATGTATTGTTTTACGTAATTGCACTTCTTAAACTGATCTATTACTTATAGTAACGCACAATAACCATTTAATTTTTTTTTTCCAAAGTTGCAATAAGGCATGTTTAAAGCTCGTTTAAGGTAATATAAAAAAATAGTGTAAGTTCACATAAAAGTTAATACATTTAAAAATTCTTCATTCTGTTAGCATAAAACATATGATTATAATAATATATATTATTCACAACATTTTGATAAAATTAATAAAAGATATGAGAGATTTGAAATGCGGGGGCAGAAATCACGGGGCAATTTCACTTTGTTACCGTATTTCATAAAATTGTTCTGTACTGTTAGAAATCGATTTTTTTTTAAAATTTTACTTGTTTTCATTTACATTTAAACTTCCCCCATTTCAACCATTTCTACCACTGTTGGCAAGAACAATTAGAGTATGCCCTTTCTTAGATTCTATTTTACATATTTACAAAATTTTAAATTATGAATAACATTTATTAAGTTTTTCGTACATAAAAACTAAGGTTTAAAATATTTTATTCTTCCATTTTTGTAACGAAACTGTCGAATGCTTATTTTTAGAAAATTAAAGACGTGTTTTCCTATTTACTGCAGATAAAGTTTTATAAATGCGGAAGTGGTAGGATACATTATGGATAGAAAATTACAATAAGACATTTAGTAATGGTGCAAGACACGCGAAAAAGATATAAAACATCCTTTCGTTCTCTTTTACTTAATCAAACGTAATAAATCATTGCATGGTGCACATGTCAGTTTTAGATTAGACAGATTAGTAAAGTTTAATTTTCTATAAATCTCTTTATTACATGAAAGACTTGAATGGCATATTCAAGTCTTTCTTTTGGGCGAATTTAACCGGTACAAGATCGGATCAACTATTTTTATTAAACCAGAGTAATTGTCTTTGCTATTTAAACCCATTTTAGTTGTATTTGTACATTTTGATAATAAATCTCTCAAGTTTTATTACATTTTTACACTAGAGCTATTATTGCGATAAGGAAAATATTTGACGGTTGTGATGTGGTGCTAAGGTCTATTTAAGACGCTCATAATTTTAATTAAAAAACATTCATTATTATCATCAGCCTTTAATATTCCTACGTGATAAGGCCTCCCATCACCCTATCCATTAGGGTTTTGGACCATCCACCACGCTGGTCCAATGCGGTTGGTGGTGACCGCTTTTACATGCCCATCCGACGCAGGGATCATCTTACTTTTCAGACAATTAGGTGATCGGCCCAAATTGTCCTAACCAACTAGGAAACAACAATGAAAATTTGTTGAGTCCCCGCAGGATTCGGACCCACGACCTCCGGTTTCTAAAGCAAATGCCTATACCACTAGGCTACGGAGGCAGTAGTAAAAAAACATTAACTTTAACTATTGCATATGACCAGATAAGTCTTCAACCAATTTATAGTCTTTCAGCAAAGATATTATTGAGTCGACATAAAAACATGTTCTAGGTGGTTTTTTTGTTAACGACCAAGAAGTGAAACGAATCGACTCCTTCAACCTCTAATTTATAAAGATTAGGTTCTAAAGCGCATCTCTGAAACCAAAACGTTTTCCGCATAAAGAGACCTCGTTTTCCTTTTCATTTTCAGGCTTCATTTATTTTCCGCCATACTTCATTATTTACTGCCAGATATTTAAACGCAAAGCAAGCATCTATCATTTGGTTGTAAATATTGCATTGTACATATAAATTAAAAAGTTAAATACTGTATTTTGACAACGGGATAAATTTTATATATTAACTAAATAATATTTACGTAAGGTAAAAATATTGTTACCACTATTTTAAGACCTAAATTATATCTTTTAGGGAATGTTTTTTTTCTATTTTAATACAGGTTAATAATTTATTTTAGCTTTCCTCTGAGGAACTGATGTTATGAATTCTTTGTTTTATAGAGAAACCGGAGGTCGTGGGTTTGAATCCTGCGGGACCAACAAATTTCATTGTTGTTTCCTAGTTGGTTAGGGCAATTTGGGCCGATCACCCAATTGTCTGAAAAGTAAGATGATCCATGCGTCGGATGGGCATGTAAAAGTCGGTCCACCCACCAACCCGCATTGGACCAGCGTGGTGGGATACGGTCAAAACCCTCTAATGGATAAGGGTGTATTAGGGAGGCCATATAGTCCAACAAATGGACTATGAATTACTGAGGCTGATGATGTTTATAGAGAAAACTTGGCATTTGATCTTGTTTCTTTATTATTTTGTTATAAGCAGTTTTACATTTATGATAAATAATCCAGATAGAAACATGACGGCAATTATAATCCTGTACCATTAAATTAAAAACTCTAGCCAAACGTAGGAGTTGAAAAATTTTTTTTTTTTATTTAAACATATTTAAAAATTTCGGGTAATTGAGTGTTGAGTATTGAGTGATGGTTAAAGGTACTTCAAGACGATTAGTTCAGACAAGTATCATTTAATTTCATATTTTATTGTTATATTAGACAAAACGTCAGGTTAAATTTTAACAATAGTTGTAAAAAGTTTTACAAAACCTTAGAGGTTCAGTATTTACAATCTAAGCTATTCGAATATATTGGCGTATGTGTATTCGAATTTATTGTATACGCCCTACAAACTGAACGTGTTGGTTTTAAATAGTGTGTGAACTCAACAGCTTGACATTTTTGTAGGTAATTACTTTGGGGAATGTGGTAAGCCCACGTTTACTTTTGTCAGTAAACTCTGCGTTTCCAAAAATTACTGTTATATCTTCCATGCATATACGCATCTCAAATGATTACTCGTTGGCTACATGTGTCCGTAGGAGGTGCAAAATGTAGTTAAACTTTAACTACATTTTACATGTGGGTTATCCAAATGAAATAAAAATTTAATACCGATACCACAATTACAATCCAAAGCTGGTAATTTAAAAGCTAGATGACTACTACATGCCATAATATTATAAATTTGTAAACCACTTCAAATAGAAAACTCAATTTATACATGCGCATTTTGCACAATAATTTTCATATGTTTCTAAAATATTGGCTCAAAAAAAAGAATACTAAAAAAACCGCTAATTGGATGACTGATGAGTAAACTAATATCATGTTTGATAAAACGGTTTAAATATTTGGATATGGGTATTTTATTTCACTTTGATCTTTAGATGCTTCTGTGATTCTTAGACCTAGTTAGATCTTTGACTAATGTTAAAAAAATATTTAATAAATAATTCATTTGGTATTTAACTTATTTACTGCTAGTTCTAAGCAAATAAGAAGTTGATATCAAAAGTCCACTAACCTATTGTTAAAGTTTGCCTGTTATACAAAAAAATATCATTAGAAGAGGTTTGTAAATGCGTCAAATAGGTTATAGATATTCAAAAAATGGTAGTATTTTCGTAAGGTAGGGAGATAAAATTAGAGTTCGTCTAAATTCAGAGAGAGTTGTGTTTGCTCCATCCGCACAATCAACTGAAGCCGAGCGAAGAAAGAAATATTAAAGTGTCCACCGCATTTAATATTTTAGTCTGTGAGTTTACATTGAAATAAACGAAAAGTTACTATAATATTTTTCATCATTAATAAAATTGTTTCATTGCAACTTATTACTTTGTTGCACTTCTGCATTTATTAACACGTAAAATTTGTAAGTTCTTATTTTGAAATATGCAAGTAAAATTCTGTTGACCTTTTTGCTTGGTGTATAATTATGTTTTGACACAATATTGTTGAGTTAATTGATTAGCAAAATCAAAAAGTTTGCCGTATGGATAAAACATACTTTAAATATTCTTAATAAAAAATATATATTTATGTATGTACTAATGTAGATCTCTCTTCGTATTATATAAACTTTATGAGAACAAACATACAATTTTAGAAATATTTTTTTATGTACAACCTATTATGCCTTAAGCATTAAATACTACCTGTAAATTACTTTTTTTGATAGGAAAACTTGCATTTTTATCTTATGCTTTTGAATAAGTTTTACATGTTTGGCTCAAAGTTTAAAAATTGAATTTGACATGAAGTGACTTCTACTATAGTCCCCACAAAGGAAGCGTATTTCAAAATTGATAAAGTTAAGAACTTTGAAAAGCTAACATTTTAAGGTACCGCCCGTTCGTGTAAGCACACCGCATAATTTATATAACTAAAGTTTTTTTTATTTCTTCATGATCGCCATTAAAAATGCAATTAAATTGCCTGCAATATTATTAAATTGTGTGCCAATAATAAAATCATTTACAATCTCATTATTATTTTTGGACATAATTAAAAATGTCTATTTTGTAAAAAATATTAATTAAAGCAACAAATGTATAGCAATTGCTAGAATCACGTTCATACGCATCTTGCTAAGATTTTTTTAATATTAATAAATATTTTTTTATTTGAATATGCTCAGAATACTGCTAACTTTTTTTATTACAACTGTTTAATTTAAAAGGCATTGTGTTTGATTATATAAAATAACAAACTTAGTTAATAACATGTTTTGATTTTAAGTATCAACAAATACTAATTGATATTTCAGGTCTCTTTTTAAGTACCTCCAAATGTGTTTAAGCTAAAAGGTAGAATAAATGCTTTTCGTTTTTTCAGTGTTTTTTCAGTTTTTCCTACTTTATTAAATTTTTGACATATGCCACCAAAAAGTCAATATAGTTTATTTATTTGCGCGCCTTTCCTGTGTAACATATTAAGGATATCGCTATAAAAAATATTGGAAGATATAAGAATTGAGGATATATTAAAAAGCGCTTCTTCTGCCCACAAGTTTTAAACTGGTTCGGTGTAATCATTGCATTTTGTATTGTCCTTATGGATTAAGGATGTGTACATTTTATTTGTTTCAATATTACTTTATTTTTTTACGTTGTAGAAATTTGTTTAAATACCGACTTATACGATAATCAAAATAATTGAAATGTTTGCGAAATCAAGTATGGAGGATAAAATTCACCAAATCCTTTCCTGTAATGTAATAGGGTGACATAACCGTAAAAAGCAGATGTAATTCCATTTTATGTCGCTTGAGTTTTGGTTGTGATGAGGTAACACGGGTCTGTTGCAAATTTATACTAAGCTTTGACATGATGACATTATTTTTTAAAATATATTTAAAATATAGGATTATCCTTATATTCTTTATTAAGGATATAAATATACATATGCTAATCAAATATATTTTTATAGGCACAAAAAGTTCTTGAACACAATTTACATTTGAGCTACATTTTTATTTTCTAATTACGTTAACTAATGTAAGAATGTTCCTCGTTATTTTGGAAAAATAACGTAAAAGTTACATTTCTTCTAATGCGTACGTAAAAGTATATACGTAATTTTGAATTTTATAGTTTTAAAATTTTTAATGATTAATAAAGTTTAATATTATAATAAAATTCGAGCGAACGATGAATTACGCCAATGTGTTTATTTGGTTAATTATCAAACTCCGTTAGTACGGACTTTCGGAACTACGCAGCTAGCAACAACAACAAGTTAGCTTAACGAGAGCTCGGGCAAACGAACCGTTGACGTATAATTACGAACAGTTCGTATTATTTAATTTTATCTAAACTACTCTTAATTCAAATGGCGTTAGTATCACTAAGTATGACTATTAACGTAATGGCAATAGTATAAAACAGAGACTTTTTAAAGAGAATTTTCTTTTACCCTAAAATAATAAACATAAATTTAAAGATTTTAACTTCTTCTATATGTTATAAGCAAAATGGGTATCGTGGAATATTTTAACGAAAAAATAACCAAGTTTAAAATTAAAAAAAAGTAAACTAAAGGTCCTGTAAAAAAGAATCTTTCCGTCTTGCAATAAAGTCTGCTCAGACCGTAAAAGTGCATTTTCTTTTAAGCTTAATAGTCGTAGACATATAATAATAAACTTGTTCTAATCTGTAATACGAAAAAACATCAGAAACCCAGATACTTTGTGTTCGACACGCGGGAGATCTGAAAATCAAAAATTTCACCTCTTTACAATCAATTTTATTACTTTGCGGCTAATATTATTAACGACGTATCTAATAAAAAAAACTATAAAAACTGAAAACAAAATCAACATTTACGGTACGAACGCTATATATCACTTGATCGTACGTACAAATACAATTTCTCTTCACGTAAACTTTAACCGTAGTTGACAAAATCAATGAACACTCCAGCAGGCCAGACCCAACTATGTTCTCACACATAAAAAAGAGTTTCTAGTAGTAAACAAGGTACCTAACAGACCAATAATCTCAACGTATTTGCGTAGACAATTGAAGAAAAAGAAACAAATATAAATCTTTGTTTTTTACTAGTAAATGGTAATTATACTCTATACATTATAAAAATAAAAAAATATTATTCGTAACATGCGGAGAAAATCAACAAAAGAAACATCAAAATAAAGAAAAATGTAAAGTCTGAACTAACTTGAACTTTTCTCGGGTTTTGATGAAAACTTATTAGTCAGCAGGCTAATACGTACGATACGAAAAAATCCAGTTCATCATCATCATCATCATCATCATCAGCCTCTGATAGGTCCACTGCTGGACAAAGGCCTCCCTAATTCATCCCTAACCATTAGCGGGTTGGTGGGTGGACCGACTTTTTACATGCCCATCCGACGCATGTTGCAATCCAGTTCACGTTCTATTATAAGCAGTAAAACTTTAAACACTATGGTACACCGTACGAAAACTAACGTTACTTCATCAGTGCTTCACTTATAATTCATCACTATGATTTATATTTGAATCACCACTTGTTATTCGTTAAATAATGAAAACAAGACACGGAACACGAGTTGTAATGTTAAATAGACGTTAAATAATTACTTGCATATAGCATGACTTTAATTTACTTTAACAACTTGTCATTAACGTGGTTATGTTGCATACACTATCAATGGAAACAATATTTTAAGGATAGCAAAACATGTCTTGCAGAGGATAAAATCTAAACCGAAAATATGACCAACTCAAAAATTATTTTTGTAATGTTAGTTTCATTTTATTTTAAATGTACTCATCATGGTTTCATACTTTACACTTCTGGTTTGACCTAAATTAATTTGCAAGGTGATATATCATATTCATATTATTTACAAAACCATTTCTTCTCTCTTAAACAAGAATGTGTTTGCTTCTAGCATTACATTAAATTTTCATAAATTCTACGCCTTTATTGGAACGAATATATACATTATTCAGTTTACAGCAGCTTAATTCAGTTAGTCAAAATATCAATAAGTACTCATTTGAAATACTCTTCATGAAATGTACTCTTCATGAAATGTTGACCACATTTCATGAAGAGTACAACTGCTAAATAAAAGCAGTGAAAAATACATTTTAATTAAATGAATTATTATTTCTTGTCTCTAGGAAAATAACTAGAGAAAACCGATCTATAAATAAAATATCTAAAACGCTTTAATTTAAATTTATATCTTGGTAATTATTTCTATTGTTTACGCGAATATTATCTTGGTAGATATAAATTTGGTATATGAAATTGCACATAACTAAATTAAAAGACGTTTTTCGAGTTACTGAAATCGCCAAAAATTTAACCTGAGCTATGTCGGTGATGTGTTCATATTTCTCACCTTTTTAAATCTAAAGAACCTAAACCAAATTAAAACCACTGATAATGGTTTTTGGCTTAAAAAGAACTACCTATTTCATAGTCGCATTTTCGAAACATACAGTAAGAAAAGGATAGCCCGTAGATAAATTCATCACCAAATTATTAAATGATCACTGTAATTTGTTGACCGACTTCCTAAAGAAGAAGGTACTCAATTCGGATCGTATGTTTTGTTTTTAAATTTGTTTTACATGAGTTATACCTCGTTGCTCGCCCCTAGTGCTTCGATTTTGTTCATTTTTTTAATGATAGATTTTAGCTGTTATTTGGTCCCATTTTTTTATTATGTCTTTTAGCTAACCCTAGAATTAGAAAACAGTCATGACAGGTTTTAGTACGAAATTATTTTTGTCATAGGACACTATATCAAATTTAAATAAATATTTTTTAAATCTTAACATAGTTTTCCTCGAATGTTTAGCGTATAAACTACGGATATAACTATTTTAGATTTAAAGTTAAAATTAAAGTGACCTTTTATACTTGTATAACAGATACTGATTTTTACTGGAAACTAGTAATCGATAAAGTAAATTAAATAATTGGGAGGTGTCAAGGGACGATGCGTACACTTGCTAATCCCACAATAACGAAAAGAGGTTATAATGCGTACTTGTTAAAAATACATAAGCATAATTATAGTCCGTATAAAATCTCTACTTACCTGATGGAGCTATTAGCAATATCTGGCACTCGTGCAGAAATACTGCCACTATGTTTAATAAATTATTATGTACATAACAAAAATAAATGGCTTGCAAATTTTTCGTTCACATTAAGAAACTATATTTTAAGCACAATTGTGATAGCATGTCATAGAGTTAATTAAACCATCTCATGAAATTACTGACAGCGCGCATACATGAAATTTAAATATAATTTGAATCTGTAAATAAAACCTAAGTATGATAGATTTCAAAACTCTATTCGTTATGACTAAATATTAAAAATCAAACGAAACTAGAAATGATTTGCTTATGTAGCCAAGAAATTATGTTAATATGAATAACCATCAAAGAAAGAAATACTAGTAATAATAGAAATGTATTGCATCATACTTCCCACAAACTAATTTATACTCTGCGTCTTACTGGAAGCACCAAGCTTTCTAAGGGCAATTAGGACTAAATATTTACATTTAATTCTCACAAAGGTAAGCCAATTACAACCGCTCATCCCGTTTCTCGCGAATTTCGGCATGAAATCTTGGTAAATTAATAAAGAAAATAGGGCATAGATATTCAAGGTCTAGAAAATATTTTACAATTTTTATCCTATTATATTTCAAAAAGGCATTTTTATTAAATCAAAGAAAATCGATGCCAAATATTTAATATGATTCTTTGAAAGATTCGAAAGATTATATGTAAGGACTTAAAGATGTATTGAAGATAAAATTTTATAAATGTAGAAGTGGTAGGATATATTATGGGAAGAAAACTACTATAAGGCATTTAGCAATGGTGCAAGACATCTCTTTACTTAATGAAACGTAATAAATCATTGCATTGTACACAAGTCTGTTTTTGATGGAAGGGTTTAATTTCCTATAATTTTAGCTTTCTAAATCACATTTGATCATCATGTAGCATTTATATATATCATGTATATATATATATATATATATAATATATAGTTAATTTCATATATATATATATATAATAGTATATCACTATATATATATAATATATAATATAATTAATCATAATAAGTAAGAGCATTTATAGTAACCGAATTTTCATTAACATATTTTTTTTCTAAAATGCAAAGATTAACTATTAGGTAATATGTCTCATATGAAATAACTCTCTTTAAGTATATATTTTAATTATTTTATTTTCCTTAAGACGTAAAAACCGTATTACGCTAGTAGAAAGATATCATTATGTCGACACGGAAAAATGTTCTTGGCGGTTTTTTATGTCAATGACCAAGAAGTGAAACAAATCGACTTTTTCAACCTCTAATTTATAAAGATTAGTTTGTAAAGCGCATCTCTGAAAACCAAAACGTTTTTCGCATAAAGAGAGCTCGTTTCCTTTTTTATTTTCAGACTTCATTTCTTTTCCGCCATTTTTCAACATTTACTCTTAGGGCCTTTTAATGACAGTAATGTTTATTTTAGTGATGTTTTTTTGTTATTTTGACTTTTACTACTAGCGTAATTATGCTCTTGATGAACCGATTTCAATCTGAATCCTTTTTTGTTTGATACGTAGAACATGGTATCTGACTCCAATTCATTTGTTATATTTTGACGAGTTGTTTTAAACATGCAAGAAACTACAAAAATTATGCCATCAACCTAAAAGGCATATACAACAACATATATATGATAACAATAATCTACAGATATTTTTTAAAATTAAAACATAGTTATAAATTTCATTGATTTAGCATTTTTAAGGCATTTTAAGTCAATATAGTTAAGGTCCTCGTCCACGCAAGTTAAAGCATTCACTTTTTTTACAATAGTCATTAAAATTAAAATGTAATAGAAAAAGTTTACAATGTCTTAGAGACTTAGGTTATCTTTTGTAATATAAGCCATTTTAATATAAAAATACCTTCCATAATCTTGAACTTAAACTCATGTGCGAACTTAACAACATGATATAGTTATATGCAATTTATGAAGTTATATTTTATTGCCAGAAAAGTAGGATGATGTGTAAAAATACGATTTACGCCCGAAATCTCTCGATTACAATTGTTTCTTCTCCAGACTATGATAGAAAAAGTATTGAAGTGCGCTGTTTTAGTACTGTAATATCTTCTGTCCCCATAGCTGATCTCTGATAGGTGACTACTCGTAGGTCGATCACATGTATAAATTTGATTAATGGCTAGACAAAACAGCAATTTACGGGATTAAATTTGTATTGTTCTCACTAATTCTCTGTCTTTGACCAAACAGTTGGGTGATAACTTACTAAGAGAAATAATCTGCCCTAACCAGAGAGCCGATGTTTTTTGATAAAAAGGAATTTTTTATAGTTTGCTATACAAACTATAAAAATTCCTTTATTTAAAGAAAAATCGCTGTGTTTTGTTTCTAAAGAATTTTCTAGGTAATACGCAATTTATTACAAGACAAAAGACATAAATAAGGCAGAGGAGGTAGTCTGTCCTTAATTATAAAGAATTATGATAAAGAATTAGTTTTACATGAATCAAAAATCGCTAAAATATTCAGAAGTTCTGTACATTGAATATATAACAAATATTGGTACAAGGTTTATAAAATTAATTTGACATGAATCAACTTACAGTCCCTGCGAAGGAACTACTGATCTTAAAATTGATAAAAACGAGAAGTTTGAAAAGCTTGCAACATTCAAAGAACATCATACCGCTAATTTTCTCGTGTAAAAGGAGGTTTATACACAATACCGCTACGTATAACTAAATTTTAATTATAAATTTGCAATTGCTGCAGTTTAATTAAAATTTAGTGACCATATAAGGTTTTATTACCTTTTCATTAGTATTTTCTAGTCGTCACTAAAACTGGCTATTTTCGTGAAAGAAACTATTTAATGAATTCCGACAGTTGTACCAAAATTGCTTGAATAACGTTCATTCACATATTGCTTACATAATTATAATATTAATAAACGTCTTTTGCTCATAAATATACATTTTCTTATTTGATGATGCGCAGAATACTGCTAACTGTATCTTATTAAAATTTAATAATTTAAAAAGAATTGTATTTAGTTTCAGATAATAAACAGACATAATTTAATTCTTCCAGCAACTAGACTGCGAAGAATAACTAAATCTTTTATGGGACAATATATGCGCTTTTACAACAAAATCCCAGTAAACGTTTAAAATTTAACTAATAATAAATTTTAAAAAGTAGTAAAGGAACGTTTATGTGATATTATAAAATAAATGATTTTATAAATGATAAACAAAACCAAGTAACGGAATGCTCGCTCAGGCTTTTCAAATTAAATATATGTATCATAGAACTATATGTAGCTAATATGAATGTATATTTAATCATTTTAAAAGATGACAAAAAAGGCCTGCTGAGTTTCTTTCGCCGGATCGTCTCAAGTCGGAGGCATCCTATTCCGAACCGGTGGTAGCGTCCTTGACAATCAATAAGCGAGTGTTACACTTTTACATTGAATAAAGATATTTGTATTTGAAAAATTGTATTACTTAATGACATGTCAATTCACAATAAACAATAAACAAAAACAAATAAAGTAAAAAATAAACTTTTTCTGATGTCCTGAGAATTTGTTTCCTAATGTACTGTATGTAATTTATTCAATATTTAACCTCAACCACTTAAACGTCAATCTAGTTTATTGATATTCGCGCCTTTTCTCTACACATCTTTAGGTTATCGCCTTGCACAAAAATATCGGAAAACAAAATAATTGAGAATATATTAGAAAGGCGTATTCTTATGCCCACAAGTTTAATCTTGTTTAGTGTATTCATTGCATTTTATATTGCCTTTATAAGGATCTGTACTAAATTAGTAAGCATACCCGACTAATTAATTTCTTACTGTAGTAAATTATTATGCTACAATCTAGAAATTTGCTTGCATTCTGACTAACACGGTTATCAAAATTTTGGATTGAAATGTTGGCGCAATCAAGTACGACATGGAGAACATTTAACAAATCCTTTCCTGTAATGAAACTGCCTCCGTAGCCTAGTGGTTTGGCGTGTGCTTTGAAACCGAAGGTCGTGGGTTCAAATCCTGCGCAGACTCAACAAATTTTCATTGTTGTTTCGTAGTTGGTTAGGGTAATTTAGGCCGATCACTCAATTGTAAGCAAAATATGATGATGCACGCGTAGGATAGGCATGTAAAAAGTTCACGGTCCACCCACCAACCCGCATTGGACCAGCGTGGTGGGATACTGGTCCAAAACCCCTAATGGATAGGGTGTATTAGGGAGGCCTATGTCCAGCAGTGGACTATTACAGGCTGATGAGATGAGATGAGAATGTAATAGGGTGACATAATCGTAAAAAAATGTAATTCCATTTAATGTCGCTTGAGCTTCGGATGTGATTTGGTGATACGGGTTCTGTTGCAAATATATACTAAGCTCTGACTTGACGATAAAACTTTTTGAAATTTCATATTATTATTGTCTTATAATAAATAATAGTCTAGTTATTTTGGAAAATTTACGTAAATGCAATAAAAAATTGTTAAAAACGTAAATTGTTTTCTAATGCGTATGTATAAGTAAATACATAATTGAAAATTTTCAGTTTTAAAAAATTTTATGATGTATTATAATAAAAATCAAGGTACGATGTATTTCTGCAATGTAGTTATTTTGTTAAACAATTACAAATGAATAATATTATTTAATTTTATCTAAACTACTATTCAAATGACGTTAATATAACTATGTACGGCTAACTAATGATATAATGACTACAACATAAAGCAGAGACATGTTTTTAGAGAGAACGTTTTTTTAACATTTAGTAATATATATTTTATAAGGAAAATTCGTATTATGAAATATTTTAACAAAATGAAATAACCTAGTTTGACATTTAAAGAAAATACGAAAGGTCCTGTAAAAGAAAGTCTTTTCTGTTCGCCAATAAAGTCCGCTCAGGCGGTAAAAGTGCATTCACTTTTAAGCTCAAGAGTCGTACGTATGGAACAAATAAAACGTTGACCACCAAGAAACTGCTGACTTATTAACGAGTAACACGCCTCAGCCTCACGTTCTTAATGACACATAATAAACTAGTACTAATCCGTAAAAAAAAAAACATCAAAAAATCCTGATACTCCGTGATCGATACGTGCCAGATCTCAAAATAAAATATTCCACCTCTTTACAATCGATTTTATTACATGGTGGCTAATATCATTAACGATTTATTTAGACTACCTTAGTAATAAAAAAATATATAAACACTGAAAACAACAACAAATTTACGAAACGAACACTATGTATTACATGATCGCACGCTGAAATACAATTTCTCTCAGCGTAAAGTTTAACCGTATTTGACAAAATCAAACACTCCAGCGGTCTAGACCCTACTATGTTATCACATCTTAGAAAGAGTTTCTAGCAAACAAGAAACCTAACAGACAAATTATTTGAACGTATTCACGTAGGCAATTGAAAAAAGAAACAATATGGATTTTCTCTATCATTATTACGTAAATATTTATGTAAAAAAATATCAACATAATAAAAACATGCGGAGAAAAACAACAAAATCAAAATAAAGAAAAATGTTAAGTCTAAACTAACTTAAACTATTCTCGCGTTTTGATGAAAACTTATTGGTTTGACCAACCGTTTCGGAATTATAGTTTATGTACAATATGAAAAAATCCAGTTCAAGTTATATTAATTGCAGTAAAGCTATGTTAAACACTATGTTACACCTTGCGAAAACTAACGTTAATTCATGAGCGCTTCATGTATAATACATCACTATGATTGATATCCGAAGCTCCACCCGTTATTCGTTAAACAATGAAAGCAAGACACGAAACGTGAGTTCAGATGTTAAATAGACGTTAAATAATTACTTACAAGCTAGTATAAAATTAATTAACTTAACAACTTCTCATTAACTTGGTTATACTGCATACACTATCAATAGCAACAATATTCTAAGGATTTCAAAACACGTGTATCCAAGAATAAAATCTTAACAAAAAATAACATTTTTTTTAAACCAAATTCGTAAGAGCTCGATACGACCTTTGCTGGATTAAAATTTTTTGAGTTTGAATTTCAAACTAATTGAAAGTAGAATACGCAGCCAATCAAGAATCTTTTCGTTTTTCTATGTCAGTACTAAGGAATAGAAACATATGAGATATAAATAGATACGGACATATATATATATGGCTTTAAATTGTACTAACAAATATAAAACGGAATCCTTATAATATTAATTATTAATTTAATTTCAACTTCACAACAGTCCGAAACAAAAATAAAACTAATATTATAACTATAGTCTGCTGGATATTAAAAGTGAGCGAAAAATATACCGCACTTTCGCTCCTTTTAGCTTTTTAATCTTTCGCCATTCAACGTATGATACTTGACTCCATTTACGCGCGCCATTTCGAATATTTTAAGGTTGGTCCAAAAAAAACATTGTGTGTGCTTATTCTCGAATAATGGTTTATTCAGTAATCTTGTTGGTTTAATAGTCATCGATTATGTAATCGATGAACAACAACAGAGAAATGATTATATGATCGACATTAATTCATTATCATCATCATCAGCCTGTCTCAGTCCACTGCTGGTTACAGGCCTCCACCAATGTACGCCACCGCTTCCAATCTTCGGCTATTCTCATCCAGCCGGCCACCGGCCACTTTGCGAATTTCGTCACTCCATCTTGCCGCAGGGCATCCTACACTACGTTTGCCGCGCCTCGGTCTCCACTCCAGCGGTCGCCGCGCCTCGGTCTCCACTCCAGCGGTCGCCAGTTCTGCGGCTTATATAACCGGCCCACTGCCACTTTCTCTGTCACTGCGGCTTTGGTCTTCATTTCCCAAGCGGTCGTTCAAAGATACATATCAATATTGATATTGATCAGTGTTTATTAAATATACCAGCTGTAATTTGCGACTACGTCTGCGTGGTCATAAATAATAAAGAGTAACCCAAGTTACTCTTGGTTACATCAGCTATCTTCTAGTGAAAGTCCCATCAAATGGGGCTCAGCCATTCCAAAGATTAGCCAGAACCAACAGACAAAAAATAAAAAATGAATTGTTGTGTTAAACATACCGGTTATATATTACTGTCACTACAACTTTCGTTGTAATCATTTAAAAATTAGTATAATAGTAGTTATCAATATCAATATGACCCTTCAAAACAGACACACTTTTTTTATTGTATAGATTAAATTAAAAGAGATTATATTCCATTCATATTAAGTAACAATCTAACAATACCTCACTAATTGTAACAATCACAAGCGTGATTGTAATAGCGAGTCCTAGGGTAAATTAAACCAAGTAATGAAATTACAGACATCGTACCGCGCATATATGGAATGTGAATATAATTTGAATCAAAATAAGCACTACTTTCAAATGTCATTTAACCTGAATGAAGTATGTTTCAAATCTTCATATCTTGCAATCGAACTAAATGTGATATGGTTGCGTAAGTAATAAGTTGCCTAATACCGGCAAAAAACTAATTTATTCTCTATGTCTTACCGGAAGCAACACGCTGCCTAAAGGCAATTAGGACTATATATTAATATTTCATCCTCGCAAAGGTATACAAATTACACTCGCTTATCCCGTTGCCCGCGAATTTTGGAATGAGATGTTGATAAATGATTAAAGAAAATAGGGCGTAAACTTTTGAGGTCTTTAAAACATTGTGGAACTTTTATGCTATTATATTTATGCATTTTTATTAGTCTACGAAAATTAATGCCAAATATTTAATATAATTTTTGTGAAGCATTCGAAAGATTATGAGTACGGACTAAAAGATGGATATTCCTATATATTGCAGATAAAGTTTTATAAATGCGGAAGTGGCAGGATACATTATGGATAGAAAATTACTACAAGACATTTAGTAATGGCGCAAAAACACGCGAAAAAGATATAAGGCATCCTTTTGTTCTCTTTTACTTATGAAACGTAATAAATCATTGCATAGTGCAGAATTATGATTTAGATGAAAAAGTTTAATTTCCTATAAATAATTTAGCACACATACTATTTAAGTCTTTCTGTCTCTTATAGCTTGTACAATATATTCTATATCATATATATTCATATAGTTTCATAGAGTTCATTTTAAATAATAAAGCAATCAAGTTTCCTGACTTTTTTATATTAATACCGAAATTTTAATTCATAGTATTTATAATATAAATTAAATTAACAGGATTTTTAATAACAGAATATTCCTCGACATATTTTTTTTTCGGATCTATATATTACTTTTTTTAAACATCTATTTTAGTTTTTTTTTTCCTTTGGACGTAAAAACCGTATTAGATAACAGAAAGATGTTATTATGTCGAAATACAAAACTTTTCTCGGCAGTCTTATATAATTTATAAAGATTAGGTTGTGAAACCCATCTCTGAAAACCAAAACGTTTTTCGCATAAAGAGAGCTCGATTCCTTTTTCATTTCTTTTCCGCCATTTTTCAACATTTAGGGCGTAAATGACAGTAATGTTTATTTTAGGGATGTTTTTTCATTATTTTCAAGACTTATTACTAGCATAACATCGCTCTCGATGAACCGATTTCAATCTGAATCCTTTTTTGTTCGATACGTAGAAAATGGTACATGAATCGAATTCGTTTGTTATATTGTGATCAGTTGTTATAAACATGCTAAAAAATAAAACAGTTACATTAATAATATAACGATGGATTAACCTTAAAGGCACATGTAGTAGTAATAATACAGATGTAAACAATAGTGTACAGATATTTTGTTCTAATTTAAACCTAGTTAAAAATTTTAATGATTTAGCATTTTTAAAGGTAATTAAAGGCAATACAGTTTGGGTCCCCGTGCAAGTTAATGCATTTAATAATTTTCTTACATTAGAACCGTACTAATCGAAATTGAATAGATAATGTCTTAGTGGCTTAGGTTATTTAGCTTTTGTAATGTAAGCCATTTTAATACATACGTACCTTGCACAATGTGACCGTGAACTTAAACGCATGTGCAAACTTAGAAGCTTGATATAGTTTTCAGTAATTTAGGATGTTATATTTAAAAAGTTATTGAAGTGAGCTTATATGTACGCTTACTATTAAGAGCAATAATATCTTCTGTGCCGAAAGCTGATCTCTGGTAGATGACTAGTCGGAGGTCGGTCACATGTAAAAGTTGATTAATCACATGTTAAAGTTGACTTCAATAAAAAAAATGTGCCTTTCACTTCTTATGAGAATGATAATGATAGACGAACAAGTTATTAAAAGAATTGCATTTTGAAAATTTTACGCAAATCTCATATTCAAACCACGTACAAGAGGTTTCGCTTAAAAGAAAGTTGTAATCTTGACACGCTCGATTCACGTCTTCGCGAGACAGTACTAATTTACAGATTTGCAGATTTTGACATGCATCGTAATAGAATTATATGTCTTTTATATCAATAACAATTTTAAAACGTTTTGCAAAGTTAACTTAATTCACACCGCATTGAATAAAAAAATAAGACCTCAATATCAATACAACGCCTTATAATTCGTAGCGTATACTTTAAAAGTTATATGACTCCTTAATAGAAGCTTGTTTTTTATTGGTGGGTAGGCGTGCAAAAAGTTGACACATACATTTACATTGCTTCAAAAGGTAATTCTTTACAAAACGGGCTCACGTCTTTTTTTACTAAATTATATTTCATTTGATAGGTAATAATATTTAATCAAACACCTGTATTAAGAAATTGCTGGGAGAGTCTTAACTTTTAAGAACTACAAAAATATTTCATAATTTGTATGGAAAGTACTACAATAAAAACATGATTTTAACATTTTTATTTGCAATTAATTTTAAGTAACAGAAAAATTTAATTGACTTTATACGTCTAAACGAAATCTTAAGGTCATAGATATTTTATAAAATAATTGGAACTAAAAATTTTCAGTATATACGACAATATCCGCCATTATTTTAAATATGGCATCATAATACGTTCATTATATACAACACCACAACACCTTAATTTAATTTAGCACTGCACAAGATCCATTTCTAAATAATTTGCACTTATATCATTAATATTTACTTACTTAGCTATTTTACATTACATGGGGCCATTTTGTTTCTTGTTGCTTTCTTATATAGATATGTTTTCATTAAGTTGCCGCCTTTTTTTTTATATTTTTTTTAAATAAGTTTTTATGGCTTGATAAAGAGACCTTTAAGCCTTTATGATACATGTACTTATATTAAATTTATAATATAAATATATTGCATTTAAGGAAAATTATATGTATATAAATATTTATAATAAAATAAAAAAAATATTTTAAACATACATTAGTCTATTAATAATGCATTTTTTTTTCTTATTACGTCACGAACATAATGTCGGAGCACCCAAACTCTTTGTGGTACTAGTCTGCCCTACCCCTAGAGTGCAATATTATATGCAATACATTTAAAAACACTTCATAATTAAAAAAACTAAATTATGGAACTTGAATAACAATCTCTCTTCAGTAGTATATATATATATGTGTCAAATAATAATAAAGTGCATTTGTGCATTGAAAGTTTTATAATTTCATTATACGAGGGTACTGGAACAAATATAAAAAAAAGTAAATTAAAAAAAATCCCACCATTTACTGCGTATTTTCTATTGCGTGTGTGTAAGTGTACTTAAAAGTTAAATATTTTCTGTTATTTATATATATTGCTTTTAATTATCTTTTTTTTATAAGTTTTAGTATTCTCTTTATTCCGTTTTAGTTTTTCTTTTTTGTTCTTTGGCGGTGTAATTATTTTTCGTTTTTATTACAATTATTTTAACGTTTTTGTATATAATGGCGCCTAAAATTTTAAATTGTGAGTATATTAATACTACTTTACTAGTTACTCATTTCCATTGTTTAACTATGAAAATATTCAAATTTTAGGTTTGTTATGTTGGCTGTATTACTCATTGAAATTAATCAATATGGCCGACTTTTATTCCGAGATTTTAAAGATTACTGTTTATTTTTTATTGAAAACCAACACTCTCCCAGCGACTGATTTATACATATATAATTAAATATTATTACTTGTCAAATGAAATATAATTTAGTAAAAGAACACGCGTGCCCGTTTTGTAAAGAATTACCTTTCTTTAACTTAATTTTGAATAAAATAGTTTTAAAGTAAAAACAAAGTTAAATTGTTGTTTTATAGTTTATTTAAAAAATAGTTACATCAGCAGTGAGATTAATGTAAACATAAATTATCACTAACAGCGATTACCTGTCAGCAAATTTTTTGGAACTTATTTCACTTTAATTTTGATTTCACATATTTGGAACAGAATGTCAAACTTGTCCGAAATTATGACAACACAAAGAAGTCCACCTCAAAAAGGTTGGATGACCTGCAGGCACAAATAAGCAATGCTGGGTCATCCAAGGACACTGTCGCAAGAGTTGCCGATGAATTTTCGATCAAATTTCGGGAGTTTTTAGTTTCTTATCGTTTATATAACTTTATACTAGTCTAAGCAGTTTAAATTAGCTCTGCCTTGTAGCTTTTTTACTATTAAAGTTTCTTTTGATATGCCTTGCGTAGATGTTACTATCGATATTAGTTTAAATTTTTATGCTTATAACTATAAATTAACTTTTTTACGTCATTTTTCTGCATTTATAATACTTATCCAACTAAATTATTCTATTTGTTGTTTTTAAATAAACTTCTTCTTCTTCTTTTTATTTATAATGGCTCCACCGATGATGTTTCGGTGATTCTGCCAATGTCAAGGTTGAGGTAACACAAAGTATTTGTTTGAAACGGATCAGTAAAAGATGATATTTTACAGTAAAAAGGCTCTTAATCGGTTGAGATACCTGGGACAAACACAAGACAATGAGTTAGTAAGTATAGAACTACAGACAACATGTTAAAACATATATTTGGTACAGAACAAACATTGATACAGACAAACAAATGAGGAGAGTGAAGAGGAAAAATTTAAAGTTTTATATTGTTTACATGAATAAATTTACAAAGGGTTTTAATTTGGTATGGTTTATTAAATGTTAGAAGGAATGGAATGTTGATAGGCCTGGGTACTTTAGGAGGGAGGATGTCATAAAGAGGGACTACTAGGTTTGTACAAGAGAAAAACAAGTGTTCCAATGTACCTTCTGCTAAGCCACAGTGGCACAATGAGTGATCCTGTATGCGCAATTTGGCTAAAAACACTGGGGAGCACACATGATTCAAGCGTAAACGGATTAAAATAGAGGTGATTAATTTTGAAATAGATTTATATTTGAAAAACCATGGGCGGGATGGGATGTTAGGTTGGATAGATGCATAAAATTTGCCTTTGATTTTATTACTTTTCTGCCACAAACTGTCCCATGATTCCATTAATAGTGGTTTGGCCATAGAGGGTAGGTCTCGGGAGGGGATGAAGGAGTGGCAAGGGTCACCAATAATAGCAGCTTGTTTGGCATAATAGTCAGCCATTTCATTTCTTTTATACCAGAATGGCCTGGGATCCATGCTAAGAAAATATTAATGCCAGCTTTTTCCAGATGGGATAAAAGATCTTTGGTGGTGAGGGAAATTGACAAAAGGTTTTTGGAGTGGAATGGGAGTTTCTGCAAATCCTCTAGGCAACTTTTTGAGTCGCTTAGAATAAGAGAATTAGGGAAGTGGGATCTGTTTGCATCTATATACTTGACTGCTTCAAGTATAGCAATAGATTCTCCTGTGAAACTTAAACATACTGTTGGACATCTAAAACTTAACACAACCTGGTATTTTGGAATAAATACAGATGCCCCAACATGGGAACCATCCATTTTTGAAGCATGTGTAAAAACCAAAACCCAGCTAGACCATTCATTATTATTATTTCATAAAATTTTTGGTTAGCATTTACAGTGGACTTATCTATGCCAAGATTAAGTATCATTTTAGGCTTGAATATCAGGAGTCGAATTTGGAATGTAAAGAGGAAATTGTTTCTTAAACACAGGACAGGACAGGAATAAAGACAATTTGTCTTTTAAAACTTTTAACCAGCAGAGGGTGGGATTTATTGGACCAATAGGGATGTGTTAATAGACCGAGATAGGTTGGAAAGGGTTTTAGAATAGGATGAGAGGAAACTAAACAGCATTGAGAAATACCTGTCAGCGAGAAATTGTCTGCGGAGGATAAGAGGAGGGTCCACACATCCCACTTGTAGCATTAATTGGAGAAGATTTCATTGTTCCTGTAATTATACGTGAGGCAGTATATTGGATTCTGTCAAGTTTATTCAGAGCCAGCTTGCTGCATGGCTCAAGAACAAAACTGCCATAATCAAGTGACTGCGTATGATTGCATTGTATAGGATTTTGAGAAAAGGGTGAGAACCCAGCGAACACCGACAGGGCTCTAAGTATTTAATACTTTTCTCACTCTTAAAGTACAACATACTCTAAGTGGAGGTTCCAGACATCTTGGATTACAGGATGACGCCCAAAAATGATCTGAGAGCAAACATGTAAGTAGTTCAAAGCGGATTGGAGAAGAGTACAGCCATCAGGCAAAGCGGAGCAGGGTGTATACAGGACTAAGTCATCAGCATATTAAAGTATTTTGCAAATACTGGTGACTATAGAGTCAAGGTCAGCGGTATACAGGTTATAAAGGAGGGGGCTAAGGACTGACCTTTCCACACGAGACGGGAAGGAAGAAGAGAGCCATTATGACGGACCGAAATAGAACGGCATATAAGAGAGCTAAAGATAATGTTAACCAACCTCACAGGGATACACAGATTAAGCATTTTCTGCCTGAGAACTGGAAGTTGGACATTATCGTATGTCAAGGAAGACACCAATAACATGCTCATTGTTAGCAAGCGAAAGTCTTATTTCAGAGCAAAGGACACCAAAACTATCCATAGTGCTCATACCACGTCTGAATCCAAATTGGGTGTTTGAGAGCAGGCCTCTGTTCTCAAGGATCCCTAATCTATTTTTGACAAGATGTTTTAAAATGTTTGCCATTACGGATGATAAGGCAATAGGACGGTATGATGAGGAGACACTAGGGTCTTTGCCAGGTTTGAGAATTGGAATGATTATTTGACTCTTCCATGACTCTGGAACACATCTGGAGGAGAAAATTTCGTTAATAATGCTAAGGAAGTATTTGTAGTTAAAATAGAAAATTTACTTATAAAGGAATATGTTATTCCGTGAACGCCTGGGGAGGAATTTTTCAAGTTGTCAAGGGTACTGGATAGTTCAGGATAGGAAAAATGATCATTCATTCTGTCTGAAGGAATAGGAAGGATTTTCTGGGGGGGAAAGCAGTCTAGGCAAGGAACATATGGAGGGGCTAGACTGTCTATAAATTCTGGCAGCCATGTGGAGGAATCATTGGAAGGGATGTCATGATTTGAAAACACTCCACGAAACCGGGAAATGTTTTGCCAAACAATTGATATGGAGGTTTGAGAAGATGGGGATTCGCAAAACCTCAGCCAGCACTGCGACTTTCCGGGCTAGAATTCTTCTGGTTTTGGCACAGGTCTTTCGGTAAAGTAAATATTTTTCCATACAAATATTATAGTGAATGCCTATTCTGCTTGGTTTCTGACTTTTTAACAAAATCATTATATAATAAGGTAAAATTTGTAGAATCAACTATAGGAGGGGATAGAGTTTTGGATTCAAGGATTTGGGAGTAGTTGATCCAGTCAGCCTCAGAGAGCCTGAATCGTTGGAGGGGTGGAGGACTTGGATAAGGAGGAGAATGAAGAAGGAAATTAATTATTATTGGAAAATGGTCACTACCATAAGAGAAAGGCAGTACTGACCAGGAGAAGAAACTTGTTAATGAAGGGGAGGCCAGGGATAGGTCAGGAGCATTGGAATTTTGGCCAGGCGGTGCCCTACATGGAGGTACAGGTTATTATCATCAATAAGGTCAAGGAAGTGTGATGATAAGGGATCAGCGTAATTGGAACCCCACAAAGGATGGTGAAAATTAAAATCTCCACCGACTATGTGGGGGCTAGGGATGGTGGAAAGAATGGATTTGAATTCAGAGATAATATTAATATTAGGATGAGATAAGCAGGAAATAAAGATATATTTTTAGCTCTGATGGCCACTATGTGCAAGTCAGAACTATGGGAAGGGATAAGAATTTGTGAGTAAGTGATGGATCTCTTTACCAGAAGGGCACAGCCTGCCTTTCCGTCATCCCTGTCATCTCGGAAGCATGAATAGCCTGGGAGCCTATACAAAGACCCCGGTTTTAACCATGTCTCTGAGATGGAAAGGATCACGGGCTTATACAGATTTACCAAGTAAATTAAGTCATGTTTTTTGGGACGGACACTTCTACCTTCTACTGGAGAGAATTATGAAATGAAAGATTGTAGGAGTGGCTGTAGGAGGACAATGACGTCGTTCGGTTAAATTTAAATTAGAGAGATCAGATGAAAATTGGTCTGCATACAAATTAGCACGGAATCGGTGTAATCAGATGTACGCAATGCTAAACGCCGTTATTTCCAGGACAATATATTTAATTCTTCTCCTGCTGATATCAGGAAGTGTCTTGGAACACTGGATATCGGTAAGTCGCGAACGTCAAACCTTATTAATTCCATTAGTTTGGATCATTTAAATCACCATTTCCCTACCACTCCTACTTTAGATCACCAGACGACATGTAACACTATTTCCTATTTAAATGGGTTGACGCGGCCTTCCAATGAATCGTTTAAACTTTCTCCAGTTACTTCCGATAATATCAAAAAAGCTATCCTTTCTATAAAATCAGATGCAGTTGGATGTGAGTAAATAGACCGAAGAATGATTGTTCCTATCCTAGATTTCCTTCTCCCAACGCTTTTAATTTTTTTTTACGATCAGAATCATTTCGATGTTCCTGGCGTAGTGCCCATGTTCGTCTTCCTAAATAGTCTAACGCTGTGCTTCTCACAAATTATCGACCTATCTCTATTTTGCCCTTCCTATCTAAAGTACTAGAGTTTTGTGTTCATAAACAAGTTTCTGGCTTCATATTTAATAACAAACTGATTAGTCCATTACAATCGGGATTTAGGCCCGGACATAGTACCACTACTGCCCTTCTTAAAGTGACTAGCGATATAAAGGCTGGCATGGATAACACCATGGTCACAATTCTGGTGCTTATTGACTTTTCTAATGCCTTCAACACCGTTAGTCACGACATTTTCCTTGCAGTCCTCTCCCATTTTATAATTTCAGAGGAAGTAATGGAATGGTTTTCATCTTATCTTCGAGGGCGCCAGCAATTAGTTATTGTCGATGAATTATCTTCATGCTGGCTGAACCTTAAGTCTGGCGTACCTCAAGGTGGTATCCTTTCCCCACTTTTGTTTTTAGTATTTATTAACTTCGTATTTATCATCTCTACGCCGATGACCTGCAGTTAGATGTAGTAGTTGACAAAATCAATAAGGACTTGGCTTCAATAAAAATGGTGTCACGTAGTTTGATAGTCAATCCATCGAAGTGCCAAGCAATTATAATCGGCCGTGCCCGCAATTTGAGTAAGGTGGATCTGGCTGCGCTTCCATGCTTAATTTATGACAGTTACAGAGACCTACATTTTTAACGTTAAGACAAATTCCGTTTAGTCTTATCGTTAAAAATGTAGGTCTCCAGATAGATAGAATACTAAATTGGAATAGCTAAATCGCAAGTGTGGTGCTGAAAGTTATAGGTATCCAGCGATGCCTTTACAGATTTATAAGTTTTGGTCCATTCAGGCGTAATTGACGCATGTGCAGGCCCTGATTTTCCCTATTATCGATTATGGTGACGTGTGCTATCTGAATGCAGATCACCTCAATAAGCTTGACCGACTACTAAACAACTGCATTCGATTCGTATTTAATCTTCGTAAATATGACCACGTTTCTGCACAAAATTCCGAACTGAACTGGTTACCTATTCGATATTAATTTCTTAACTCTTCTAGTACTCCGTCCTATATATATCTTCCCAATTTCAATACTCATGTGATGTCAGTAACAAAAATCTTCGTTCGACGCATACGCGTCTACTCCAATGCCCTAATCACCGTTTTGACATCGTGCACTCCTGTTTTTTCGTTCAATCTATCCTCTTATGGAATACGCTACCCCCCGAAATCAGGATGGTGAGGAGTAAAATGACTTTTAAGCGTAAAGTAAAAGAGTACTTGCTTAAGAACGTATCGCCAGATTAATAAAAACGTCAGATATACTTTTTATTATGATGTATATACACATATGTATATTTATATCTATGAACGTATATGTATTTATGTATGTTTACTTATTTATTTTTAGTTATATATTTATATCAAAAATTTAATTTACTAAAACTTATATATTTGCATCTCCCCACTTTTCGTCACCCCAAGATTGACTGGCAGAAAATGCCATCGGCATTAAGTACGCCTTTTTACAATTTTGTGCATGAAGTTTTAATAAATAAATAAACAAAAAGATATTAATCATTCATGAACCACTTCATACATACAAAAAAAAATGCTGTAAAGCTATCCATGCAAAACCCATTCTTATCACGTAACACTTTTTCATATATAAATAAGTGTCTAATAATTCAAATAAAATCTTTTGAGACAAAATACAGGAAAACTGAACGCTTAGCTAAGCTATCAGCTAGGACTTAAAGTTCAATTATTTAAATCTTATTTTTTTAAATATTTAATCAGTACTTTTCAATCATCTATATTACATAATTAAAACAGTTGTTAGGGAAAATACCAGTGCCATAAAGTGCAATAAAATACCTGCACTGGTATCTTTTTCACACATCTTAGTCATCAATTTTATGTCTAACATAATAATAATCTTTTTTAATCAATGTAGACTGTACATTTTGAAGCACTGACGTAATTTATCAAATCATTACCTATGGTATCTATATAGCCAATCTTAACCAGGCTTAAGGTCTCTTTCTTACTCCTTCGCGGTGTTAATACCTTTTTAGTACATAAATGTATTTGACAAATATATATAAAGGTTAGAAAGAGTATAAGTTAGTTAGTTATAGTTATATTAAGAGTTAGTTAGTTATATTAAGAGTTAGAATTCCTGTTTTAGCAAAAATGACCTGCGAGGACTTTTGGAGACCCAGGTTAGATTGCCCGATCAGTGTTCAACCCAGCTACTCTAATCCTATGACGTGATGTAATATAAAGTACCTAAAATTAGAGTTATTCTAAATTCAGAGTAAGTTGTGTTTGCTCCATCCGCACAATCAACGTCCGAGCGAAGAGAGAAATATTAAAATGTTCGCCGCATTCGGCATTTTAGTCTGTGAGTTCATTTGTTTCACTATAGAAATGAAAAGAACATTCATGTTTTTCACGATTAACAAAGTTTGTGTATATTTCAACTCGTTACTTACGTTACTTTGATGCATTTCTAATTTTAAATATGCATCTTATAAACTTTTTGTATTCAATGCCACAACATTTTCACATCAATTTTTCCTAAATAAAAGTAATTAAAATCTTCAAGAAAGAAAACCTGAATTAATACATATAAGTTTATCGCTCCTTAATTTACATAAGAAAGCGAGACGTTATTTTAAGTTTTCATTAATTTCGTTTATGGTGTCAAGGCAATAAATATTATCATATGCTTTGTAATTATAACATTTACCTATTTAAGTCAAACCTTATTAATTGAATTTGACATGAAGTGACGTCTATTGCAGTCTTTGTTATAGATGATATTAGGTAAGTTAACTGATTTTCACATTAAAATGTTTTTCTAAAAAAATCCAAAAACAAAGTGAGTATCCTTTGATATAATTCAAATTTAAATTTAAGTTACCTTTTACAATGAAAGTTATTACAAAAATTCAAAATTAAAATTTTAGTAACATCTGATACGAGCATAAAAATTATTTAAAACTCGGTAAAATCAGGGTCCTATGACATGGACAAAATTCAACAAATCCTTTTATGTAATCTAATGGGGTGACATAACCGTAAAAAGTAGATGTAATTTCATTTTATGTCACTCGAGCTACGAATGGGTTCATTCGGTGTCATGAAGGAATGTGGGCCTGTTGCAAATTTTCAGTAAGTTTATACTCGAAGTAACTTACTACGTTTATACTACGTTTTTAACATATAAAATATTTAAAAAATAATGCAATGTATGAATTGTATTACAATTCATCATTCCCTAAAATCAGAAAGAGAAAGTTGATTCCATAAATATTATTTGTCAAATTTTATGTGATAAAACAAGAAAACATATATTAAAGAATTTTTTGATGTCTTGAAAAGGTTTAATTATTGCGTTTCCTTGAAATAACAACGCATCCTCATAATAAATAACACATAAATTAATTTAAAATTTTTAGTAATTTTTAATAATTATAAACATACTATTGTCCAATCTAAAACAAAAAATGGAATGAATTTTAATAAAATCTTATCTCCATTATTAATATGTATTCACGAGTTAGTGTATTTCGGCTATGTGTTTATTTTGTTAATTATCAACCTCTGTTTGTACGGACTTTCAAAACTACGCAGCTAGCAACAATAACAAGTTAGCTCAACGAGAGCTCGGGCAAATGAACAGTTGACGTTAAAAAACAATAGGTCCATATTGTTTAATTAAATTTGTATTAAAACTGTTATGTTATTTTCTTTTCAATTTCAATTTAATAATCAATAACTTCTTGCTTGTGTTGTAATTTTAGATCTTATAAACAAATTAGTATAATGCTTTACACAAAATGCTACCATTCTTCATTCAATAAATAAAAGAATAAGTCAATGTTAAAATAGCCCAATATATTGTTTTACAGTTTTTATGAAACGAGTTAATTAACGAGATTACTGAGAGCAGTAATTGAAGAACAGATTAATACGGTGAGGTTATGTGTATATTATCTGTCTTATGCCCACAAACGATGTATGGCCCATCACGCATCAACATTGCGTGTGGTAACCCATTAGCAGCTCTGATTCATGATTTGCAACTTGGATAACAATCTAAACAATGCAATTTACCCACAGCCTAATAGATATTGATGGAAATATTAAACTGTAAGTCGTGTGAAGTTTAAAATTGACTATTTGCATGTATTACTAACATCAGATAACATTGATAGTATTGTTACAAGGAATTCATTAGTTGTTTTACTGATTTTCAGTACACCGACAACAAAGCATTGGTTTTATTTATTCAATAGGAGGTTTCGTAGCTCCATAATAGTGTTGCGTTAAAAAATGTAAGTTTAAACACAATTTAGTCTTCTCTGACGCCAATAAAGTCCGCTCAGACAGTACAAGAGCGTTTTAAAGGTGAACAACTGTAGTCTTAGGTGGAACAAAGAAAACGCTGACTCATTAACGAGAAACACGACTCGGCCATAAGTTCTTTATAGTACGTTTTAGTCTAGTACTAATCCATACTCCGTACAAACACAAGAATTATTTCACGTTTTTGTGTTTGATTCGCGGAAGATCAACCCTTTTTTTATTTAATTTGGCATTTAAAAGTTTTTCGATATATTTTACAATCTGTAAGATGTGCTTTAGTTAACAGGCAAAACATGTCGAATACCCGGTTAATTACAATATCAGTGTATTTATTAACTTATATCATAATAAAGGATATATAATTTTCTTAATAAATTAAAAAATAACTCTCTCAATGTTGTAAAGAAGATATCAAACTAAAGTTTTCAAGAAAATAATTGAATTTCTCTACATATGCATGCAGAGAAATTCAATTATTATAAGAAAATTTGAAAATTACCACAAAGCAGCAACAATAAATGGTGAATAAAGTGTGTGTAAATATAGACGAAAAATAAATAAAAAAGACGAAGTGATTTGAAGCATTTCTCGCGTTATGCGAGTATTCATAAAATTAATAAAAATAACCTGTTAGGTGCAGCTGTTTCTGAATGTTAATTATTTCAAAAAAATACATCGCACATTCTATTCATTGCACAAATATACTCACGATAACAACATATAAATCACAGCAAAAACTAACGCCAAAAATATTTAACAAAAAATAAAAACATACAAACTATAAATGTAGCCGTATAACATGCCTATATCCTGTAAAAAAGAACTTTGAACACTATGATACGCCGTACGTAAACTTACGGTAATTCATTAGCATTTCACGTATAATACATTACTTTGGTATATATCCGAAACTTCACCTTTTATTTGTTAAATAATGCAAACAAGACACGGAACGCGACATTCAACGTTATATACCAGTTAATCAATTACCTACGAGCTGTGTTTATATTTGGTAATAATAAATGCATTTCTTTAAGAAACGATATTCTCTGATCTAAAAACTAGTGTTTCATAAGGTAAGTAAAGATGGTTCTTTTTTCATTCCATAACAGATTCTTTGTTATAATAACGTTATTTTTAAGAACAAATAACGTTTTTTTTTCACAGTACTTATAAAGCAATTATCACAGTTAAATTTCTATATGAAACTCAGCATCGATACACATTAAATGGACAATGTGATATTAATATTAAATTGCATAACAATTTTAAGGATTTGGTTGTTCTGACTGCAAAAGAAATATCATAACCATGACTGATATTTGTCAGTATTATCATCATCATCATCATCAGCCTTTAATAGTCCACTGCTGGACATAGGCCTCCCTAATACACCCTATCCATTTGGGGTTTTGGACCGTATCCCAACACGCTGGCCCAATGCGGGTTGTTGGGTGACCCTTTTACATGCCCATCCGACGCATGGATCATCTTACTTTCTTAGACAATTGGGTGATCGGCCCAAATTGCCCTAACCAACTAGGAAACAACAATGAAAATTTGTTGAGTCCCAGCAGGATCGAACCCACGACCTCCGGTTTCTAAAGCACACGCCCATACCACTAGGCTACGGAGGCAGTCTGCAGTATTTATTCAATTATCAAGTCCAATAATAGCTCCTTTCATATGTCGATCAATATATAAAAGCACGATAATCAACTAGCTTCTTTCATAAAGTAGTGATTCAATACATAATACAACCTGGATAATCTCAGCTATTTTCAAAAATAGTTAATTTATAAAGAATTAATAGCTATATTTAAAGATAGAAGTAGGCTCCAGCGTTTTATCGTTTTTTGATAAAGTGACGTGATGCCAGACATCAGAAGTTTTCACTTTATGATGTATGATATTATTATTTCATAAAAGCACAATGACAAAAGACACAATAGTGATCCGCATCGAGAATATTTTATTACAAAAGCTACGGTTTTTCTTAGGATAACACGACGAAATAGATTAGCAGGTGCTCTGTCCATCGACATCATGAAGATCTTTCACTTTTTGAATCGTGTGATCGCAAAATCAACTCGAATTGGCCAAACAAACAAGTAAACAACCATAAAGAGTCGTTGAGTAACGCAAATTAAACACCCAGACTTAGTTGTCCTGAAGCTCAAGCATATACCAGTAGTTTATGGATTAACTAATAATAGCTATTATTCTGATCGATGGAGCAAAGTCTGTTGGTTTATTGATTCGATATTAATTGCTCATGAAATGACCTTTAATTTTTAGTACGTCGTTTATATCATATTCCTGTAATATTTCTCGCAAAATAATAACTTTGTGCATATCAAACATTACAATAAATATTCAATACCATAAATTTGAGTAAGCAATATTTAATACTGTTTCCCAATGACTTATTGTGTAAACGAAGTCTCATTACACAAGAATGATTTTATAAAAATAGAACAAATTAGACTGCCAATAATCAAATTGAAGTCCATTACCAAATTAAACAGCTGTTTAGCATCATTACCAGAAAATTTTGCCAAGAAAACACATAACTAAATTCCAAAATAAAAATGCGTCTAAAATAGGCAAACCTTATTGATTTATGCTGTACTAGAATATAATATTTATAGTACCGAGTAAAAACTGATCTAAAAATAATTAAAAAAGAGTTATCTAAGTATATAGGAGGTAATATAAACACTAGCATAGATTTTCCACTAAAAATATTTTTTAACTCTGCATTATAATCTTCGTTTAAATGTTGTACGTGTAAATACTTTAAATAATTTGTTATAACATAATATTTTTATAAATAAAAGGCATATTAGACCAAACATCATAAATTATAAAAAAATATAATCCCTAACAACCGACTACAATTTACATGTGGTAGAAGAAGTATAAAGGAGAGCTTCTTGCGTCTGCACTGATAGACATAGTTTTCGGAATTTTTTTTTGTAAAGCTGTAGCGTTGATGACCTGAGATCCCTTCACACGCAACTGCCAGTTAATTCCTACCGTACACTGTACTAATAAACATTTTAATACAAAAAATAACTAACCAAAAAGTTTATTTACGATACGTGCTAAGTAACTTAATAGATATTTGAGAAACAAAAGCCGCGAGCGTCTTTGTTTCAGGAGTAACGAACGATAAGCATTTTAAGGTAAACAGTTTTACAAATTGCAATCAGACACAGTGAAAGCATATTAAAGATAATACAGTTCAGGTTCACATCAAAATTCCTCATTCTATGTACATAAAATGTACCAAAGACAACATTTCAATGAAATAAATACCTTAAAAGTCATCAGAGATTTAAAAAACGGTAGCAGAAAACGCGACGCAATTTCGTACGGAGAGCACGATGTTACCTGTTTATATTGCGTAGTATGGCTGTTGAGGTCAGTCATATTTTTCTGTTCAAATTTTATCCGCGAACCATACATTGAAATAAAAAACAGGCTAACAAAATCATAAATCAGTTCATGTAATTTTGGTTCTTGCTCTTAAAGTACTAATAGCTACGTTGTGCAGATGTGATTTGTTGTAATTATTACGGTTATACTTATTTTATTTTATTAATAAAAATTAAACATCTTTTTTAATTATATTTTTTACATTTAGAAGCAGGATTACCAGATCTTGACCGAACTTTCAAATTAAATATTTCTATTTTTGAGAAGACCTTTTTTGATTAGTGTTTTTTGAAAAGGTACATGCGGCGCGATTACATACTGCCCATTTCTTGGATTACATAGAGAATTATACCAACTATTACATTGGATTTAATCGATCACAAATCTTTCGTGAATTTTTTGTGATTAGACAATGCTGAATAAATATTATTTTAGCGGTACTGCATTATTTCGTAAAATTATTTAACTTTTGAAGAATCCTAATAATATAACTTTATTTTCGGTTAATGAAAACTTTTCACTAATGTAAAACGTTAATCACTTTATAGCGAAAAATACATTAATAAAAAAAGAATTCAATAAAATACCATTTCTATATTAAATTTCATCAAAAAAACAATGAACTTCGGCAATGTGGTTAGTTATCACGATATTTTGTTAAGTATCAAACCCATTTAGTACGGACTTTCGAAATACGCAGATAGCAACAATAACAAGTTAGTTTAACGAGAGCTCGGCAAACGAACAGTTGACATTTAATTACGAATGGTAAATATTATTTCATGCAATTATTTTTAAACTGTTTCTTATTCAAAGGACATTATTATGTGAATATAACAATTTCAGAGAATCCATATTAATGTATTCTTATAGCACACCAATTCAGATTCGTAACTAATGTTACATTTGTTATCTATGGTAGCAAAGTGGCGTCGTACATAGGTTGTTGTTATTTGCTTCCGTTGTATAATTTGGCTAAAGTATGCTTTAAAAAAATTATACCAAAAAAGAAAATCACCATACCTTTTCTTAATTGAAAAAGCAATAATTTTAAACCATTTACTAGGTGACGATTTATAGTTGTTCAAATTCACTAATTATTATAGTATGGATGAAATATTCGTATTTAACCACTAACTACCCACTACGTAATTTTAAATAAAGTTGATAATATTTTGTATAATTTTTTCAGGTTTAATATAAATGCATAAAGACATGCATCGTGCTACTTACTTCCGATAAAAGAATACAAGTTTTCAACATAACTTAATATTAATGTATTATGTTATCTTCAATAACATAATACAATAATTTAATAAAAAACAAGGATTTTGACAATTTGCAAAAGGGAAGAGAGAAATTAAGCAATTACAATATGATAAACGATTGGTATGAAAATAATGGCGTTTTACCATATTTCGTGTAATGAACGCGCTTGTACCAACGTACGATATATGGCCGACCACGCATCAACATTGCGTGTGGTAACCCATTACCAGCTCTGATTCATGACTTGCAACTTCGATAACAATCTAAACAATGCAATTTACCCACAGCTTAATAGATATTGATGGAAATATTAAACTGTAAGCGGTGCGAAGTTTAAAATTGACTATTTGCATGTATTACTATCATTAGATAAGTAATAATAGTTTTAATCTAGAAAATCATTATTTGTTTTTATTTATAGACGGTGCACTATCGACATTGCATTGGTTTTATATATTAAATAGATGATTTTATGGCTACGCTGGTGTGGTGCAATACTTGTGACAATTCAATCCTCATTTCGAATATAAGGTGCACTAAGGAGGGACAAGTGCGTTAATATTTAAGTTGAACGACTGCAGTCTGAGGTGGGACCATAAAAATGCTGACTGCATGGCATCCATTGCAGCAAATACGCAAGTCTGTCTTAAGAACTCATTGTTGAAGAAATAATTTAATATGTATTAAAGTCGTAAATTATGTAAATACAATCAAAAGTAGAAATGTAAAGATAACGTTTTCTCCTTATCTATATTTAAAAAATAAGTACTTTTAAATAAGCAAGCAATTGTACACTAACAATAGTTGTAATAAGTCGACTAAAAAGGAAGTTTTTACGATTACAAAATTTCAATGCCTTGTTTACATACTAGTTATATATTTCTATAATAATAATAACATCAAAATAATATAAAAAACTCTAATGTTTCAAAAAATATATAAAAAATCGAAGCCATGCACAATTTATAATCTAGTACAAGTTGAAAGCAAGTGACAATGAGCTTAATATACAATATTGTGCCGTAACGAGAAAATGACATTAATTCATCAGCGCTTCACGTATAATACATCACTTTGATTTATATCCGAAACTCCACCTGTTATTTGTTAAATAATGCAAACAAGACACGGAACTCGAGTTGTGAAGCTAAATATCCGTTAAACAATTATCTAAGAGCTTTTACTATAAATTTAATCGACTGTTACAAGTCGACTGTAACCACCCGTCGGTTATTGAGTATTACATTGTACAGGCTTGACCGTATTTTACCTACCAGACTTTGTCGTGGACACATGGACTGAAACGGCAATAAAAAGTTTGAATACATGTTAAGGCTTTCTTTGTTTGTTAAAAAGGTAAAGTAAATAATAACAACGTTTATGTACTTTAAATTTTATTATGCTAGGAACATGGTCAATATATAATTTGCTGTTAGAACATTAAATAAACCTAAAGAAGGTTAAAATATTTTTTCAAATCGTTACAAAACACTGGTAAGAATATCCACAAATTGGGTAATTTATTTTAGCACTTATTTTATACAGGTCCGACTCTAATAAATTATTCATTGTGAGAACGAAGTCTCGTGACGCAAGAGTGGTTTTATGAAAATAGTACAAATTAGACTTGCAATACCTAAAATGAATCATGACTAAATTCAGAAGCCATTTTAGCATTATTACCAAAAATCTTCTCCAGTCCAGTAAACACAACTAACTTTAAAAAAAATACTTTTTATGAATATGTTAAAAATAAATCTCAGACTTGAAATAAATCAGAGAAAAGTTTATAAGTTGCTGCTTGTTATATGCAGTAACTTAAAATTTACCTCATAAAAATAACCTAAACTGCATATCTTACTGAGGGTTATATGTTTTGTATAAATAAAATATTATAAATAAAACACGCACACGAACAATGTTTACGTATTTTAAATCAGTCTTGTTATTTTTGTTATAGATAAAGGTAATCGTATAATCATTAAGGTTACCTATATATAAGGACAACTCTCGGTTCTTTTTAGCTTCCTCGTAGCTGGAACACGCTGCTGATACAGTGCTCCACCACTATGAAAAAATTCCCCTTAAAAAGTTCCCCCTTTTTAGGGGAACTTCAACCATACGTGTACCCATTAGCAGCTCTGACTCATAACTTGCAACTTGGATAACAATGAAACTTACCCACAGTTTAATAGATATTAGAGGAAATGTTAAACCGTAAGTTGTGTGAAGTATAAAATTAACAATTTGCATGTATTACAAGGATTAGGTAGACTTTTTTTCTATGTATTGCCTTGCTTTTAATGACATACCTTACACTTTCAACATTTTAATTGTATATATTATACAGACAATGGTTTCAGCTGGTGCATAAAACACACGATGTAAAGTGCAAGTGAATGCCCTTTTCGACTAAAAATACCGTACAAGTGCATCTATTTTTAATTTGAATTGCTGTAGTCTTAAGTGGAACAAAGAAAATGCTCACTGCATGCCTCTCATTACGATGAATACACGACTCGGCTTTACGTACTTAATGTGAAAGAAATGTTATCATATACGCAATTTTAAATTAAAGTTATTTTTATAACTATACCTAAAACTGCTTGTGATATTATATTTAATTTACCATATCAAATCCACTAATTTACGGATTTTTCGCGTTGCTTAAAATATATTTATTCCCGACGTTTCGGATTCTTTCAGCATCCATGATCACTGGGCAGACTAAGTTGGTATATGTCTGTATTTCAATGTTTCGAATAACCGTCAGAGTTATTATTTAAAATTGACATATCGTTCGTTCTTAATTTTAATGTTGGTTTCACAAAAGTTTTATACTCTGTGTTTAATTTTTGAAATGATTGGATCCCAGGAAGGTGGCAATGACCAACCATCCTCTCTATTAAAATTTGGATATTTTTAATTTCGTTCTTCCCAGATCATCCTTGGTATAAATCGATGTTCATTAGCCAGTATTTTTGGTTCATCAAATCTAATATAATGATTGGGCTTGTCTAGAACATGGTCACAGTGCAGATTTCTTATAGCGTCGTGTTAACATCAGCTATATTGTTCTTTTACTCTGAGTTCTTACTGGTCTTTTTGTTTTGTCCAATGTAGGAGAGACCACAATCACAGTCTAGTTTGTACACACCTGAGTGCCTGTGAGGGATTTCTTTCACGATGGTTGGCATTATTACCATAGGTAATAATGAGCAGATGTCTCACCATTGGACACAAAAAGGACCAAGTAGCTAAAGAACATATAGCTGATGTTAGCACCGACGCTAGAATCTGCATTTGTGACCATGTTCTGAACAACCCAATCATTATATTGATTTGATGAACCAAAAATCTGGCTAATGAGCTATCGATTTATACCAAGGATGGTAATAATGGCTAACCATCTGTAAATGTAAAATTCCTCTACAGGTACCAGGTGTGTACAAACTAGACTGTGATTGTGGTCTCTCCACATTGGACAAACAAAGACCGAGTAAGAACCAGAGTAAAAGAACATATAGCTGATGTTAAGCACCGACGCTATAAAGAAATCTGCAATTTGTGACCATGTTCTGGAACAAGCCAATCATTATATTGATTTGATGAACCAAAATACTGGCTAATGAACATCGATTTATACCAAGGATGGTAATAATTGGCTAACCATCTGTGAAATGTAAAATTCCTCTACAGGTACCAGGTGTGTCAAACTAGACTGTGATTGTGGTCTCTCCTACATTGGACAAACAAAAGACCAGTAAGAACCAGAGTAAAAAGAACATATAGCTGATGTTAAGCACCGACGCTATAAAGAAATCTGCAATTTGTGACCATGTTCTAGAACAAGCCCAATCATTATATTAGATTTGATAGACCAAAAATACTGGCTAATGAACATCGATTTATACAAGGATGATTCAGGAAGCTAATCAGAAATTAAAAAATATCCAAATTTTAATAGAGAAGGATGGTTGGTCATTGCCACCTTCCTGGGATCCAATCATTTCAAAAATTAAACACAGAGTATAAAAACTTTTGTGAAACCAACATTAAAATTAAGAAAACAGAACGATATAGTCAATTTTTATAATAATAACTCTGACGGTTATTCGAAACTTAATACAGACATATACCAACTTAGTCTGCCCGTGATCATGGATGCTGGAAAGAATCAGGAAACGTCGGGAATAAATATATTTTAAGTAACGAAAAATCCGAAATTAGTGGATTTGATATGTATAATAATCGCGTAAATAAAAGAAATAATTCATTTACCATTTTATTTATTAAAATAAAACAATGTAAAATTACAATTTTATTCATGCTTAGCAATTATTTGGCCTGATGTTTACCCTAAATAACGTTTCGTTTTATAAGACTTCCTTGTTATCCACCATAACTTTAAAAAAAATTTAAATAAATTTCTTATTTATTTTTATTTCCCGAAATATCTTGAGAAATAAGAAAAAAAATATTAATTAAAAATGAATACCTTAAACTACACGTAACAAGTAAAAAATTGGAAAAATGGTACTGATAACAGTTATCAATAATGTGTTTGAAACTAATTTGTAGAAATATTTTGAGACTGTGTATAAAATTTCAATAGCTATTACATAGAGTAATACCCACAAGGGAAGCGTTTCAGTAATATGACAAGGTTTTCTCTTAATAGTGGTATTAAGAATAATATTACAGACTGTGTTTATTTTCCTAAAGGAACTGCTACCATAAACCTTTTTTCTATTTAAGCAAAAAAGGTTGTAATACTACTCAGATTTTTATTCTATATTTGTAAATACATAAAATTTTGTCTTTTCTCCGATTAACTCATGGTAACGTAATCTGTTGTGTTCTGAAACAAAATGTCTGAATTATACTTACCGCATTTGTAATTATTTGTGTATCATCATCATAAGCCTCTGATAGTCTACTGCTGGACATAGGCCTCCCCTTATTTACCCCTATCCATTAGGGGGTTTTGGATCGTATCCCCCCACGCTGGTCCATGGATCATCTTACTTTTCAGACAATTGGGTGATCGGACCAAATTGCCCTACCCAACTGGAAACAATAATGAAAATTAGTTGAGTCCCCGCAGGATTCGAACCCACGACCTCCCCGCGTTTCTAAAGCACACGCCCATACACACACGCAGTTTCATAAATAAAACATAAAATAAATTCTTATATGTTAAAATAAAAACATTATAAATTAAATAAAGGTTGCGTCAGTGAATAGGTTACGCCCGCAATGGAGAAATTAAAATTTACTACAAAATTAAAACTGTTTATTATATTAAACGACCAAAACTTACGTGAGACATTGCCCTTAAAATATATACTACAAACGGCTGAACTCCCATGGAATCGGTATTGGTGCTTAGTTTCGGACCTATCGGAGGTCCTTCATCAGGACGAGTTGAATAACTTTTCGGCCACTTCCTGTCTCACTCTCATTGCATATTATATTTTCATAAAATGATTTTTGTTATCTGATCTTTTGTTATCTCTTTATTTTCTGATTCGTTGATGAATCAATTAGCATAAACATTAAAATAAAACCTAAAGTCATATTCCTAAAGATGTTTGCAGAGCTTCAGCAATTAAAACGCTAATAAGTCCACACTCCTGCCAATATTATATTAAAGTTTAAAATATGTTCGAATTTATTATTATATATTTAGTTTGTTACTCATACACTAATATCAAGTGTATAAAAAATCAATCATTTGCAAATTATTCCGGAATATATTGAAAAAAACCTAGAATATAAAATGAACATACGACCCGCACATATCGAAAGCAAGGGAAATTAACTTGAGTACTATATTATATACCGTAAGGGAACTATAAAGTTAATTCATCAGCGCTTCATGTATAATACATCACTTTGATTTATATCGAAAACTCCACCTGTTATTCGTTAAATAATGCAAACAAGACACGGAACGCGAGTTGTAAGGTTAAATATCCGTTAAACAATTACCTAAGACTTGTTCCATAAATTTGATTAAATGTAACAGTTTCTCATCGACTTGGCCATAGTTAACATATTCTGTTTCCTAACAATATCGTTATGATTTGTTAATTAGGATTGGTGAAATAATTGTTTTTATATTTAAAATTATTAATAAAATTGATTTAAACTATTAAACTGTATATGTGCCTATTTTTTTGCATCATGTTGTTAATTTGGCTAACGTTGAATAAATAATATTATTTATATGATATTCATAATATGTACAACTTGAATACTAAACATGAAACTATAAAAGTGGTGATATGAAGTTAATTTTGGGTTTGAATTTCTTTATAATTTTAGTGTTTTACAATTATTTTATTTTACACTTCATGCGCCAAACAGTTAGATAATGAGTTGTTTTATTTTTTTTATTATAAAATATGCTATACACCCATTCATTTATTTATAAAAATACCAGCTGTTACCCGCGACTTCGTCCGCGTCGAATAGAAGACATGCGAGCTGTATATACTGTATAATAATAAAATTATGTGTAATTATTTAATATGTCTATAATTAGACACAAAGTATCATGGTATAATATTTAGACGGACAGACGGACACACGGACAGATAGACAGAGTCATTTTCGCATTTATAATATTAGTATGGAACGGTGGATTAATAATTCACCAAAACTTATTGATAGACTAAAATTGAAATTTATACCCTACAATAAAAAAATATCATAATTTATTAATCCTTCAATCATAAAACCACTTATCCCATTGTGTCAGGCCATTGTTGCCATTTCTGTAGTTTAATTCTGCAAACTACGTATGTAAGTATCTATTGTTTTCTGTTGAAGACTTTGTTACGCTATCCATGGCGATATTATTATCATTTCTTCTTGATGAGTACTCCTAATTAATAATGCTTTATTAATTAGGCGTACTTTCTAAGATTTTGTATCGTTTCTTCAAAATTTTGACTGTCGTCGTTGTTCTCTTCTTCTATAAAGACCATTAAAATAAAAAAAAAATACGGAACTAAGGCTGCTGACAGAGGCCTCTCTACCTGCACGCCATCTCCATTAGGTTTTGGACCGTAACCCACCACGCTGGTCACCCAGGACGCATAGATCTTCTACTTTTCAGCAAAAATGCCCTAACCAATTAGGAAACAACAATGAAAATTTGTTGTGTCCCCGAAGGTTTCGAACCAACGACCTCCGGTTTTCAAAGCACACGCCCTTACCACTAGGTTACGAAGGCAGTTAAACATTATATAACGAAAAAAATACCTGCTAGTGAATACACTGCACCATTCAATTTAACAAACCTTTTGAAGACCTAAAAGTTCTTGAAATAAAACTGGTCGCAGAGATAACAAGCGAGAACTTACCACTTTTGCCGACAATAGAAAAAAATTATGACCTATATTCCTTTTAAGGTTAAACCTTGAAAAGATTAACAAGCTTTCAAGCAATTTAATTTTTCAGAGTAAAACAAACTTAATTGCGTAAATAAACAATTGTTAAATAGTTGTTGTTACACAACGATCAATAATTGTAGTTATGACTGTACATATTTGTTTTTTTTTTAATCTTAATGAAAATAATATCAAATATATCTATCTACATTAAGCGCGCAAATAAAGTAACACACTTTGTGCTGAGTTTCAAAACAACATGCTTAGTGATAAAGATATTAGGCAATGAACTTTTTAAATGGTAGGTACAGTATTTTTTTCATAAATATTGAAAAATGCATGTGAACATTTCAGTGAAACATTTTAATTAGTAGTTGAACTCTTAATTGTTTCAATTTGTTGCCAAGTTTAATAATTCAAACAGTTACTATGAGGCCTTCGTGAATACTGAGTTACGATCGTAGACGAATGTCTATAAAAGATGTTTATTAAAAAAGCATAAATAAACATTGGTAAAAAACGATACCATAGACATTAATTCTAACATTTAATTTTAATTACTCCAACTTAACACCATTTCTCTTACTCTCTTAAACTAAATGACTAAAAATTTTGTAACTGCTTAGACCTTTAAATACCCGTTTGTTTAATAAAACACTATGAGCCCACATAAAGTGCTGTTCGAAGTATTTTTCCTCCACGGTTATTAAATGTTGGAGAATAGTTAATAACGTATTCAGGCACAAAACTTAAGAAAAGGAAAATACCAATGTTTTTTCAATATTTATAGCAATTTATGTATTAAGACAATAGTTTTTTAGAAAACGTTCAAATTATACAAACTGCAGTGTATTAAACAGTGTTTCCTAATGTTTTAATTGATTAATATTTTTTTCACACATATTTGTTGGCAGTGTGATATCAAGAGCCAGAGGTGTTTTATATACCATTTACAATATTTTGGAATTCGTTATTCTTTCGATATCATATGTCATTCACATGTAATCTACTTTTTCCTCAATATTTTAAAACCAACACTTTGTACTTAGGCCTGGCATAGGGCCCTTTGCACGCTCATATTTTATATCGCTTTTCCAGGAGAAATAGTTTCTCATTTCACGGTTTTTGGTCTTTTTTTAGTTTTTTGATGTTTTTTATCACATAAGAAATTTAAGTACTTAAAACTTATAAATAAATAAAATGTCATCTGTGATGAAACTGCTAAAATATATATTAAAACAATGTAAAGTAAAATAACTAAATTTGCGTTCTGATTTACATTAAAATCAGCAGTGGATAGTTTACAATATATCTATATATTAAGTATAACCAAAAATAACTTTTACTGTAATGTAATCTTACTAGAATCGTATAATGAGATATTTTCAACTGACACTGTCAGAGATTGAAAGTGCATTCGACAAAATATTATAAAGGCAAATTTTATGCAGCCTAACATCCCATCCCAGACATGGTTTTTTAAAAATAAATCTTTTTTTAAATTAATCACCTCTATTTTAATCCGTTTACGCTTGAAACACGTGTGTTCCTCAGTATTTTTAGCCAAATTGTGCTTTCAGGATCATTCATTGTGCCAGCGTGGCTTAACAGAGGGTACATTGGAACACTTGTTTTTCTCCTGTACAAACCTAGTAGTACCTCTTTATGACATCGTCCCTCCTATAGTTCCCAGGCCTATCAACATCCCATAACTACTAACATTTAAAAAACCATGCCAAATTAAAACCCTTTGTAAATGCATTCTTAAAATAATATAAAACTTTAAATTTTTATCCTCTTCTTCTTTCTCCTCATTTGTTAGTCTGTATCATTGTTTGTTCTGTATCAAATATATGTTTTAACATGCTGTCTGTAGTTCTATACTTACTAACTCGTTGTATCTCAACCAATTAAGAGCCATTTTAACCGACTTCAAAAAAAGGAGGAGGTTCTCAATTGGACTGTATTTTTTTTATGTTTGTTACCTCAGTCAGAACTTTTGCCTGGGTGAATTGATTTGGATGTTTTTTTTTTATTTAAAAGCTGGTGCATCCCGTTTGGTCCCATACATTAAGTACACATACATTACATTAAGTATGCGCTCAACAAATGGACAATTAATAGCTCAATATCAAGCCAATCGATTTGTAGTCGGTTTGTTTTTGTCGAAATTTGATTATTACTTTATAATATCACCTTTTACTGATCCGTTTTCAACCAAATTCTTTGTGTCACCCTCAACCTTGACATTGGCAGAATCACCGAAACATTCTCGGTGGAGCCATTATAACTCAAAGGAGAAAAAGCAGAAAATATTAAAAATGCCTGCCTAACTCTAATAGATAAGAAGCCTTATAAGATAAAACAAAATGTTATTCTATAGAATAGTAGTAATAGTGTTTTTTTTTAGCAGCATATAACTGGGCTTTATCAATAACGATGTCAAAACAGTTCAAATACGCTTCTCAATTTTAAACTTGGTCATAATTTTTTGTCAACATTCGTTTGTAAATAAATTGTCCATAAATTTAAGAGTTATTTAAAAAGTTCAATTTAAGAGGGTATAATATATCGCTTCCCACTGGAATAACTGGTATGAGGCCGAAGGACGACCGACCATCACTTCTAAACATCTGAAAGGAACCCTACCCTTTCGTGAACTTCATTTGTAATACAAATATCAATATTTGTTTAACACGTCCTGCCTAACCTAAGGAAACATTGTTCTTTTTACCTAAATCTGGCAAGTGTCATCCTTTTTTAAATTATTCGCGTTATGAAGCGTATTTATTACAAAGCTATCCTTTGTTTTTCTAATCAAAATTTATTTTCTACGACTACTACTAGCTTTTTCGTTTACCTTTTGTAACGTAAGTTTAAATCTATAATGTTTTTGCTGAGAGATTACAGTTAGTGCTTTGTCAGGTAAAATAATATATGTACTGTGTAATACTCTAATTACTGCCAACATATGTAACGCCATTTATTACTAGTTTGATATGAAATACCATATTTTATAGGAAAATTTCTTTATTGATTTATAAAGTTTTTGGATCTTTAAAAAGCGCTGTATCTATCTCGTGAAATATTAATATAATAGAACAAAAGTTCTTTCATACGTATTTTCCGAAAAAAAGTATATATCTATCTCATCGAATATCAAATAGCTTATCAATACGAGCTGAGCTTTTGTATATCGTTAACTCTGATCTCTTGGAGCCGCATTCTATATATTTAACAGTTTTATTTCATCATCATCATTAGCCTGTGTAAGCCCACTGCTGGACTCTCCTAAAGAACGCCTTCACCGTATTAGGGCGTATTTGGACCGTATCCCACCACGCTGGACCGATGCGCGTTGGTGGGTGAACCGACTTTTTGCCTACCCATCCGACGCATGGATTATTTAACTTTTTAGACAATTGGGTGATCGGCCCAAACTGTCTTAACCAACCAATACAACGATAACAGAAAGTTGTTTCCCCGTGGGATTCGTATAAAATATCCCTCCGGTTTATAAAGCAATGGCCAATACCGCTGGGTTATTTACCTTTTAAGAAATCGCTTAAATTAATTAATTCTATAAAAAAAAGATAGTATCATAAGTCAATATAAATTAATATATTAGTCGATGATTATTGTATTTTAAGTTTATTGGGTGCTAGTAAGCCGTTAGCTTAAAGTTTTACATTGATTCATTAAATTAGTACAAGTATTCAAAAGCACGACAGCTTATGAAGAATTGCATGTCATCGTTGCATGTTGGTAAACAATTTTGAGTCAGTTTTATGTCTTGCGATTTTGGTTATGGGTAGCACGATGCAACCTGTTATCAACCAGCTGTAACTCAAACGGAACATTGTTCTGCTTTTGTATATTAAAAAACTCGTTTATTATATATTGACATGAATTTTGCGTTAAATGTAAAGTTTTAATAAAATTTGAAGTAAACCATATTAAATTGATTTCTAAAAATGTTATCCATTCTTGTTATTTCTCAATCGGATTTTTTAAGGATTTATCGCGTTGTGTATATTTAGTTTGCAAACCAAAACTATAAAAGTTCGCGACACAATTTTTTTAGCCAAAATAAAAATAAAACATTGTGAACAAGAGTGTATAAATAATATACGCGGTTATTTCAAATACATAAGGATACAGACATATTCCATTTCAATTTGCACCGTGACCATGAACGCTAAATGCTAACCGCAAGAAATCCGTTAAAAATTTATTTAATCTGTATATTATACGCAAAAACACAAGCAATATTACACTATTTCATTACAAAGTATAATAAAAATATACATGTAGAATATTGATATTGAACAAAATTGAACAACGAATAAACAATTAGTTTAGTTGTAGATTAATTAGTCAAGTTATAGATTTCCTATAACTTTCAATATCTCTTTCATCACCAAAGATCATTCCAGAAAGACTTGATAGGAAAATTTAACGCAAACATTAAAATTATGACTTTATTCATTATCTCATCTTTCTCATTCCGACTAATAATGGATATACACTGAAATAACATGGAGGTTATCGTATGACAATGAAACTGTGTCAAGTTCAAAAGCTTTCGATTTCTGTAGATGTTTTGTTACTTATTACGAAATACCTATTGCCAACGCTTTATTTATTTGGGGTAAGAAGATGAGTGTATCCGACTATAAAAGGAAACAAGTTAACTTTTCACGCAAAGCAATCAACAATAAAACGACTTAAATTGCTTAAATTTAACTTGAATTCATCATCGTCGCTTTTACGTTTGTGTCTGATGCTATAACAATATCTCATTTAAGAAATCTGTAAGATTATTGTTATTATTGCGGTTTTATAAACCGTTTGTGAAATTTTGATGTTTTAATTCTTTTATAGTTTAATGCGCAACAGTACATAAGTCATAGCATATTTTGTACAGATATTTTTTGCATAAAACAAAACATATGCACATATACAGATCATAATAAAAATTGTTTTTAAGTCAGAATAAGATTAGGTCAGAATCAATTTTTTGTTATGATTGTTTAATGCCAAATAAAGTAAAATAGATAAAATTAAACAAGAAAATTTTAAGTTTTCCTCAATAAACTACAATTTGAAGTCTACGTATACATATTATTTTTTTTTGTAACAAACGTAGTGTTCGGGAATTTCAACAGTACCTACATTACAGAAAGACCGCAATCAAAAACAGAGCAAACCGCATAGCAATCAATCATACAAAATCCTTTGCGTTAATCTCGCATTTTTTAATTGATAAACTTTATTTTTTTTAAGCCTTGATAATCGCGACAAACGAGGGATTTACAAACTTGGCTTTGTATTATAATTGGTAATAGACCTGTGCAGTCCACTGGGAATGTAGTTGCGTGTCACATTTACAGAGGGTGGGACATGATGACCTCATTTACAATACAATGAAAAAATATAAACACATCGTAGGCGGAGCAAAAGCACAGCTCATTAATTGTGGTTGTTTCTAATAGGATAAGCCAAGTGATTGCTGTTCGCAAAATATATGTTTAAATGCTCCGATGTAGTTAAACAACCTTAAATAGCTGAAGACAGTAAAACATAAAGGGTCGGACATACTTTTATTGTACTTACTAGTAGTAAATGAACTGATATGAATAGTTTAACCGATTTTGACTTGGTAATTTTGACTAAGCAACCCATGGCAATGAAGTGGCGACATACAGCTTGCGTTTTGCTTAAGAATAAAGGACTCACGACCCAAAAATACATTAATAACAGTCGACTAATAATAATCAGAATACATAAGAATTTTCTAATAAAGGTGTAGTTCTTCTTAAATTGTAACTACTGCACTTTGTATGATTATTTAAAAAAAAATTGATAAGGTGTTCTGAAACCGTATCCCTCTTTCCAGTGGTTTCTTATAAGTATTATATCTATCAAAATAAACCAAATTGGCGTGTCTTTTTGTTACATCAAAACAATCGTTTTTAAAGGATTTCAGTGTAGTTAGTTAATATAACTACCGAAAGATACACCAAAAAAATTGTTTGCTTTTCTTTCTGTCAGTTTGTTCTGGCTAATCTCTGGAATAGCTGGTCCAATTTTTACAGGGTTTCTCTGAAAGATTTCTTTTACAAGAAAGCTGGTGTAATGAGTACCTAAGGCTGCTTTTTCTTATAATATATATTTTTTTTAATTTTCACGCATGTGAAGTTGCGCGCCGCAGCTAGTTATAAAATAGTTATGTAAGTAAAATTCTTTATTATTGATTGACAAAGATATAAAAATAATGTTGTATACATGTCCTTGATACTCGTTTAATGTTTCTAAATATTTTTTCTGTTGGTCACTAAAATAAAATTACATAAACGCTTGCAGTGGCTCTTTATGTAGCGAGTTCAAAATAGGTCACAATTTTATCTTTTGTCAGCGAAAGTGGTAAATTCTCGCTTGTTATATTTGTGAACAATTTTGATGTCAGAAGCAGAGCTATTAGTTTTTTAAATGAGTTACCTGCATTAAAAAGTACAGCAAATGTCGAGTAACTTTTAAAAGATACATTCTTATTTAAAATGTAATAAACTTTTATCGCTCTTATAACATAAACATTGTTAAGAAAAACCGCAAATGTTTAATTTAAAGGATTAAGGTCGAAACCGTAATATTGTTTACATAAATTACGTTTATATATACAATATCACGGTTTAATTAAACAGTTATATAACTAAATTAATTAAAGCAGTTTGCGGTTGCGCTTAACTGACAGATACCGTACCTTGATTAAAAATCATTCCTCTAGAAAAATATATAAATTGTTTTACAAATAATCTAATATTACTATGAGACTGCTGGCTATAACAATTCGCGCCACGATTATAATATTGGTTATATTGCGTGGTCATAAATGATTACTATTTTTGATATATTTAATATATTTGTTATGAATTACGCTTTATATAGAATTTAATATAATATATGTTTTGTGATATAAAACATTAATACAGGTAATGCCGCCAAAATTCGGTCTTTTACGAGTCATACGATAAATCTACACGTGATGCAGCCGATTTCTTTAAATTTCACTATTTTGTATTACGCATGTGAAAAAGGTACTCTTTAAGTATTTATTGAGTCTAAGGCCACGAGACGTACAACAGACAATGCAAAGGTTTTATAACAATACTAGGTGGACCCAGACAACCCCTAGTACAAAGGGGACCTCCCTTTTTACTAGGGGTTGTCTGGGTCGGTACTACAGCAGTGCCTATTTCTGTCGCAAAGCGGGCGTTAGTGATACTCCTGGAATTGCCGTCGTCAATCAGGTGACCAAGCTGCTCGTCTGCCTTCGTATGCAAATAATAAAAACAAAACAAATGAAAATATTTTATGAAATTTTTATATTTAGGCTTCATTATAAATTGTGTAATGTCGACATAAAGCCAATACTTGCTAACAAAACTCGCAGATTTCAGAGTGTAAAATAACAATAAGAGCTATATCCACAGTTTTTAAGCATTATTAGTTCTATTTTCAATGAATTATTCTTGTATACACATGTTGTTGATTAATAATTAACGATGAATAATTTAAACAATAATTTGTATGACTGTAACTTTAATTATAATAGGTTATTAATGTTCTAATAAATAAATATACTCATATATATTTATGCGTGTACCATGTCTAAGTTTATAACATATTTTTTCATAGAAATGTATACTTTAAGTATATTTCGCTTAAACGAAAATAGTCCACCTTAAAAAATAAGAAATTACTTGTAATATTTTTAATTTTCTTAAAAATACAGGACGTTTTAATTGACACGAACGTAATGTTGTAAGCAAATAAAATTAATTAAATATTTTGCATCTTCGTCAAATGTATTTCGATAGTATACACATAAAAAGCATGCATTATATTTTCTGTAGAGCAGTAGAAAAAAGTATTATAGACTAAAAACAAAGTAGAAATTTCCACGACAGCTAGCTACAATATACTTTTTAACAAGATCATGGAGTCCATGATATTATTATAGATGTGAAAGTAACTCTGTCTGTCTGTCTAAACCATTGAAACAATTTAGGTGAAGTATGTACTTAATTACATACTTAGAATAGATTCCACGAAAGGACATAGGTTATTAATTGTTGCGATAAAAGTAGTCGAAAGGGTTGAAATAGAGGATGAAAGTTTATATGGGAATCCGTCTTTGTTAAACATAAAATGACAAAATTTTATGTCTAGATAGTGCCATAAGTATTTTTGTTTTAACAGTATTTGTGGTTTCAAACTGTACGAATGAGCATGAACTAGGGGTGGAGATAGAGATGAAAGTTAATGTGGAAATTCGTCATCGCCGAAGCTAAAGCCAAACCTTTGTCGCTAACGATAGACATGTACTACTATAGCATTATATTTATATTACTATGCAGCATATTTTAATACACTTCGCGGACATTCCTGCTACTCCGCGTGGATGAAGTCGCGGGTAACAGCTATAATATCTGTTAAAAAGTAAGTAAATAAATTCAATTCAACTACACTTATAAGGAACACGCATGGTTATTGTGTTAAAATATATCTGCTATATAGCTCCAGATATTTCACTCAAAAAAAGCACATAACAGCGGACTCTGCTTGTTGCCTCATGACAAGCAAGTACTGTAGTCACAGTACGATGACACAGCCCTCATAAGGTTTCCACTATTTAAAAAAATCTTACCCAATATAAAAAAAAATACTTTCAAATTAATGAACCGCCTCCATGGTCTAGCAATATAGACCCTTGCTTTATAAACCTTTGCCAGTGGTTTCCAATCCCGCGGGAAAACAACTTTGTGTTATCGTTGTTTTCTGGTTGGTTAAGACAATTTGGGTCGATCAACCAATTGTATCAAAAGTTAGACGATTCATGAGTCGGATGGGCATGTAAAATGTCGGTTCACCCGCGTACCCACATTGGACCAGCGTTGTGGGATACGGTCCAAAACCCCCCTAATGAAGGCGGCTCGCATTAGGGGAGGCCTATATCCAGCAGTGGTGTTAGTCCAGTGGCTAATGATGATGATGACAATTATTGAATGCTCTTAACTCATCTAATCCCAGTAAGGAATACAATTTAAACCAACTGTTTAAAAAAGGAATATTATATCTGTATATTGATGTGTCGAGTATATAGAATCAGAAGTCTAATATCTAATTATTCCATATAGAATAAAACGATTTAAATTTAATTTAATTGAAAGATATTTGATATTATTAAAAAGTATATATAGCGTTAAAATTTAACCAGATGAAAATAGCGCCATTAAAGTTGTACCAAAACAACTACGAATCTACATTTAGTTATTTGTTTTAGGTGACAAAATTTTAAGTCATACAAATTTTTTTTATTACCTGTACATAAAATATATAGAGTAACAGCTTCAATGCTTTAATGTCGTATATCTTATTAATTTTATAAACGTTGATACTTTGTGATTAGCTCGCATAAAATAAAAGTACGAGTAAAATACAAAAAAAAATGGTACAATCTCGCTTCATTGCATAAAATATTAAAAAAAGAATGTCATATCCCAGATTCGGCAGAAAGGAACAATGTTTCCTTAGGTAAGGCAGGAGGTGCAAAACAAATATTGATTTCTGCATTATAAATGAGCTTCACTAAAGGAGAGGGTTGCTTTCAGATGTGTACAAGCAACGGTCGCCTCATCTCGAATCATCCCATGGGAATCGGTAACTTACACTCTGTAGTAAGTGTACACTTTAGGTGGCTTTTTTACCTGTATGCATTTATGGAAACTTACATTTTTCCAATAAATTAAGAATATATATGTATAAAATTAAAAATTAACTCAATATTTTTCTTTAAAATGGATTTCATGGTTGGCTAAGTTTTAGATAAATTCTAATGACACTCAATTTTCATCAAATTCATTGATTTCGTGGCAATCGATAATATTTAAACTCTTTAAAAATATATGTATGTTTTACATGGTATATTTAGTAGAAATTTATGTTATCGTATACTAACAAAAATATTATTTGAGTAAATGACGACCCTGACGGCTATAGATCGTCGATGTAGCCATATGCGCATGAGATATTGTTAAGCGTAAGTACACCAAAGCACAGGTGCACTTTGATTTCTATCACCTTTATACTCTTCTTCTTTATGAATTACGTATGTATGTATTAGAGACAATTATATGCATATTCAAGTCTATAGTTAAATTATCCATCAAGAATAATTAATCCTTACAGAAAGTTACTTACTCTTTACTATTTTTTAATTTACTAGCACCATACAACTCGAGTGTTTAGTGTTCGTGGGGAAATAACATGCCTAAAACAAAATTTTACGACGCACGAATGCTGTGGTCGTAAAGTTTTTCATGTACTATTAAACTAAAGGTTATTTATAGGTCTGACCAGTAAAAAACTTCAGTTTTTATGTTAATAAGAAGAATATAATATAACATAAAAGCTGTAGTAATTGTTGAACATCTATCAATTCATTAAAAATTTATCGTGTTTCAATATCATTGCCATTAAATGTTTATGACAACGAGACAACGTATAGAATCAGAATATAGAAAGAGGTTTGAAAGTGTTAGTTATCATATCTTTTTTTTTTAATTTTAAAACTTACAAGGCGAATTTATTTTACATTTTATAACATACATTATTTATGAACGATATATGACATTAAAATATAGAGTATATTTTTTAAGATTTTATAAAAATAAAACTATTTCTTATCTTAAGACAAATTTAAGCCAATTTAGCAATAAAGTAAATATAAATTACTTTACCTAAATACTGATATAATATTGAGTAGGTAGCCTCTTTTGTTTTATAAGTGAATTTATTCATCAAAATGTGTGCTACTGTATTTGTTATTATTGAAATTTTAAATGTCTTATTTGGTTATAGAAGTATTACACTTGTTTATTGATTGTCAAGAATGCTACCACCAGAATGCGGAGTAGGACGCCTCTAACCTGAGAAGAACCGTCGAAAGAAAATCAGTGGGCTTTTTATGTCATCTTTTAAAATATTAACATTAGACATTTACATATATTTAACTTATGGTATGATTTATCATCATCATCATCAGCCTTGTGTTAGTCCACTGCTGGACATAGGCCTTTCCTAATGTATGCCTTCTCCATTAAGGGGTTTTTGGACCGTATCCCACCACGCTGGTTCGATGCGGGTTAGTGAGTGGACCGACTTTTGACATGCTCAACCGACGCATGGATCATCTTACTTTTTATACAACTGGGTGATCAGCCCAAATTGCCCTAACTGCCTAACTAGGAAACAACAATGAAAATTTTGTTGAGTCCCCGCAGGATTCGAATTCACAACCCCGGTTTCTAAAGCACACACCCCTACCACTAGGCTACGGAGGCAGTTATTTATAAACAGTTTTAATATAGGAATATGGGTTCAAGTTGAAACGCACAGAATAGACATTAACGCTTATCGTCCCAAATTATGTGTTGCTCTAGATACCTCGGTAATTATGAATGTACTTGTATACAAATTAGTTTCTTCTAAAAGAGAGTACAAGATGATTCTTAACTGCAAACATATATTTTTACCGATTTTACCGATCCTGTCGGTATATACCATAAATCGTTTCAAATGTATATTACGAGTATCTAAACGTTACTAATATCAAAAATATTGAAGATTATATAACTTCAGTGGAGGTCTCTTGCAACATGAATAATGTATACTGTTGACTTCATCATCATCATCATCATCAGCCTTCGTTAGTCCACTGCTGGACATAGGCCTCCCCTAATACACCCCTATCCATTAGGGGGTGTGGACCGTATCCCACCACGCTGGTCCAATGCGGGTTGGTGGGTGGACCTACTTTTTACATGCCCATCCGACGCATGGATCATGCCGTATCTTACATTTCAGACAATTGGGTGATCGGCCCAAATTGCCCTAACCAACTAGGAAACAACAATGAAAATTTGTTGAGTCCCCGCAGGATTCGAACCCACGACCTCCAGTTTCTAAGGCACACGCCTAAACCACTAGGCTACGGAGGCAGTCGATTAATGTATACTGTTGACTTATTCTAGTAAAATCGACCATCGTATAATAAGCTAAGCTTTTGTTCAGCTTACAGAGCATTTATATCTTTACGCCGTGTATTAAATAGGGTCATCAAGACCCACCCTCTCTTAAGTTGACACGCAACTACATTCCCGTGGGCACTGCAGAGGTCTATTAGCGATTAGCATTCAGCGCCAAATTTATATGTCCCTCGTTTGTCACCACTATCTGTGAATTTACTAAATAAATATTAATTTTAAGAAAAATTTCATGAATAACGTGTTTTTGTATTTTGATACTGACTGTGCTAATATTCATTTACCGTTAATTAAAAATTGTGAACAACATAACTATATTTTGTTAAGAATTTGTCTTGATCATGTAATGGAGGTGGAGTAAATAAGCAGCTATAAAATTTTAGTTATACCATTCACGTCCTTGACTTCAAGCTTTTTATTACTCATTGACATCAAAGTAAATGTTTCAAAATAATGAACATATGTTTTATCTTGTTGGTAAAATGTCTATACACTAAATAAACAATGCATAATAAAAATAGATTGTTTTTATTATTAGAACAAATAAATTAAAACACTACTACAATTAAAAATTGTTAAGTTATTCCGCTTATGAAAACCATTACAATAAGGATAAAGGATTAAATGCCAAATAAAGCAATTTAAGTACGTTTATTGTTGATTGCTTAACGGAACAAATTAACTTGTTTCCCTTTACAGCCTGTAACACTCCATTCCTGAAATATATACCGCGTTAGCAATAAGCATTCCGTTTGAAGTAACAAAATATCTCGAGAAATCGAAAGCTTTCGAGCTTGGCACAATTTCTTTGTTACACGATAACTTCCATGTCAATGTTTATCCATTGTTATTCAGAATAAGTAATGTATAGTCGTTAATTTATTTGGATAATAATGTTAGCATTTGTTACTAAGTTTTCCATCATCACAATTACTATCAACTTGGAAACATAATGTTTTATGGTTGAGGTAATACGAACACACATAATAGTTTTTTTTAAGATAAAATCAAAATTCCTTTAAAAAAGTATTTAAGATTCCTTTAGAAATGGTTTTATAGAGTATGGTATTGCATTTTAAACTTATTCAATTTTAACTGATAAAGTATTGTAATTGCATTTGAATTCCTAGTCTTAAATATACAAACTTTCACAACACTAACTTTTGTTTTATATGAATTAATGGCTTATACCAGGTTCCATTTGCCTGGTTATAATTATAAAATCTGCATAATAATTGACTAACTTAAGTTATTATAGAACATAGCAAATCTATAATGCCGGATCTTTATAACTCCGTCGTTTCTTTGCCTTCTTTGCGTAAATTTAAAAAAAAATCTTCATACAACTTTTTGACAAGTTACAGTTACTTAAAAATCCAAAAATACATTATATATCGACTCATGGGTGATTTATATTATGTTTATTTGTTTGATGATATTAAGCTGTACATATAGAATTGAAACGAAATAAAAAGGGGCACAGCGGTTCCTTAAAAGTTAAAATTACCAGATAGTCACCATTAGATTAAGTGTTTTAATTTTACACATATTTAGCGCGATAAATGTAGCTTTTTCTATAGTGGGCAAGGCAACGTATAAACAACAACGAACTTTACATCCGTAGTAGCCTTGCAGTAACAGCAGGCATGCCTTGAAAACTGAATTATTAATTGCTTTCTCAATAGAGTCCAAGCTAGACGTAAGTGCTTCTAGTGCTGGCATTTCTTTCCAAACACCGGCAATTCTTTCCTGACCTTTATGATTTAAACATAAACTATAAAAAATATAATGTGATGAACTATTATAATGACAAGCTGTTACTTAAACTTTTTTCTTTTGACCTTGTAATCGAAATTTAAAAAGAATAATGTTATAATAAAGTTGATTTTAATTACATTAAAATTGAAATAAATGCGGCGATCTTAATCATCCGTTACTTTTTGGTTAAGGGTTCCAGTTTGCATGGAATTTTTTTAGAACTCAAATTAGGCAGTCATTAAGAGGTCTAAACTTAATATTGTAAATGTTATTAAGCATGTTTATACTAATTATAGAACAGTTTAAAAAATAACTAACTTGGTAAGTTCCTGATTATAATAATTTATATTTGTTCATATATGTGATATTAATTAATGATGCTGTACAGAGAACCTTTTTTATAAGAAAAAAACAAAAGAAAACGTTGCATAAAATGGTAAGGTAGACTGTAAAATCAAAGTATACTTTGCAATAATCACGCTTCATTACTTGAATTATTCAAAAGGGATGACACTTCCCAGATTCGGGAAAAAGGAACAATGTTTCCTTAGGTTAGGAAGGACGTGCCAAACAAATATTGATCTCTGCATTATAAATGAGCTTCGCGAAAGGGTAGGGTTGCTTTCAGATGTTTACAAGTGACGGTCGCCCTTCGGCCTCATTCCGATTCATCCCGTGGGAATCGATAACTTACGCACTGTTAAAGTGTACGTTTTACATGACTTCTTTTTATGGACAGTTACGTAAACGTGAATTTCTCTCGTTGAATTGACACTAACGAGCCTAGGCTTTACTATAATACCGAGGTTTTTTTTGTAGTTTCATATTTAACATATTGAATTTTGTATCTAAAAAGTAACATCGTTGAAAATATTATAATAATATCGGCCATTAAAAAAATACAAACTATGAAAATGTTTCATAAATCACATAATAATAAATGGTTCACTTTACGCAACGATACAGGTAAAATGCATAATTGTCTTAAATATAAGTTCGGAGCGGCTGATTATGGACAGCTATTTTTTTTTGTACAAAATTAGCTATAACTAACACAGAAAATATTAAATGTATATAAAATGACTGTAATAAACTATACGCATTATATTTCACTTGTTTGACTTTTACAACAAACTAAGCACTTCAAAAGAATAGTGTTCGTTTGTAAAGAAAAACCATGCCTTGAACAAAATTTTATGAGCACGAATGCTGCAGCCATAAAGCCTTACACGTACAGTTCAAGTAACAGTTATTTATAGGTCTGACCAGTAGTAAACTATATTTATTTATTAAGAAGAAAATGTTATATAGTTAAGAATAATATATACTGCTTTTAAGAATTGAATATGGTAATGTCAGTCTGTGTAGCGTAGTGGTATTGGTACTGGCTTTACAAGCCCGAGGTCATAGATTCCAATCCTGTGGGGAATCAATACAATATTTGGAGGTGGTATGTTAACTTTCACTGGGTGCCATCTAGGGACGTAACATTCTACCTCTCACGTGGGCAGCGCATGTCGACACCCCTTAGTCCTTGGGCGTCGCTGACCACATTCCATGAGGTGGCCCGACGGCTCGTCTGCCTTCGTGAACTAAACTAAACTGGGAAATAACTAAAATAATGCACTTGACATGGTTTTAGTGCTCAGGCCATAATGTCCCAAACATATGGCCCGACTAATCACATAAAATTAAAAGATCCATGCGCCGTATTGGCCGTAGCATGGCTGTCAAAACTATCTTTTGCAATCGTTTTAGACGTCAGTAAGTTCAAACCTACCGTTACAGATAACCAACTTGTGGAATTCAGATGCCAGTCGTTCTAATGCGTAAAAAATTTTATTTCAGTAAATTTTAGTTGATTGCGAATAACAATCAGCCTACCCCTTAGCTTCGAAAATGGCTAGGAAAGAAAGGTAAGGAATATTGGAAAATATTAATAATTTACTACGCATATACATGCCGGCTAGTTATTTAATTATGTGCTATGTTTTAATTTTTATATATGTGTAAGAAATTTCGATTAGTAAGAAATTTTAACACATATGGAAAAACTTATATTACAAATTATTTGTGGAAATATACTATACACAATACACTGATTAAAAGTATTAAATATCGATTTTTTTAACTGGTAACAACGTGTGTCTACGTTGTTTATTTTTTATCTTTTTTGAATGGCCTTATTCTGAGTTTATGATTTTATAGAAGCGAAGTTTTTGTACAGTGTTTTTATGTATAGTAGTATTCCATTTCAGCTCTTTAAAACCAAACAACTCACAATCACGAAACATTCTAATAGCAAAAGACGTAATAATTATGTAATTAAGTAAAACAAGGAAAATTGTTACGAGCGTAGACGTATGTGAGGTATTCACGAAGGTCTATAGGTTATTATTTCAAAGATGGATACAAACTGAGATAATTAAAAGTTTTTCTTTTGAAGGGACTATAAGTTAAAAAAAATATTTATATTACTTAAAAAACATAGAGAGAATCTTAGTATAATAACATAATTTTACTTTCTGCGAATCCAGGAATATTTTTTAGGATAGTATCAAAATAACATATTAGTCGTAACTTAAACTACAGTACGACAAATTAAAAAATCTAATAATCTCCGGCTACTATAAATAATATCCAATACTTGATGTTCTACAATTGGTAATTTTTTTGCCTCATGTCTTTTTTAAAAATTAAAAAATAATCTTGTAGTAGAGCTTTAAATAAAAAGATGTCGTAATGTTTTATGAATTTCAAATTTTAAAACATACAACTTGAATCTCAGTACTAAAATACTCGTCAAAAGCTGTAAATTTTGTAATTCGTTTTAAATTTATAAAAAGCACCTTTTATTAAACCTTCGAGCTACTTCTATAAGAATGAAAGACAGAATATTATATCGACAATTTTAATTTAAGGAAACATTGAGCAAACTCTTTGTCTATTTTAGAAACATGTTAAAATATCTATCAAAAGTGATACAAAACCTAGTTTTTTATTATTTGAACAAGATCACTACAACGCATATAACAAAATCACTTTTCTATCCCTATGTATAGCTTAAATCTTTCAAACCATGCAACGGATTTTGATGCGCTTTCCTTTAATAGATAGAGTGATTAAAGAGGAAGGTTTACATGTATAACACGTGCTTAATATAGTATGTGCATTTATTATCAGGATAGCACCCGGGCGAAGCAAGGACGGGTTGCTAGTTACTTATAAAATTTTCAGAACGATTTCGTTAAAAACCCTTAAATTGATTTTGTCGTATATAAAAACCAATTAAGTTATTATACTGTACTGTATCTACCCGAATAGGTTGCCACTTTGTAGTAGTGGTGTGGCTTAGTACCTGCGGCTAGGTCAAGCCGGAAAAGGAGAAGGAAGGAGAGGAGAGAGGGAAGAAGAGTGTTGATATCCGCTCGTCGTAGTCCGCTCTCCTTCTTCTATTCTGTTCTTCTCGACTGGCGGGCCACCGTGTGGATTCAATGTGGTGGCCCGTGGGAGGAAGGTTTCGATGGAGTATTCAATCTTTATTATTAAATAAAATTCTTTACGGATTTTATCGCGTTTATTTACATTTTAATTCCCGACGTTTCGACACTTTCCAGCGGCCGGGTCACGGGAGACTGAGATTCAGCGTCTTGTTGCCAGTGATGAAGCGGGTTTCAGATCTTAGTTTTATTAATTATATTTAATCTGTACTCCGACCTATGCAAAACGACGATTTTATCTTTACAGCCAGCAGTGGTATTATGCTTGGGTTTAAATTTTAATTTATTAATTATGGGATCCCAAGCAGGTGGTAGAACCAACCATCTTCTCTATTGAAATTTGGATGTTTTTAATCTCAATAGCCTCACGGATCATCCTTGGTAGGAATCGTGTTCTTTAGCGAGATTTGTGGTCGATCAAATCTGATGTAATGGTTTGGGTGATTTAAGGTATGTCACACACTGCCGAACTTGTTGGGTCTTCTATGTTTGATGTCAGCTATATGTTCCTTCACGCGGGTTCTTATTGCTCGCTTTGTTTGTCCAATATAAGAGAGCCGCAGTCACAATCTAGCTTGTACACTCCTGGGTCTTGTAGAGGAATATTGCACTTGACAGGTGGTAGGAATTGACCAATCTTCTTCAGCGGCTTGAAATAAGTTTTGATTGAAGCCGCCTCAAAATGTAGCCAATCTTGTCAGTTACGCCTCTCACAAACGGTAGAACAGCAGGTACTCGCTCCACTGTGGCTGCCTTCACTCGGTCACTGTGACGCTGCCGTGGCGCAGCGAGCTTGTTGTGTCGCAGTACTTGCTTAACATGTTGAGCTCAGCCGCCAGGTGTTCATCATCACAGATCCTCGTGCTCTCTGAAACAAAGATTTGCCCACGGTAGCTAACTGGGATGGATGGTGGTGAATTGCCATTTAAATATTTATTTGTATGGGTTGGTTTCCATACAGTATGGCTCAAGGTGTTATCAGGATTGCGAATAACTAAAACATCAAGAAAAGCTAAAGAATTATTTTCTGTCAAGTGCAATATTCCTCTACAAGACCCAGGAGTGTCAAGCTAGATTGTGACTGCGGCCTCTCTTATATTGGACAAACAAAGCGAGCAATAAGAACCGCGTGAAGGAACATATGCTGACATCAAACATAGAAGACCCAACAAGTCGGCAGTGTGTGACCATACCTTAAATCACCAAACCATTACATCAGATTTGATCGACCACAAATCTCGCTAAAGAACACCGATTCCTACCAAGGATGATCCGTGAGGCTATTGAGATTAAAAACATCCAAATTTCAATAGAGAAGATGGTTGGGTTCTACCACCTAGCTTGGGATCCCTAATTAATAAATTAAAATTTAAACCCAAGCATAATACCACTGCTGGCTGTAAAGATAAAATCAGTTCGTTTTGATAGGTCGGAGTACAGATTAAATATAATTAATAAAACTAAGATCTGGAAACCCGCTTCATCACTGGCAACAAGACGCATGACATCTCAGTCTACCCCGTGACCACGCCGCTGGAAAGTGTTCGAAACGTCGGAATTAAAAATGTAAAATAAACGCGATAAAATCCGTAAAGTAATTTTATTTAATAATGTATAATATTCGCGCAAGCAATAGAAATAATTATTCAATCTTTATTGTTTCGTCGCTCGGAGTGGAGTGGCCCATGGAGACCATAAGCAACAAACAGTGCCGCCTCGGTGATCAGCTGGTGGTAATACAAAAGACTGCGAAAATGTAACCCCACCTTAAACACGCTAAGAAGGAACAATGTAGTGGTTAACCTATCTTTGTACTAGCTAGGATGAGTATACTTACGCTGTTCCAGTGCCAGGTAAAAACATAACAACGTAACTGTTAAAACTAGAAAAAGCCTAAATGTATATTTATAAATATATTTTTTTCGTATAACTTCTAATAGATGTAGATTATTGTGCTGCTAGTAAGAAAGTATGCCGTTTAAACCAATAACAAATATGGTAAATCTAAACAAAACAGTTTTAAATTGAGCATATATAGTAATCATACTCACATAACACACATCATCAGCCTGTGTTAGTCCACTGCTGGACATAGGCCTCCCCTAATACACCCATTCATTGTTGTTTCCTAGTTGGTTAAGACAATTTGGGCTGATCACCCAATTGTCAGAATAGTAAGATGATCCATGCGTCGGATGAGCATGTAAAATTCATTCCACCCACCAACCGAATTAGATTAGCGTGATAGGATACGGCCCCAAACCCTCTAATGGATAGGGGTGTATTAGAGGCCCTATGTCCAGTAGTAGATAACTGGTGATGTGTGAAATAAATCGCTGGTTGTTATTTTGGATAAAATTAATTTCTAGTTTGCACAATTTGTTTAAGCAATTTCACTTTGAGTGTTATGAATAAAAAGTTGTCTATATACATCTCACTTGCCCAATAGGTCAAACCAGTTCGGAATAGGCCACTAAATCAGTTTCACTTGAGCCAATGTTCGTTAATTACCGACCGCGTAAAGTTAATTATCAACTTATTTAGAAGGTCTTCTAATATATTTATTGTAAAAGTAAGTTAATAGGTAGAGTTGAAAATTTTGCAGTTTTGTCCTTATCCCTGATTTTAAGCGAAAGGCTATCATAAGTCACACGGACAATATGTTCAAATGGAAAAACTTTTAATATATAACCTTAAAGTCATTGTCCGAAATTAAATGACAATTCTAATTTTTGTTTGATGCGTAGTTAAGGAATATTGCGTACCGAATTTAACTTATTTATTTAAATCTGTTGTTGGTTGTATTATTTCCCGTAGATATTTAAAATATTTATGTCTCATTCACACGAATATTTGAATATGACTTCATATAATTAACATAATACATGTTTTACAGTGCTCTTTATCAATGCGTAATTCGTTATAATTATGGCAATATTAATTAATGTTATGGTAAAAGAAATGTTGGAACGATTTATTAACTATTTTGTAATTAAAAATATTAATTCTTTTATTTGCGGTTATTAACATATCAAATCCCTTAATTTAAGTTTGGCGTTACAAATATATTTATTCCCGACGTTTCGGATTCTTTCAGCACCAATCAGGGCAAGACCTGTTGGTATATATCTGTATCTAATGATAATATAAAAATAATGATAATATAAATATCTCAATCATTTGACAACATTTTTCACAATTTGAGTTATCGTTGTTTTCGGCTGGTTAGGACGAATTGGGCCGATCATCGAAATGTCTAAAGTAACTTATCCATGGTCGGATGGGCATATGTTGGTCCATCCACCAATCTGCATTAACTGGTAGGGATGGTCCATAACCCCCAAAAAGGCTACAGGAGGCCGATGTCTGATGGACCCAATTAATATGATTATAAAATTAAATCAAACAGGTAAACATGGTTATTATTTCAAAGATGGAAACAAACTGAGATAATTAAAAGTTTTTCTTTTGAAGGGACTATTAAGTTAAAAAAAATATTTATATTACTTAAAAAACATAGAAAGAATCTTAGTATATTAACATAATTTTTACTTTTTGCGAATCCAGGAATATTGGTTAACCTCTCCATTAATATGGATGGTATCAAAATAATATTAGTCTTAATAATTATAGTACGACAAATTAAAAAATCTAATAATCTTCGGCACTATAAATAATATCCAATACTTGATGTTCTACAATTGGTAATTTTTTTGCCCCATGTCTATTATAAAAAAATTAAAAAATAATCTTATAGTAGAGCTTTAAATAAAAAAAAATGTACGTAATGTTTATATGAATTTCAAATTTTAAAACATACAACTTGAATCTCGTACCTGTGCAGCAAAGCTGTAAATTTTGTATAGTCGTTGTAAATTTATAAAAAGCACCTTTTATTCAAACCTATACTTCGAGCTACTTCTTATAAGAATCAAAGACCGAATATTACATCGGACAATTTTAAAATAAGGAAACATTGGTCAAACTCTTTGTCTATTTGAGAAACATGTTAAAATAACTATCAAAAGTGATACAAAACCTAAGTTTCTTTATTATTTGAACAAGATCACTACATAGTATAAAACAAAGTCGCTTTTTCTATCCCTATGTATGCTTAAATCTTTCAAACCATGCAATGGATTTTGATGCGATTTCTTTTAATAGATAGAGTGATTAAAGAGGAAGGTTTATATGTATAACACGTGCTTAACATAGTATGTGCATTTATTATCAGGATAGCACCCGGGCGAAGCAGGGACGGGTTGCTAGTTACTTATAAAATTTTCAGAACGATTTCGTTAAAAACTCTTAAATTGATTTTATCGCATATAAAAACCAATTAAGTTAATTGTATTGTACTGTATCTACCCGAATACGTTGCCACTTTGTAGTAGTGGTGTGGCTTAGTACCTGCGGCCAGGTCAAGCCGGAAAAGGAGAAGGAAGGAGAGGAGAGCGTGAAAAAGAGTGTCGGTGTCCGCTTGTCGTAGTCCGCTCCCCTTCTCCTATTCTGTTCTTCTCGACTCGGCGGGGCCACACGGTGTGGATGCAATGTGGTGGGCCCGTGGGAGGGAAGAAGTTTCGATATGAAGTATTTGATCTTTATTGTTTCCGTCGCCTCCCGAAGTGGAGTGGCCTATGGAGACCATAAGCAACAAACAGTGATGCCTCGGTGATCAGCTGGTGGTAATGCAAAAGACTGCGAAAATGTAACCCCACCTTAAACGCGCTAAGAAGGAACAATGTAGTGGTTAACCTATCTTTGCACTAGCTAGGATCGTATACGTACGCTGTTCCAGTGCCAGGTAAAAAACATAACAACGTAACTGTTAAAACTAGAAAAAGCCTAAATATTTTTTTCGTATAACTTCTAATAGATGTTCATTTTTGTGCTGCTAGTAAGAAAGTATGCCCTTAAAACCAATAACAAATATGGTAAATCTAAACAAAACAGTTTTAAATTGAGCATATATAGTAATCACATCTCACATCACACACATCATCAGCCTGTGTTAGTCCACTGCTGGACATAGACCTCCCCTAATACACCCATTCATTGTTGTTTCCTAGTTGGTTAAGACAATTTGGGCCGATTACCCAATTGTCAGAATAGTAAAATGATCCATGCGTCGGATAAGCATGTAAAAATTCATTCCACCCACCAACCCGCATTAGACCAGCGTGATAGGATACGGCCCCAAACCCTCATGACCAGTAGTAGACTAACACAGGCTGATGATGTGAAATAAATCGCTGGTTGTTACATTGGATAAAAATTAATTTCCAGTTTGCACAATTTGCTTGAAGCAATTTCACTTTTGAGTGTTATGAATAAAAAAAGTTAGTCGCTATATACATCTCACTTACCCAATAGCGTCAAACCAGTTCGCGACCAGCGGGCCACTAAGTAATTCAGTTTCACTTAACAGCAGTTTTCTCATTAATTACCGACCGCGTAATAAAGTTCATTATCAACTATATTTACGTAAGGTCTTCTAATATATTTATTGTACCAAAGTAAAGAATTAGGTAGAGATTGAAAATTGTTGCAGTATTTGTCCCTCTAGGCCCGATTTTTAAAGCGTAAGGCTGTATCAATAGTCACATCGGACAATTATGTTCAAATGGCATAAAACTTTTAATATATTAACCTTATAAAGTTCATTGTCCGGAATTAAATCGACAATTCTACATTGTGTTATGGCTTTGATCGCTGTTAAGTTAAGCAGAATGTTAGCGTGTCACGAATGTAACTTATTTTGTGTAAATCATATTGTTTGCGTTGTATTATTTCCCCGTAGACTATTTAGAAATATATTTAATGTCTCATTCACACGATATATGTGTGAATATGATATTACATATAATTAACTTATTAACATATTTAACAGTGCTCTTTTTATTAATGCGTGATTACTGTTATAATTATGGCAATATTAACTTAATTATGTTATAGTAAAAGTATAAAATGTTGAACTGATTTTATTAACCCTATTTTATAATTAATAAATATTTATTCCTTTTATTTCTGCGGTTATTATACATATCAAATCCACTGATTTACGGATTTTTCGCGTTACTTAAATATATTTATTCCCGACGTTTCGGATTCTTTCCAGCATCCATGATCACGGGCAGACTAAGTTGGTATATATCTGTATCTCAATGATAATATAAAAATAATAATGATAATATAAATATCTCAATCATTTGACAACATTTTTCACAACTTTGAGTTATCGTTGTTTTCTGGCTGGTTAGGACGAATTGGGCCGATCATCGAAATGTCTAAAAGTACCATTATCCATGCGTCGGATGGGCATATAAAAAGTTGGTCTATCCACCAATCTGCATTGAACTAGCTTGATGGAATACGGTCCAAAACCCCTAATAGAGAAGGCGTGCATCAGAGGAGGCCTATGTCTAGCAGTGGACCACAGATTAATGATCATGATTATTACAATGAAATCAAACAGGAATAACACATGGTTTTAATCATGTTACGAACCACGCAACTGGCGAATAAAGAAATTCCACGAATTCTTAGTCATCGATCTCTATTTGATTTATTTATTCATAGATGTTACACGATTTAAAAAGCTATATGTTAAATCTGCTGTGCGCAAATATTTTAAATAACAGCTTTGGAGGAAGAAGTCTGTAAGTCTTGTTTATCTTATCTCTATTTCAATTTTAAAACACGCGACTCGTATCTCGTGCATGCAATGTAACATGAATTGTAAATTTAAGTACTTCCGTCTTAAATTTCTTTAAAGTGCCTTTTCTTCTTCAAGTTTACATTTTGCAACCTAATACCAACTATAAATTGAAATCAAACGTATTCCATAAACAAACATAGATTAAATAATTGAGTTATGACTTTTGTAACGATATACAAAAGAAAATTTACCGCCGCCATGGCTTAGCGGTATTGGCCTTACTTTATAAACATGAGGACGGGATTTGGGATCTCGCAAGGAGACAACGTTAAAATGTTTGAATTTTTGAAATTTAATGAATATTTAATATGACTGTTGTTTTCTGGTTGGTAAGGACAATATCGGCAATGTCGGATGGGCCTGTAAAATTTCGGCCAGGGTTGTCAAGTGTCTTTGGCAACCTTTATAAGAAATCAATATCTTTAAATTTACTGACAAGTAAGTATAGATAGATTAATTCTTAAACTAAACCGACTAATAACAGCTTTTAATAAAAATGCTTTCTTACTCAAAGGAGTTTTAAATAAGTGCTCTTAAATAAATAACAAAAATGTAAGGCAACCAAATAACTTTCTTCAAGACTTATGCTTTTTATGTTTTGCTATTGAATTTTCTACGTATTATTTTAAAGAAAGTAACGCTGTTACCTGTAGAGTAGCATTCTTGGCATAAATTAATAAACTTTTCACCGTTCAAAAAAATATTATGATATGTGATTGCTCCTTGTGTTTTTTTAAGATCCTCGCGTGTTATGGACGTGGAAGAAATTAGACGCTATTATGACCCATTCTTTGATCGAACATGTAAATAAGACACTGTGGAAGGTTCAAAATTGATTGCACTTAACTTTTGTTCAAAAACCATTATCTAAATTAAGCTATGGCGCAAATGATGTGACTAAAAAGATAAACGGAAACTTATATGTAACGTAATGTTAGCATCGACATTCTTAATATATTTTATGAAATATAATAATATCGTGATACTCTACCTGAAAATTTACATAAAGCTTGTGAAGTGAACACTCTAAATATCTGTATCCATAACATAAATATTCATTCTCTAAAACTTTTGTGCAGCACTTTTTACTTTTAGTTAACATTTTATACGAATTAAAGGCAGTGTATGGCCGAATAAACAACATAACTTTATGAACGTTATGAAGACGTCCTATACTAAAAAACAAATTTATCTCCAAAAGAACAGCTAAAGATTTGTTGAGACACGCAACGAAGTCTTCGTTAGGAGTTTCCTGTTATTTATTATTGTAGTTTCCTTTGCCTCTTTACAGAGTTTATCATTTTCTCGATTTCGAGAAAAAAGTTAACAATATATAGCATGTTGAGCTATGTATCACAGACTATACAATTGCTTAAGGTTTTTATGCAAGAACTCTTTTAGTACAGAGGCAGGTTAAATAAGATATTTTTTATAAAAACTACACTAATGCAATCTTAATAAATGAGTCACCGTGCAAAAGCCAATCGTATTAGTAACCAAGTATGAAGGTCATAAACAACCTTGAAAACATCTTCAAGTTATTTAACTTATCAAAAAATGTTACAAAGATATTATTTTTACTTATCATAAAATAGTACTACAACAAATAATGTAAAATGAAGCCCCGCTAAGAGTTGAGTCATTCTACTAAAGAATATGAAGTAAGAATGACTTTCGTGTAATGAAATTAAAGTCTTTGAACTTAAATTGCACCACACAAGTTTTCTCATTTTGCAGTAGATACAGGCTACGTTTGTTTATTTCCATTGCTGTTTCGTGTTATATTTATTATCAGTAGTAAGTATTAACAACGCCTTCTGTCAAATATAAAAAAATAAAGATTACTCCATGTACCTATTTTGAATTAGAATGCAAAATCGTAAAATAAATTTCAATTTCAATTTAGATATCTCCGAAATGATTTATTTTCATTTAAGTTATGAATAAACAGTCCCATAAGAACAATAAATGGAAACACAAACACACAATAGCATTCATACATAATATATATAAATTCGTCCGAAAGGATCGTAATATAAAATATTAAAACGAAGTATTGTTCAAAAGAATTCTGTCCCTTTACAGTACTTCAGTTCAACATTAATCTATATAAATCAAAATATATCGCCCATTTATTGTCTTCAGTCCCTCGAGTCAGTTTTATTAATAAAACGTGTGTAAAAATTTAAATATTGCAATGAGTAATGTATGTGACAAATTTTATTTATTCGTAATTAATCCATTTATCACTCAATACATCCGAATCAGAAATCTAAGAGACAACCAACTGTGTTCCTTTAATTGTAAAAGTATAAAACAGAACGAATGTGAAAATAAACAAAAACGTTTTAAAATAAAACAAATGAAAACGTTATTTATGATATAATGCTTTATATTAATTTGTTATAGACTAAAACTACACTTTCGTTACATCTTTTTTACATTATTGTACAATATACAGTATAAACACACTGAATAATATAAGTCATGTACCCAGCAAGTATAGCGACCATATTGTAATCAAGAAGATGCCTAATCATTCTGGCCTCCGTTACGTGAATGTTTAAAGACGATTCTCTCGAAAAGGGGTCAGATAACTCTACGGGGCCTGAAAAAATATATCGCGATACGCGATACTGAAGGTCGTTACAGCAGTGTTTTATCATTTATAGATATTTCTTTTTATTTATAAAAACCTCACTTTTATTTAGCAATTGTTATCTATTACATTATACTAGCCTGCCTCCGTAGCCTAGTGGTGTAGGCGTGTGACTTAGAAACCGGAGGTCGTGGGTTCGAATCCTGCGGGGACTCAACAAATTTTCATTGTTGTTTCCTAGTTGGTTAGGGCAATTTGGGCCGATCACCCAATTGTCTGAAAAGTAAGATGATCCATGCGTGGGGGCATGTAAAAAGTCGGTCCACCCACCAACCCGCATTGGACCAGCGTGGTGGGATACGGTCCAAAATCCCTCTAATGGATAAGGGTGTATTAGGGGAGGCCTATGTCCCAGCAGTGGACTATTACAGGCTGATGATGATGATGATGATGACATTATACTATATTATATTTTATACAACAACATATTTCTCCTAAATCAACAAAAACTTGTTAACTATAAATAATGTACTACAAACTCAACAATGCTGAAGCTCTCCGCTTTAAATTTTAGTTAGAAAAGTTTTTGACTTCTGAGTATTCTCGTATTATGATACTCTAGTAAAATTATTTTACAATATACTAACTTTTAAATATAAAAATAAAAATAGTCACATTCATTTATTGATTACATATATTTTATAGCTTTAAGCGTTAGCGTCTAATGTCTAGATATAAATACATACATACGGCTACTTCTAATTGCAATCAATCTTTTTATAGCAAAGCACTACTAAGACACAAGAATTTTTTTAGTAGTCTTTTGCTGTAGTATTGTAAGCAGATACGACTTACAGATTATCTGTTAGTACCCATGAATATGTGTACTTCACATAATTGTGACCGTTATCTATTAGACTTACATATTACCTTTATTACTTGGTTATTTTCTTATTTTTAAATTAAACGACTTACTTATTTATAAAAAATTTGTCATTATCATCATCAGTCTGTAATAGTCCACTGCTGGACATAGGCCTCTCCTAATACACCTCTACCCATTAGGGGGTTTCAGGACCGTATCCCAACACGCCGGTCCAATGGTGTATTGACTTTTTACATGCATGGATCATCCTAAACAGCAGCCATTGTAAAAGAAAGACATAAGCCATAACAAAATCCGTTGTTATATGGAAAAAAGCCAAAGGTTTTACAACGGAAATTATACATGCTGTCTTAAAACTACATCCCTTCCTAACTATACTTTTATATAATTACGTCTAAAAAGTACGACGCTTAAACAGGCTATTTCATTCCGTGTCTTTTTGTGGTTACTGCCTAAAAAAGATTTATAAATATTTTTGCCGTACTATTTGTTACCCAGTTGTTCATAAAATAATACAAGTCATAAAAAAAACGCAAATCTCTGACTGACGCGATGACGGCAATTTTTTTGTTTGCATTTTATAGTATAATCGTTATATTCAAAATATTCTGTGTATTGTAAAAAATTTAAACGAAATAACATTTTAAAGTTCTAAGAATACTCTCTACTTATTCTGTTGATGTCATTACTAAACAGAGGTTTTATTCATGATTTAAAAGATAAGTACTCAATATTATATAACATATAAACTAAAATACAAAAGACATAACAACGAACGAAATCTACACGCAACAGAGATCTAAGAGTATCCTGTTATTTATTATTATCGTTTCCTTCAGGCCTTTCTCAGAATTCGTGATCTTATAGAAATGAATTCTTTGCACAGTACCATAAAAAACATTGCTATTATTCTTTGTTGTATAATGTGACATATATGTTTCAAATACTAATTACTTCTATATATAAGAACGTCACTTGCAATAAATGATAATATAATGTCTTTTTAGTCGATTTCAACTACGGCGGCTAATCTATATTAGAGATCAGCCGACTGCGCATGAGATATTATAGTGCACATGTGTACGCGCAAATACTGGGGAACTCCCTATTCCTTCACCCTCACAGTCCGATGAGAGGGATAACCGATTCGACTGGAAAGAAATCAGGCGCAGGACGACTTTTTACGTGCCCATTCGACGCAAGGATCATCTTACTTTACAGGCAATCCGGAGATCTGCCTGCATTACCCTAACCAACCAGAAAACAGCTAAGAAAATTAATTGTGTCGCCGCAGGATTCGATTCCGGTTTCTAACGCGCAAACGCTCCCCATTATGCTACGGATTGAGTAAATATATTTACCATTAAAATAAACGATAAAGTAATGTAGCACTACAAGTAATTTTTCGATTAAGACCTTAAGATTAAAATGCACTGAGTTAAGTTAGGTGGTGCACAATAATCAATATTTTTTTTTAAATATGTCTCAAAAAATATTAAACGTTTATACATTTTACAACCTTAATATTATGAATTATACTCATGCAGAAAAGAAATAATGATTTTAAAAATACTACAAATTCAAACTCTCCTCTCTTCTACTCTTATTACTTCTACTCTTATTCCAAAAACCTACCTTTCACAGCTTGTTAGATTATTCGAAATAAAAAAAACAACAAACTACTACTTTTTTCCTTCTTTTTTAAATATTAATAGTCTTACATAGTAAGTCTTTACAATATGAAGCAGTCATTCTCTGTTTACGTTCCACATATCCAATACGTTCAAACTAGTTCGCGAACTATGTACCCGTGTAATTCATTTTGGCTGGAGAGCGTTGCTCTCTTGAATGTAGGGACCTCGTAACAAAATAAATTGTCAACGACAATCACGTTATTTCATCCGTGACCGTTGAATTAATTTAGTTTACATTAATGTTGAAAATGTCTTCCGAAGCAATGTTGTAATATTAATTAATATTTTTTACAGTTTATTTTTCGTATGCCATTTTTTTGGTATTTCTTTTTTTTTTTCAATATACAATAAAACAAACACAAATGATAAGTTTCATTAAACAAAAAGTATTATTTCAAAAGATTGTTTCAGTAAAAAAAAAAATAATATATGTAATAAAAATAAATAAAGCAGAAACGAACGACACGTGCTCGTTAAATATGTATACTAAGGTATACAAAAAAAAAGTTCAATGGAAAAAAGAAGTTTCCCTTTACATCTTAAATCCTATGGATTATTGTTTTGGGAATCTACAGCCGGCCATAATATTAATATGTAGAACAGGATGTTAGATCTATTATCTAGGTTCACGGGAACCTTTACGTATTGTTTTAATAAAACTATTATTTTCCCACTATACATATGTGAAAATATTACGTAAGCGATATTAGGCTGCGCAGAGAACAAAGTGAGACCCTATATTATTACAAGAAGTAGGAATACCTACTTCTTGTAATAATATAAGAATGTACGATAGATTAAATGACAGCCAAATTCAACTGAATAATACTAACTTTCGTAAGGTATTCAAAACTGTTGCCCAAAACTCTAGTATAAATTATATATAGGACAAGGATGTGCGGAAGTAGCTTTTGTTGTTTGTTTATATTCTGTACTAGCAAATACAGAGATTTTTGCTGGTTCTTGTATTGACAGGTCTGACTTTTTGAACCGGCGGTCAACTTTTGACTTTCCTAAGCTCTCATTAGTGCTCGAACTGAATAACTTTGACTTTCATAGAGATGGTGCACCTTAGCGCCTGATGCAAGATTATAAGAATAATAATGTATAATATCTATTAATGTGATATTAATCAACTATTGTACTCAGTATCAGTTAAGAAGACGTTATTAAAAATTTGTATAAAGACTTCAGTGATAATATAGCTCATACTAATTTTTTTCAAATCACATAATATGATAAAAAAAAATTAATACATTACAATATTATGTAGTTGACTACAACTTATCTGCTGCCATTTTGAAATTTTATTATATCACACGCTTCACTCACACATTTTATAATCCAAACGGAATCCGAATGGAGCTAAAGTTGTTCATAATTTACAATCCTTGATCTGGCATTGTACGAAGCTTGCCTGTTCATACACACGGCTACCCCACGACTCGCATGTAAGCTCTACAGTTCTAGATATAATATGAGATATCTCAACGTTTATTTAACACTGAATGATGGGGATGAATACTAATTAAGGTGCCTAATGTAATAGAACAACCACTTGTCAGATGACACAAATTTATTTGTTCATACAGTATATATATTATTTGGGTAAATTTAACAAATTAGCATTTCTATATACTAAGTATTTTTTAGGTTTGTTTAGACAATCTTTTTTTAAAATTAAAAAAGAAACGAAGAACGTAGATAAAAAAGTTTAAAGCTTCATAATTTAATAATACATATTTGCGATATAGTATTACATAGAAGCTTAAATCCCGATAAGAAACTACTTTCACCGAGGTGGTTATTTAAAGAAATATATTTAATATGTCAATACGTACAAACGTCAATGACAATCAAATATAAAAAAATCTGATAGATAGTTAACAACTGCAGTACATAAATATACTAACTGTAATTAAGTGAAATTAAGTTTATTTTCCTCCTCTTGAGAACAAATATGTAAGTGGAAAGAAATTATATTTTATTTCCAATTCCAATAAATTTTTATATTTATTTACCCTTTAAAACTTCCCTGGACTTCCACATATAATTCAGGTAAAATTTTAGTCAAATCGGTACAGCAGTTGATTTTTATATAAGTAATATAAGATAGATGGGTTGTCACACACATTTTGTCAATGGTAGACATTTCACCGGTTTGATTATAAGATAAATTCTACACCAATCGAAAGTTGAAAGCCCGTAGAATATGCAAACGTCAGGTTAGCATTATTCTTTGCCGGTCACAGCTCTCGGGTAGCCAGGTATAAACAGGTACAAGATACTAACATTTTCACCGATCTGATTATTAAAATAAAATTAAATAATTGAAAGAATATTTCATAATAAATACAGTGGTATACCTGCAAACCATAAGTGCCAAATTCTGGTTGTCGAATTTTGAAAAGCATAATATTGATGTGAGTAGATGTATACGACACGTAGGTTCTAACCAACCATCTAATGTGATGAAAGAGATCACAGTGTAAGTCGCTGTTTGACGTTCGCCCATTTGAAGAAAGAGAACGTGTATGTTATTTTTTTGCAAATAAAAAGGATAGTGGTAGACTCGTATACTGTGTGTCATTAAATTTACAAAACATTTTATCAAATAAATATCTCGGTAAACGTCGTTTTATATCGGGACCATATACTAATATTATATAATTATTTTGTATATATAATAAAAAGTACACATAGCACACTTTTTAACCAAAAAGAAAATAAAGATATCATAGAAAACTAAAAAAAATAAAATACAATATTGGTATATATATTTAGCAACTATGTTTATGAAAAATGCAACAATGAGATGCAAAGACAATTTTATTACAAAATGTTACTTTAATGTAGAACAGCGTAAAACGCTTCATGTAGGTACTGCTACTATATTTCAACTTTTTTTATCCTGTATACTTTTCTATAATTTGCTCTTTGCAAACGGCGCTACAAAATACGTATAACGTGAACACTTTGTGATATTTAAAGATATTTCAATATTTTTGTAATAAAATTATATTTAAGTGTTTTTCCTTTTAAGTTCATGGTATAAAGTAGCTACATTACAAACAAATCTAAACAAAAATTATTCTAACATTTCTAAGTTTTTATTTATTAATCTCATATTGAAAAGATGAGAAAACGTAAACTGTAAAAACAACAACGTTTTCTTACAGTCTATAAATGATTCAAACAGTTTCTGTATATAATTTAAGTAAAACACTTTTATGAAGCCTAAAGCTGTGCCTTTTCTTATGTACATAACTTTCAGACTGTAATACTCTTTGCTGTTAGAAAGTAGGTTGTCTAGCTCACGAATACAATAAGGCTTCCGAATATTCTTAGGATATAAAGTGTTTTCTTATATTTTTATTTACCACCAACCTATAAAAATGTCATATTTACTGTATAATGTAATACTGTATCTAACGGATCATCATTCCAAGAATTTTTTGATCTTAAAAAGTTTTTTATAAAGTGATAATATTTTTTTAATCCCAATTAAATATTAAATAGTTTAAATCCTGTTAAACTATAAATGTTTTCTTGCGGTGCAATTAATTTACGTAAGAATATTTTGTTCGTTTAGTTCATATAAAAATAATAAATTGATGGATTCAACTACCGCTACCTAGAATTGAATCATCCCTGTAGGTTTGACCTCTGTAGATTCTAATACTTATATTATCTACTTTGTGATTGTAATAAAGTCATATAGTTCGTTCTCAGTCAAATAATCAGAACGTTGTTGTATTAATAACCCTTCATATAATCATATGTAAACACGTTTTTATATTAGCTCTCTCTCTCGCTCGCTCTACGGCAATAGTCTTCAATAAAATACACATTTAAGAGATATAATTTATAGAAAGCGATCTGTCATTGAAATAATCCTTTACAACAAGTTTGATATTTGCTAAAATATTTGGGTAATGAGTAAATAAAATAATGGCATAAATGAATTGTATTATCTTGCCAAATTTTATATAACAAATTACTAATTAAAGAAGTTATTGAAGTTATACTTTTAGGCACGTTATGAAAAAATGATGAGAGTGAAATTTTAAGATGCGCGTACCTGTGAACAAAAATTAACAGTTTATAATGAAAACGGTGAAATGGACCTTATTACATAGTGATAAGGTTGATTTTGTGTAGTGATAATGGAGTTGTCGTTTTTATTTGCGATAGTTGTTGCATAATGTGCTCTATGAGTTAGGATTAAGGTTCGTTTTGGTATATATATATATATAAAGATTATTATTAATAATATATTATTATATTATTTAAATTTATATTAAATATATATATTAAATATATTATTATATAAATATATTAATTTTGTAATGATGTTTATTCAACTTGATATAATGGTAATATTTTTATTCATTTAATATATCAACATTGTTATTTATCTATGTAATACGTTTTAGATAAGCGCCATCTAGTCACACATAATCAAAGCTTTGATTTATAGTACCGCTGTACAAGTAAGCCAACATCTCTTAGGAATCCTACATTTGTAAGCTAACAGATGGCGCTGAACTACCAGTTATATGATATATCAAAGTACGTCTTGTGAATCTATAAATTCTTAATCGAATTATTTATGATTAGTTCTTGTAAATCTATCATCTTTAATTATCTTAATTATTTTGATTGATATTACTTACTATTTGTGAATATTAGTGAAAAAATTGTGCTTATATACTTTTTCAAGTGCTCCAATATAATTGGTGGTTAACTATCCGTATGTATTATTTATTGATATAAATCAAAATACTTTTATTTAATATAATCAACACTAAATTGGTGAGGCTTGTGCAGCTGAATGCAAATGGAAGATGGCAACAAAATTGTATTGATGGTAATTTACATTACTCCAAATCAAAAATGGACGACATCATTAATTTCCTGAAAAATATTATGGCCATATACAACAGCTGGAGGAGAATATCTTGGTAGAGGAGAAGACAAGTTACGATAATTTTAAGTGGAGACTTCAACGTCAATTTTTCCCTGTAAAGATGCTCGTCCACTTATTGATTTCCTCCAAAATGACTTGAATTTAGCCATGAATAATAATCCTCTGATTTCGACAACACGACATGGCACTACCATAGATGCTGTATTTGTACGATATCTCAACGCTGTTAAGACAAAACTTTCGTATCATATTTTAGTTATCTATGCTAACTGAAGTTCCGATTCAGACATTACGGAAGATACTATGGAAGTGGACATCATTTAATTAAAATACAATTCGAATAATAAGACAATTTATGTTAGACTTAATGTAAGAAAGTAAATATTTATTTATTTATTTTTCAAATTTAAACTGAACTTTGTTTATTATCCTTTCCAATCCTTCTAGTATTTTATTGTAATTAATTATTTGCATGCAATTAAAACTATTTTTAATGATGCCAAAGAAGTATATCTTCTCACGCGCGTACATAAGTCACACGCACCCATTTTTCTTAAATTAGAGAGTTGTCAATTTGTATAATGTTCTCAGTAATAATTTCGCTCAATCCATTAATTTTATATCACGTTATACTACTTATACTCTACAATCATTGATAGTTAAACAGACATAATAACTAACATTTGCCGGCCTCTTGGAGTTTTATTAAAGCCCACACTTCGCCTACATATTGATCTTTGAAATGAAATTAGAATGTTTCTTAAGTGGTTCACTAATTTTACAATCCTCGATCTGACATCGTACAAAGCTTGCCTGTTCATACACATAGGTACTGTATGTCTCATGTGCACCTAGTTTCATATACAGAGCAAATACGTATATAGTATAATGTAGATATTAAGTGAGATATCTCAACGTTCGTTTAGCACTGAGAGTGGGCGATGAATACTAATTGAGGTGTATAATGTAATGGGACAATTACATGTGCTAAATATTAATCACAGAACGAAATCTGATATTTTATTGTTCGAAAAATAAAACAGTGATTATTTTTATAAATTTAAAATATTTTAATAAATCAATTGATTTTTAAAATATATTGTCTATCATAAGTATATTCCAATAAAAAAAATGTTTGTCAGACTTTTTTCATATTTTCATATAACATATTATCGATGTTACCTATTGATTTTACGTATTGTATATATATATATATATATGTATATATATATATATATATATATATATATATGCATACACGTCGTTTCTCCAATAGGAAACTAGAAACAAAATTAAACATGGTAAAATGTCCTTAAAGCCTAAATATTTTCCAAATATAATCTCACGGGCAGAACGCATGCCGTCTGCTTTTAAATTATAAAGCAGATCTGGATGGAGAGACAAAGGCGTGTATAATTTATTATCCACAATCCGAGGCAACTGTATTAATAAGTTATGACCATCCAAAAACTACGACGAATGATAATTGGCTATGTCAGAAATGTAAAAATTACATAAATTTATTTGTAGATACATATATTTTTTATCGTTTTGACATAGAATATGATAGTACACAAATAACATCGAAAATGTGCCTGTATCTGCCGCAAATATACAAACAAGTGTTCAAGTTTAATGGACGCAATAGCTAGTTATATTTCTGGGTAAACTAGTCGCAACGTTCCGTCGTACGGTTCAAAAACCCCTAATGGAGAAGGCGTGCATTAGGGAAGCCTATGACCAGCAGCAGACTAACACATGCTGATGACGATGATAAAGAACTTTCAATTAATAAATAAAACATCGTAACAACTCGTGCAACGTTCAAATAATAAACTAAGTTAACGGTTCAAAGCACGCAGCAGCCATCAGAAACTGTCTCATAGCACATTTCACGTGATTGCGCTTTGCGCAGTCTGTTTCAAACTTTGTTATGAAAAAACTAAAATGAGATGCTCTGAACATTGTACTGCTAGTTTTTTATACTTATTTTCAATAGCGTAAAAGGCTTTATGTACTGAATTTAAACTTTTCTTTTACTTTATATAATTTTCCATAATTGGCTTTGATAAACGGCACTATAAAAAACGTACAACGTTAACTTTTTGTAATAATATTTTAGATAGTCGTTTAAGTATACTGAATTGTACTAAAATTGCAACAAATATAGTAAATTATATTTGTTAATATTTTGAATTTAAAGAGATTTTCAAAAGCAATAAAGCTCAGAATATACAACTTTCTAGAATTGTTTTTATTCATCATCAACCTACAAATTTAGCATATAAATCGATATAAAATTTATTTAATAGCAAAAGGCATTCAAAATCTAGCATCTGAACTACCAAAAAGTCTCTTAAATAAATATACAAGAGTCCCTAAATCTACCGCTATGTTATAGTAAGTTAATGTGAAGTTAACTATAGCGAAATAAATAAATAAAATAAAATAATCATATCTTAGTAACAAAATTACAGATTATAAATTTTCTCTACATATACAACACCATACGAACTAACTTTATAATCAAATTTAAAACCGTGAATAAAATGGTCTTTTAGTTATATACTAACGGACCATTAGCTCTACAAGTTTTCTACTTAGCAACTTTGTCAGTAATCTTAAGAAAGTTTGTAAATGATAATAAAGTGATATTTTATCACAGTTGTTTTGTCTAAATAAAGTTATTTGACACAGGAATATAAAAGCATAGAAACTTTTAAAATTTCCTTTCTCGACGCTCATAGACTTATTTCTTTATACGTATTTCATTTTTAAGTTATAAGTTATTTAGATACTGATAACTGATTCAAATATTCATAACCATATGCACATATAAACGACAACAAAAATTGCGAAATACTTTGTGAAATCCTTGAATACGGAATAAATTTTGGCGGGATTTGTTTATATTTTCGGGCCGTAACCTATAAACTCTAGAAAAAGGTAATACATACGACCTTTTCCCCGTCTGTTTTCTAACTAAATTTCTCAGAATTGTAATACTACGTCATTAGGTTAACATATAAAATATTGGAAATTAATTAAAGTTTAAAACTATCGTTAGACCTTACACTTAAAATACGTACTACAAACGGCTAAACTCACAAATCATCACTCGCTCACAATCACAATCAAACATGAAATCAGTATTGGTTGGACTAGTTTTGAACTACGATAGGTAAGAAAGTAGTCGGCATCAATACCGATTTCATGTGAGTTCGGCCGCTAGGTGTGCATATTTTAATTCGAAATTACTTAAAGTAATGCAATGGATGCATATGCTCCGTAATTTTTAGACCACAGTTAGCGCAGCTGCTACAGTAATAGGACGATATAAATCGTATAACATCTTAAGATGTGAACAGTATTAATACTTGAATGTATGTGATCGCTCTATACTCTATACACTGAATAAGCACTTAATGCTCCTATCATTCGCCACAGAGTCACTTTAGAACAAAATGTATCTCTTGTCCTAAACACTTTATTACAACAAAGAACTGTGTGTAAGGTTTTTTTAAATTTAATATGCTATTACATTACAAAATTTACACGTTGGAAGTGAATTTATGTATTTATCGGTCACTTCATTGCTTATCCACAAGTTGTCCCTACTCTAAGTCTACAAACTGTTTCGCGTTCCATTTATCAGCTAATTTTTAATGTTACAATTACCGTTATTATTATTGTTGACCAGACCAAATGTCTTCTCTAAAAAAGATCTAGAACAGCAACTAATTCTTTAAATGTGGACAAACCTTAACGGGATCTTTACTTTCAGCTCGCGAGCACACAGAAGTGAAAGTTGAGCTGCAAATGGAGAGATGGGCCACCCGAGGTGGATCAGTTCGTCTCCGCTGCGTTCACGACGTCCCTCCACATCTCCTGGACAAGGTCGTCTTCCTTCGTCACGGCACCAAGATCTTTCAGTACATAAGGGATAGGAAACCGCCTTACCGAAACTTCACGACACCCGGAGCTGTCCTTAACGTAAGTGCGTTAGATATCAATCAAGTTAATATTAACATAGTAGTGAAGAACTTGAATACTTATAAGTCGCAAAAATTACCAGTGATGAGTTTTGCGACTAATCAATGACTAGTAATGTATAATTAATTAATGTATATATGCTAATTTATAATGATTTTATCGTTAGCATCGTTTTTAAAGTAAAACTATTTTACAATTTTTACACTATAATATTTTTCGGGGAAGCTAATACCCACGCAGTTTTTGTAATCTTCTTTTTTGGTTTTATCTGTCTTCTTTAAAAGTCAAAATTTCATATAATAATTTCTTAAATATAACATATTTCATATTATCACTTTATTTCAAATACTTTGAACAATCAAGACCATCAGTAGTATCATTTAATAGTATTGGCAATATTAAACAAATTATTGGAAAGAAAATGTTTAGCATTTTATTTACATTCCAGTAAAACGTAAGTAATTATCGTGGATTTGAAAGTGAGAAGCATAAATTACTTCCATTCAATCATCACTTATCATAGCCTACTAATGACTTCTTTCTGAATTCTTCGTCCGTTCCGATAAAACTTGCAAATACACTAATCATGTCAAAGGTGTATTTAGATAAAATTTAGAAACACAACTTCTAAATAAAATAAATATTTATCAGCATTTTTATCAGTTATTCTTCTTTTTCCCGCTCCATTTAATGCATTCAACTAAAATGTGCTAGTGACAAAGTTAAATATTGCTTAATATACACAATGTTAGACTAATTGCTGTGTCGTATTTATACCGAAGAATTGGTTAATTCGCCAGTTGTTCAAACGTGACTCCGAAACGTACAAACGGATGCCGGTTGGGTAATGGCTCGCTTGAAGTTAATTTTCCGGGGCGCTGTAACGTTCAGGAATACCACGCTATTCACAATAGGTGTTTTGTAACAAAGCCTTTACTTACATGACTATTTGACTGTTTTATTAGAAAACAAATATGTGAAATACATAGAAAACAAGCTTACGTGAAGCAGCGTTAAAGCTACAAGCAATCGAGCTTACACAAGTTTTCCATTTAGTATCATTTTATATTAACAGTTTATTTGATTAACTTACTTAGTGATTGAATACTTTTAACCGCATCTCTAATTGTCTAGTGTGTAGTAACCACAACTTATCAGTAAAGCTAATGTCATATTTGATAATTTGTGGTTATCGGTCTAATTATGCCCTCTGAGATGATAACGACAAGACAGCCGATCTATATCTGAGATTAGCCGTTTACGCTAAAGATATTATAGTGCATTCGTGCACGAGCATACTTTTCACCACCTTTGTTATTGCATCTTCTGTATCTTCACTTTGGGACAGAAAACTATCACGACTGAAGATTTGACACAGTTGAAGGAACGAGCTTTTTGATGCCCATCTGACGCATGGATCATCCCGTTTTGAAGGCAACTGAGTGATCAATCAAAATAACATACCTAAGCGACTAGTGACACTGACTGTTGGACTGGTCCACAAATTTGCCGTAGCTCAACGGGCTATGGAGCGCACTATGCTTGGAGTTTCTTTGTCGGATAAAATTCGTAATGAATTTATCCGCCAAAGAACTAAGGTCACCGACATAGTGCATAGGATTAGCTCGTTGAAGTGGCAGTGGGCCGGCCATGTAGTAAGAAGAACCGATGGCCGATGGGCCAATAAGGTTCTGGAGTGGAGGCCGCGTTTGGGAAGACGGAGCGTTGGTCGACCCCCGACCAGGTGGGATGCCGATCTCCGCGCAGTAGCCGGTTCAAATTGGCAGCGAGTAGCAGGGGATCGGCCGTCTTGGCGTTCATTGAAAAAGGCCTATGTCCAGCAGTGGACGGAGAAGGGCTGCTAATGATGAAGCGACTAGAAAATAACAATGGAAAGTTCTTAGATCAACGCAGGTTCCCAACCTCTTTTTATTTTTTATCACCTATGATTTCTAAATCGCAACCAACTATTTATAGGCTACGGATAAAGGTCATCGGCCTTTCGTTACAGCAACATTGGACGACCATCCCTGTTGTCAAATATGATTAAAACCCAAAAAATATGACAATCCAAATCTTCGGATAGGCACATGAAAGCCGGTCGACGACAGTGTTCTTTTTCTTGTTTATTATCAATGTCTATTAGAAAACTAAGAAACTGATGAGTATATTCCTATCTTTATTGGATTATAGATACGTATCTTACTAATTACAAAGACAGAGCCTACATTTTAAGTATTTAATATTCCCCACTGGTTGAATGTCCCCTAAAAAACAATGAAATCCTGTGAACGTTGTCTATAAACGTATAGATAGTGATACACGATTGTAAGTCGTTCACGTAAATCACACGACCAACGTTTACGGGCGATTACGTGACGTAATCGTTTGTTATCTGTGGCTAATGGCGACGCGTCATCGGCGTGTATAACAAGGCTCCGTGCCTCTCAGATCTCCTTAGAATATATTCACAGATAAGAAAGATTCGGTCTGAAAATTTTGTGTTAAAATTTCTTCTAAATATTTGAAATTCGGTCTTTGACAATGTCTTTTTGTGTATTACCATTTACTTAAATATAAGATCAGTTAGAATATTGTTTTTAAAAATTACGTTTGAGCATATATGATAAGAGATTCCTGTTAACAAGACAGCTTTTTAATTACTTTTTCTATATGTGAGTTTCATTTTTAAATATGTTTTGAATTTACATGGTTTAGAAAAATTGGATAAACATACTTTACTTACTTAGAGATAAATTATTATTTTAATTTAGGCCATGTACAGTTTAAAAAATAACTATTAATTATCAATTATATATATTGTTAAGAATACTAATTAGTAAGGGTATGTGTGTGTGACATTGTGAGTTTTTAAAATAATTTGCAAAACTGCCACTTCAAGTAAAATGCAATTCACAATTTCTTTTCAAAACTCCTTTAAAAATCCTTTTAAAATTATCTTAAAATGGTAGAAGCGTATCAACATAATATTAGCTTTCTTTTAACAGAAATTTCTCTTATAATATAGGTCAGGTCGATTTACATATTCAAACGAAACTAGCTTCACGATATTCCGTAAAGCAGTTCGACTATTAGTTTAGTTTCCATAAGTGCAATATCATATAAACTACTAGCTTTGTCAATATACAATACAAAATACTAAATGTAAAGGCACGCTGTATTTATATAAGACAAAAAAGATGAAAAATCTATTAAGTTAAAATTTATTACTAAAACTAATTATTTTAGTAAATAACAGAAAAATACAAGAAATTTTCAAATTTTATCTTGATCATGGCGGCTGGCGAGAGCCTGAAACGTTAGACAAAGTTTATAAATAATTAAAGAAAAAAAATCAGTAAAAAATATTGATCGTCTAAAAAAGTACCACCGCGGTGGCTATTTCTGCCGCAAATCAGCAGTGTTTAAGCACTAATATCTTATTATTTGAAGGGCAGCGTAGCCAGCGTAGTTATTAGACAAACGAGACGTAACACCCTGTCTCAGGTCGACGAGCGCATTTGTAGTGTCTTACGCTGCTTTGTTTATGAGCAGGACCACTTTATCACTTCCCACCACCAGGTCAACGACCTGCTCGTTTCGTTGCTTGAATTAGTAAATAAATAAAAAATTATCATGTATAGTATTGGTGTAAACACCACGACGCCTATCTGTCTTAGCTTCTATCTCTATATCTTTCGTAGTAGTGTTAAAAAAATTTATTATGCTTTTCATTAATACCAAGGCACAATACTTCCTGTTGGTTTCTTGAATACGTTGGTTCCGTCACCATAGACCCTGAGAAGAACGTCTAAAACGACGGCTATAATTTCAAATAATTGTAAATTAACTAAACGTGATTAAATCCGTAATACTGTATTATTTATCAAGGCAATTTACGGATAGCTTCAGTGAAATTTCACCACACAATACATGTGAATCAATGCACACGAATACCATCCTAACATTAGGTATAATAGCATGCATCAAACGACGGATGTGCAAAGGCGCACTGGAATTAATTCAGCGCACCTCACGTTTTGTTGCATGCACATGGCTCATTTGGTCGCAGTAGGGCGTAACAGGTCGACCCCACTTCCAGGTCAGACCAGTGTTAGCTGGCACAAGTTTAATTTGCTACGTGCCACACCATATTACCCTCCGTTATAACCTATAAACACGGACAGAATTGCATGTGCAATTCTTTTCATTTACACGCCGTTGTTAAGTTTGTTGTTATTTGTTTTTAAGAGATAGTTCATACAAACGTGTATTTAGTGGTTTAATTATGAATATCTTCAATTAAATTGTATCATGGAAATTTATAAGGCAAAATAAATAAACCCCTTAAGCATAGTTGGTGAAGGCTTACAATGCCTCTTCGCAGGATAGTAATGTAGATATTTTTTCAGAAAATCATAATGAATTAAAATAAGAATTTATACTTTATCATGTTACCTATGTAATGCTGTTTCTTTTGTTATTTTTGAAGCGTGAACAGCTATGTGTTCTTTTGAAATTGTATATATTTAAATTAATTGCGTATACTGTTATATAAATTGGTACAACTGTAATATAGTTTACATGTTAAATATACAAAATATATTATAAACGCGTATCAATTTCCTTAATGTTTGTTGTTATGTTGTCCTTTATGAATGTCCTTTATAAATAAATCATTCAACATACAACACAGACAGTTGATAGTGTAAAGCTGAAAAATGTGTTTGAAATTCAAATTTCGAATGCGAACACCGAAGATAGCACTCACACGCCATCAAAGGCCAAAACTTTCAACTAACTCCGGTTCCATCTAACTTTGTGCATACACATAAAGGTTAAATCTAGCTTTTTATGTTTAATATTTTGCGTACAGTAGTCATAAGATTTAAGACTGCCACTGTAGCTTAATCGTAGTACAGTAAGATAGTAGTGTAGTTTGTGCTTAACCAAAGGTCGTGGGTTCAAATCTTGAGGAGATTCTACAACTTTCGTTATCGCTTACTAGTCGATTCGGGCAATGCGGACTGGTTACCCGATAGCTAGTAAAATAAAATGATCCATGCGTCGGTTGGGCGTATAAGTTTTTGTATGTAACGTTGGTTATAAGTCTCATCGGACTATGAGAGTGAAGAAAGAGTCCCTCTTTCGTCGTACATCTGAGTTTGGGCGTACATTGGTGCTAGTGCACGATATCATAGGTAATATTTTTGCGTAGTTGGCTGATCTCTCAGCCGCCGTAGTCAAAGTCCGTCTGAGAACACATATTTAAGAGTTTACAGCTTATCCGTATAAAAAAGTCCGATTTACACCACAAAATGGAAGTGTCCAAAATTGCTTAATTTCAATTTGAAGGACCCCGTAGCGTTTTGGAAAGTACTGGGTAAATAAGTTATAATTCTCTATTATCAAAATAGCGAGTGGAACTGTGATGTCTTTTAAAGTGTATTTCTTGTAAGAAAAAAATTACATTCACTTAATGATCAAAAAAAGATAGTTTTTCTTACACATAATCAACCCTCGAAAAGATCTAGACAAATCCAATGTTTCGATTAAAGTAATATGTTTAGTTGCATGTAAATGCTTTAAAGTATTTATGCTGCATTTTATCTTCGAAGAAAGAATTGGCATTTCGTATTGTCTTTTAAAACAACTTTTGTCTTTTAACATTATAAAAATGCTTTAAATACGTATCTCTATAAACAACTGTCATATATACAAATAATCTCTTTATATAATGCTCACTGACAGAATAATCAAAATAGGTTAATGTTATTTGCAGATTGCACTCGCAACGGAAAACTCAATCATCCTGCAGAACCTAGATTTCGCAGCGAGCGGGAGCTATTCTTGTGAAGTATCCTTAGACACTCCAATTTACACAAAGGAGTCCAGCGCAAAGCAACTCACAGTTTTTCGTAAGTATTATATTATTCCATTATAAGTTATGAATTTATTTTAGATTGTAATTTCATTCACTATTCTTACAGCAGCATAAAGCAATAAAACATTAGGCAACCTTATATTAATTACTAACAAAAAGGACAAGCAACTTTAGGCACCAAAAGTTTATCTGTTTTAATTTTCCTTACCTTATAACACAAAAACTATTAAAAGTATTTGGGTGAAGCTTACCGGTGTTGTGGTAATACGCCTAGATATTTCTGTATATAACGGATATTATCGATATTTTAATTTTGATAATTATATAGCCAATACGAAATGTTATACGATACCCGTAAAATCTTGTACAAGGATATAAAAATAAAATTTCATCTAAACTACATCTACGTGTACTTAAAAAGTATGGCTAAAAGTTCACGTTACCTTTTCTTATTAGGGTATTATTAGGGTAACACAACTTTAGCAAAGGTAATAACAGTTTTATCATAAAAGTCTTTTTATAAACATTATTATAGCTTTCAACTAGAATCAGCATTAGGGTATAACAATTCCATAAAAACAAAAATAATTACACATATATAATAGTACACAGGCGACATTTGTCCTCCTGCTTGTTATCAATCTATATAAAACTTTAAAAAGTGATAAATATTTCTAAATAGATCAAAACATATGCTTTTAGACAAATCAATCTGAATTTGTGTAACATAATATATGTCGGAAAAAAGGCGTTTGCATTTTATTTTATTATACAATAATTAGCGAAATATTGAAATAAGTTTATGTTACTTCTTAAGCAAGTGGTTTCTACTTGTCTGTAAAAGTTGTGATTACTTCAACCATCTTAATTAACACATTCAATTAGCTTACGCTGATTTCTAGTCCGGTCTGAGAGTAATACGAAAGGGGAAAATTGTTAAATAATAAAACGTAATAATGAGCATACATCAATTACTTTGCGGATTAACAAACTGATTGCCGAATGCGATTCATTAGTGTACGATTCATATCAAATAAATAGCAATATTGTATGATTGATTTCAGCACTGACCTGATTGAGATGTTATAAAAACAGTTATCTTTTTTCTTATTTCAATACGATTATGTATGATATAACATATTTTTTATTACAGTTCCAATCCCCTTTGTTATAAAAAGACACTATAAAACTCAACAAGAATGAAAATAGAAAACAATAAATGCAGTGACAGGATCATCTATCTCAGTTTGTTCCGCAAAAAATATATACGAACTACAAATTGTTCAAACAATTTAATACAAACACCTATTCGGATACGATTATTTTAGTTTTTTTCATTGATGTTGTTTTGTTATTAAACAATCATCATCAGCCTGTGTTAGTCCACTGTTGGACATAGGCCTCCCCTAATGCACGCCTCCTCTATTAGGGAGTTTTTTGGACCGTATCCCACCACGCTGATCCAATGCGGGTTGGACCGACTTTTTTCCATCCGAGGCATGGACCATATTAGTTTTCAGACAATTAGATGTACGGTCCATATTGCCCTAACCAACTAGTAAACAAGAAGTTTAAATAATACGTTATTTTAATTTTGTACCAGACATATTTTATACGAGAAAAAATACGAAATATTTAGTGATATAGATATATTGTGGAGAAAATACTGGCCATTGCCAGCCCTTTGTCGCTCGTTAATTATCAGTTTGTTTATTTAGTAAAATTTTTTATGCTCCGGTATTTAATCAATTAACACTTATTTGTCATCAATTTTTGTTTATATAAATGCAACAAGAACCTACAATTGAAGACTTGCCGTTTTTATAAGGCTTTAACTGTTTTCGTGATAATTATTAAAAAATTCCATATTATGAGCTAGTTTAATATTCTTAAATATATATTTAGGTATCACGAAATTCATTTTAATTTAGGTAAAATATTTTATTCCAGCTAGTCACCTGAGTAGAGTTTACTTGCTCGTGAACCATTTTAAAAGATTGTAACAATATCGTGAAACTGATGCAGTTTAAATGCAATTCCGGTCGTTTACTTTAAAATAAAAGACACCTATGTTCACGTAAATTGATAGAAAATAGGATTTACTACGCGTATAAGGCTTTCAAGCTTTGAAACTTGTAAAATAAAGGTTGAAAACAAAATTTCCTCCAAAAGCATGTTATTAAATATATACTTTAGTATGTTACTGTTATATATTCAATTTTACGTCATTTTCTTAGAAATTAAACAAATTTTTTTTAATATTACGTTTTTTTGTGATGTAGCCGTATCGAATATTTTAATCCTATAATTAAAATATTCAATATATAACGTTTGAAATGTTTTGACAATCGGCAGTCGTCCCTGATCTTTTTACATAATTTAGCCATTCAGCCCCGTCCCTAGTTTGCAGAATAAAGAGGCTCTAAGTGAGGAAAATAAATCTTCAATGAATACAATCTACGTTCTGTGGATTTACCCAAGAAAGATCACTTTTACCAAAATGTTTTTTTTCTAAGAACAAGAAATTCTTTATCGTCTTTTTATTCCTATGTAGTTTTACCACGTTTAAATTTCAAGTGGGTCTTTTCTTCCATATAAAGGATACAAAAAATAAAATTTTTATACATAAAAATTATAATATTTTGTATTAAACATAGTATCAAATTTCAGTCAGCTACACCTGCTTATTCATTAATTTTGTTTTAATTGTTAGAGGGCTTAGAGGTCCTTGCTACAATACCTTGCAATGTACACAGGTTTTAAGCGCCCGTGATTACACTAATTTTAATATCACGAATTTTAATAATGTCACGATTATTTTATTTTAACTCTCGAGCAACAAGCTTTTTTGTAATCGCCCACGATTACAAAAAATATTGTATGTAGGTAGGCCTTTTATTATTTAATGTGGCTTTTTCTCATTCATAAAATAAAGAATGATATGCCAGTTTGAAATACGTTACTTACAATAAACAGTAGAATCAGGTCCATACCACCTATGACAAATGATAAACTTGTTAGGTTGTGTGGTGTAAATGTAAAACGCTTTTCACAGAAATTAAGATAAAATATTGTGCCAATGTAAAATTGTTATCTTTAAAATATGGATAAATGCTAACTGTAGTAAAACCTATTTTCTCTTTTAATTTTTTTTTATATAAGGAGACACTTTTACGCTAGAAGATTTTATCACATTTTAAATTTAAAGTTTAACAGTAATAGATGTTAAAAAATTATACCCATGATACGTAACAGAAAATCTCAGCGGTTACTAGTTGTGTTTACATTTTTTAAATTTTGTTCAAACTAAAATATAATTATTAAGATCTCGGGTTTTTTGGCTATCAGTTCTAAGGTCAACGTCATTCAATACGATAAAAACAGTATAAAAGACGATCAAGATTAAAAAGCGTTACTTTTTAATCTAATGCAATAAATATTGTTAATCGCTACAATAAATAACGCGATTATTGTATTTTAGTCAGGGATCACGTGATCTTTTAATCTCATATTAGTTCTAAAGTTGAGCCAATTTAGGAATGGTATTTTCGTAAATAAAGTCTTAAGACTCAAACTTATTGTTTAAACGCCGTGTAGAGATTAAATATGGCCGCGGTTTACCAATAAAAATGCGCTCGCTTCTGGCGTCATTACTTCTAACCAGAAGTTGCGGTTAACAATTTTTATACAGTCAGCAAATATTGGCCTAGCGGTATTGGCCCTTGTTGGCAGTTATAATCTTGCGGGTAAACAACAACAATGTTGGAATTATTATAATTATGTAATATAATTGTTTTTGTTGCTTTCTGGTAAACACAAAATGGGCCGATCACCCAACTGTCTGGAAAGTATGACGATTCATACTTCGGATGGGCATTTAAAAAGTCGCCCCGGTTGTCAAGATCATCTTTGGCAGTCGTTATAGGAAGCCAATGCCTTAAAATTTACCGATAACTGAATCATCCTTAGAATGCAGTTTACTCTTTAAGTTGTTCAGGTCAGATGCCAGTCGCTCTGCGTAAAAACTGTTATATAGGTAAAATTGAACGGTTTAGAAGTCGATCCCATCATAACTTGGGATAATAGCTAAGGGGAAGCGTCTGGTAGGGTCGTTTAGTTACAAGTAAATACAGATATGTTTAAAGCAAAGAACGAAGATGGCATTCTTAATCTATTATTGAAGTAATACTTCTTTTGGCGCTTTAGGGAAAGATGGTGAGATTAAATTTTTAGATGCGTGCACACCATGACGAAAAACCGACATCGTGAAGTTGGATAGTTAAACTTCATTTTAATAAGATATATAATAATTACATTGATAAATCAGCGCACAAATAAAACAAAAATAATTTCATTAGGTACCGATAAAGCTAACTGAACTGATTATGTTGATTAAATAATACTTAGAAAAACCAGAAAAAATTATAGTAATCCTTGAAGTCATAAAAAAATACATCAAATTAATCTGTCGTCTGGGTCTTTTAGTTGGTGATAAGAGACTAATTACGCATATATAAAGGTAAACATGTTCTGATTCGAAACAAAACTAAATATGAAGAGTGCCCTGCTATCGACTGTTCTTTTTATTCAACTTGTGCAATCCTATAAGCCAATAGGCGATGGATTTTTAGGCTGGCACGAGACTGTCGGCTTTAAAGAAGCACAGCGAATAAAGAAGCAGGAGCAGTCAATAGAACCGTTCTCTAGAATTGTCGGAGGAACGGTGGCATCAGTAAACGCTCATCCATACTTAGCTGGTCTACTAATAGACTTAATTGGATTCAGCCAACAATCTGCTTGTGGAGGATCACTGTTATCAACGTCGCGAGTGTTAACCGCCGCCCATTGCTGGACTGATGGCAGACTTCAAGCTTGGCGATTCACAGTGGTCCTCGGCTCTCCGTTTTTGTACCACGGTGGAATGAGAATTCAAACTTCCTCGATAATTGTGCACCCTTCATACGATCCGAGAACATTGAATCATGATATAGCAATGCTATTCCTTCCTGTCCACGCTCCCTTGTCGAGCTCCATCAGACCGATACAATTGCCCATCGCACCATTACTGAACATGGATTTTACTGGCCACTGGGTGAAAGCAGCTGGATATGGCAAATACTCGGATTGGACCAACCCTACGACGAATACAATGGTACGGAACATATTCCTTCAAGTTATATCGCTACAACAATGTCGCTCTATTTATGGCAATGCTGTCTTGGATTCAAACATTTGCACTAATGGCTTCGGTGGTGTGGGAATTTGTCAAGGCGATTCCGGTGGCCCTTGACGTTTACATTCCAAGGGCAAGAGTTCCTGGTCGGAGTGAGTTCTTTTGTTGCTCAACTTGGATGTGAACTCGGATTCCCATCTGCTTTTGCCAGAGTGGCTTCTTATCGCGACTGGATACAAATGCTTATGTAATTTTTTAAACATTATACGGCAATTTAAAATTATGCATCTATTTATTAAGTTTCCCAAATATTTCTATAAAATTGTTACATTTCAATTATAAATTAATCGACATAAGATTAATATTGAGTAGAATACAGAGTAAGAGCCCAAAAATTGTAGCACATAGATAAAGAAAGATAATTAATAAAATTTAACTTAAGAAAACAACACCAAATTATTAGGGTCATCACTTTGATATGCTGTTCTACATTTTCAAAAAAATTTCTATTATGACTTACATATTTAAAAATTTCTCGTTAATTTTTTTTCATTACAAACTTTATGGCTCTGAATACTAAAAATGATAAACATCTTGTTTTGTTATATGTTTCGTACAGATTTAGATCTTGTCACAGTTCGCGCAGTCATCATCATCATCATCATCATCATCATCAGCCTGTGATAGTCCACTGCTGGACATAGGCCTCCCCTAATACACCGTTAGACGGTTCGCGCAGTACTAAACATGATTACAGAGGTTGAACTAAGTAACATTTGAGTGACATTTGAGTGAACTTCGTGATTCCACAAATATTTTTTTTACCATAATAAAAAATGACAAAACAGTTATGTAGTTAAATAGAATAAAACAAGGTATTTAATTATAATCTGAATGGTTAATTATTCTCGTCATATCAAAGCCATATTCTGAAACAGTGATTGGCTTGGCAAATAAGTGAACGTCTTCTCTATAAATTATTATTACGTGAATAAGATATTCAAGTAATAACACGAAACACGCTTTATAACAATTAATGATATATAATACAATTAAACATCTTTATCAATTGTCCATTATATACGATTTTGTTAGCTTATATATTAATTGTTCTTTTTTTTTGTTATTCTGTTGACACTGTGTTACTTTCTGTAATTCCTGTAAATTATTTAATTTTTAAAAAAAATCTTTCATATAGAGTTTTTTATAGAACTAGCTTATACTGTAACTTTCATTTTCGGAAATCTGTTTATTTAACCAGCGCTTTGACTGTTTTTAATCACTTGTATCATTTGTATGCGTCTAATGCTTTTCTCTGTAACTTTTTGTTCTCTCCTGTAAAAATTCAATCCAGTACGAAAATTCTTTTGTTGACTCTCTTAATATGTTCAATTAAAATTTTACTTATGTACATTCTAAACCGATTTTATATAGTCTTGTAATTGGGCGATTGCCTGTATAAATAAATAAATAAATAACAAGGATCAGAACTAGGCCCTTTAACCTAAAAGCTAAAATATTAAAGCATACATTTTAATATTTTATGGCACCGTGTTAAAGTAAAGATTTTATATTGCGCATTTTAAAAATCATTTCTTGTCTTTGTACCAGTCTGTATGTGGAATATCAAGGTCTTCTAATTTACCAAAACCTCATCTATCGATTGAATGCACTGCTTTCGAGTTCTAGAGGTCTAAACGTCAATGTTTAAAACTACTATTCAGATACTACTCAGATTCAGACTGACTGTCTCACTAAGTAAATTATTTGATCAAACGCCCAGCGGTTTTAAAAATATCTTACGAGAAATTAGCAAAAAGTTTTATCCTATTATTCTTGACAATTATTTTTTATGTTTCAATTCGCGTTTAAAATCCCCTTTTTTGTTCATCATTCATCATCTCATCAGCCTGTAATAGTCCACTGCTGGACATAGGCCTCCCCTAATACACCCCTATCCATCAGGGGGTTTTTTGGACCGTATCCCACCACGCTGGTCCAGTGCGGGTTGGTGGGTGGACCGTCTTTTTTACATGCCCATCCGACACATGGATCATCTTACTTTTCAGACAATTGGGTGATCGGCCCAAATTGCCCTAACCAACTAGGAAACAACAATGAAAATTTGTTGAGTCCCCGCAGGATTCGAACCCACGACCTCCGGTTTCTAAAGCACACGCCCATACCACTAGGCTACGGGGCAGTTGTTTTTTGTTATTTTTTTGTTATTCACGCGAAACATTTTTTATTTTTATTCCCGCCAAGAGTAGAATACCTGCACTGGTCACAATCCCAATGACAGTGAAACACATCCCAAACAGCCAGTACAAAGGGAAAGATAAATCACAAGAAGTCCGGAAAGCATAAATCCCTGGATATGGAAACAATTTGCGAATTCTTTCGCATGAGAACATGACGAGAATACTCAAGCTAATTACGAAATCTAATTAACCCGTATACCGAGCCGTGCGTTCTATAACTTTCGCAAAGCCGGTGTTTATTATTTATATATTTTTAATTGTTCTGCCTACTTATTCTTTTCGATAAAATCAAAGAAATAATTTTTTTTTTAAATACATATTTAAACCGACCTATCGTCACTACATAGTATAAAACAAATTCGCTTTCTCTGTCCCCATATCCCTATGTATGCTTAAATCTTTAAAAGTACGCAACGGATTTTGATGCGGTTTTTTTTTATAGGTAGAGTGATTGAAGAGGAAGGTTTATATCTATAGTTCATGCATAATATTGTAGAGAACACTGGTAAATTTAAATATTTTTCTATAGATTTTACAGATATCAGTATTGTACACGTGCGGAACCAGGGCGGGTCGCTAGTTAATTAATAAAAATCAAAGTGATATCAGTACTTGTCCGTAATGCTTAACTTTTTACATTTCTAATCTGATAAGAAGTGATAAGGTTTAACGTTGCAGCGGCGTACTACTTGTAATTGAAAAATACTTAATAAACACAATAAATATGTTTTATATATTTACCATGATACTGTTAATATATTTTTGGTTGGATATTGCTAAACGTAAATGATTAGCGCACTATGAACATGAAATATATTGATATTCTGTTCAACCTATATAGTACAATGAATGATTGTTGAATGTCTTGGACTATTTTTTGTATTTCAAAGCAAAACCACGAGCAAAGTGGTCACATAAATTCAAATTAAATTAAAGATCTTATGCAATATAGAAGGTAACACTCTTATGACTGTCAAGGACGCTCACGTTCGGAATAGGAGCCTCGACCGAGAAGAACGGAAAGAAACTAACCTATTTTGTCATCTTAAAATAATCAAATATAATAACATTTTTATTATGAGCTACATAAGTTCTATCATACGATATTATATATGAAAAAAGCCTGAGAGTCATTCTACTTTACTTACGTAGTTGTCACTTTAAATTCATTTATGTTATAATAAACTTAAAATAAACGTTCCTTTACTACTTTTAAATTTAGTAAGTAGAAGACACTCAAGTTTACTGCGTCCTGAAGATAGTAAGATTATTACACTAGTAATTACGTACGTGTATTGTCTTCAGAAGAACAAGTGAGTGTAAAGCAAAAGTAGAAAGAAAGAAATTTTTATTCTGTTACATTTGCAATCAGCAATAAATTAAAAAATGATAACTATAACACCTTGTGATACATAGTTTGACTCAGTTAAGATTGCTCATCTATTATTACCAAAGTAAATTGTCATCACGCTCGACTCTTGACTCTTGAAGATGGTACAAGTTTTAATTCTTATTGCGGCAACATATTGTGCAATGAACATAGTGTTTTTACTGTCTGCTTCATTTTGACAAATTGTCTATACTTACAGAATGACACTATAACCTGATTCAAGTTGACTGTAGATAGATACTGATATTGTTTAATTAACCAAGTTCTGCCAACGGATTTTTTTCATTGCTCAAATAGCACGAAGTATATGTAACATTCTGTGTAATTTTGAAACCGTCATACGCAATATTTTTTAAATATAATATAGTTTCTCAAGTTCTGTAGATTTCTATACAAGTGTTTGTTTTTATTACGTAACTAATTTTATGCAATATAACACACAGGTACGTTAAGTATTCCTTTTTCTTATAAGCGTCATCATAGTGTGTTACTTAAAAATTACTGTCGTAAACATAAGCAGCACTATTTTATTGACCACCTAGGCGTATGGTAAGTGACCTGATTGACAAAGATTGGGTTTGATTCCAATACGAGAAATATTATTAATAATTAATAAACATATTTATTTTCGTGTCTGGAGTTTTTCACATAATATTTATTTATTTACAAAAGAAAAGTAAATCCATGTACTTATTTTTAAATAGTTTTTTCCGATACTAATTTTTACACGTGTAATTTTTTTTATGTTATTGTAAAAGATGACAAATAAAATCCCACTGTCCATCCTTTTCGAACCGGTGGTTGCTTTTTTGACAAGTGTAGTTTACTCCTGTATATTAATTAAGTGTATTTGAATTTGAATTTATCAATTATCTAATTTATAAGATTTGCTTACTATATGATGTTAAGTTACTCTTCGTAAATTAGTATTTTATTATTATTCATTGACCATTTCTAGATCCCCAGAAACATCATCCCCGTATCGATTTTCCGACTCGGTACCTGAGCTTCGGTGAGACTTTGCGAGCTAACTGTACCACTGCACCGGCACTTCCGGCGCCACATATCACATGGTTTATTAATGGCAGGAAGGTGAGAGTACTAATTAAATAACTAGTAACTATTTCTTAGCTACAGATAGAAAATAATCTAAAAACTTCTTCTCAACTTATTCGTGGTATAGCAGTTTAAAGACATGGAAAAGGACCACCGCAGCACCTTATTCTAACACAAAGCAGTAGTGTCAAAACACTATTGTATTCGGGTTTGAACGGTACCGAAGCCAGCGTAATAACAGAGTAAACAATTATATCGTATAGTTTTTAAAGCCGCGAACGGATTTGTGATGACATGAGCTCCTTTTTCATGTCGTACTCAGTGCTCCGAACAATACGTTAAAACGACATATTAATTAGATTAACTACGAAAATTTCACATTTTTGTCAGTTTAAACACATGATTGCTATTAAATTAATCATTTAAAATATTAACTGCGGCTTGTTTAATGTAACTCTCATCAATAAATACTTATACTGACACACTATGTTTCCATTTTATATCGGAAACGACGAAGAATCACTACAATGCTATAGATAACAATTGTCAATTTTAATACTAACATTGTAGAACAATGTTTGCAATCTTTTTCTTTACTAAATTTAAGCATTACAAATATAAAAAAGTATGAATTTATACAATATATACATATTCGTGTAATTATTTTAAGGTCCATTAAAAAAATGTTTTACCAATAACAAAAATCGCCAATGTCAAAAGACATAGCTTAGCCTTTTTCAAGCAATAAAAACATTTGTAATGCTTTAATTCAACGCTGTATTTTTATGGCATACGCGCCTGCGTATGCCATATGCCACTTAGGCAGACGAGCAGTCGGGCCACCTGATGGGAAGTGGTCACCGACGCCCATAGACATTGGCAATACCCTTGGTATCGCCAACGCGCTGCCTACCGTGAGACATAGGGTGTTAAGTCTCGCTTACCCAGTAAATACGCTGGCTACGTTGCCCTTCAAACCGGAACATAGCAGTGTTTTCACACTTCTGCTTCGCGGCAGTAATGGACACCGCGGTGGTACCCACCCAGACGGTCTCTTGTAAAAAGGGGGCCTACCACCGGTTTTTTCCATAGCCTAATTATATATTCACTGGGAGTCGTGGTCTGAAACATTTATGTTATTTTTATACTCGGTTAATTTATTATGTACTTACATACCGATAGCATGTATTCCATGCGCTATCGTCGTCTTAAAAAATCAGTCAATGTCTTCTAACATTCATATAAAAAGTTATTTAAGGACAGGCCGCAACTTTCGGCAAATCATTCATGGAATTTAATCAATCTTTGTGTAGAATATGATTTAGTTTACATCTTGTTCAAGAAAAAGCCGAACCCAAAAGGTTCTGGACAATAATAATAAAATAATGTATTATATAAATTACAGATGGACGAATTGGTTGTACATTCGCACAAATATCGCGTACCGTTGAACGAAAGGACTGGAAGACGAGGACTCCAGAAACCTTTCGAATATGAAACTGGTAGTGAACCGCCACCAGTGCTGGCTTTAACCCACATTTCCCATATCGCCACGAAAGCACCCGGCTGCAGTTTGAAAGAGAACCTGGTGAGTAAACCTATAAAACTTTTTATGAAACCCGCTGCCCTTTCAATGCATTCTCTGATGCGAATTGATCAAAGTATACTACTTACATGAAGAGATCTTTCACGTGACTTATTTATCTTACTTGACAACGACCTGTTTGGGTATTGGTTAGTGACCCTGAATGTTACGCCAAAGAATGTGGGTTCGATTCCCACTACAGGAATATTGTGTGATGAACAGTGTTTTTCTCGTGTCAGACACGAGATAGTAGTATTAACAAAAGAAAAGTAACTCTATGTCTTTATCAGTCATCTAATTTTATAGCACAAGGTTTCCTAAGTGATGTCGTGTTGTTCGTCAAAAAGATTATAATTTAATTGTTAATGCTTCTTCTTTAGCAAACATAAGGAAAATGTGAAATATTACCATTAAATATGTTGTCATATTATACGGTTGCAATTCATGTAACGATAATCTAGGCAAATAATAGGCGATAATTTTTCTAGTTCAAATTATTTAACTAAACATTTTATAACTTATATTGTGGTCCATGAATAGTATTAAATAAAATTTTATAAAGACTATTCTCTCCAGCCTATTTCAAACTGTGACAATATAATGTTCTCTCTATAATGTTTTTAAAAAAATATTGAAAAAAGGAAAAAAATGTCCCATTGAATTTCTTACGCCGGTTTGTCTCAGGTGAGAAGCCTCTATTTCCGATCCGGTAGTAGTTTAATAGATAATTAACAAGCAAGTGAAAAAATATTGAAAAAAGATATTTTACTCTGATTCAAAGAACCCAAAAATCTAAAATATTCCGTCAGATTTGATCCATCCCAAATTTTCGATATAAGCAAACCGATCCCTTCAAAGGAAATATCCAAAATTCAATACCTAAGAAATGGCTGGGTTTACCACCCGTTTGGGGTACTAGAATAATAAATTAAAATTTAACCCTAACTTAAGAACTGTTAAAGTAATTTTTTTTCCTTATATTTTTTACAACTAATTTTCGATATAACGCAAGGAAATTTGCAGTTGGCAACCATTATCTGTTAGTGCATTTTGTAGTACAATAGCATCAGTAATCTCACTTTATGTGATAAATAACTATCTATAAATGAAATCAAGTCAAAAAGTTGCAAATACAAGTAATTTCCATTCAAGCTAATAATTTTACTTTTTTGATTTAATCACTAATTTAGGTAATCTTTTGTATTGCGATTATTTAAAGGGGAATAACATTTCTAAAAATAATGGATACCTACTCAAATATCAATTTGCGCCAAATTTCCTAGAATGCATTAAAGTTGATGTATGTACTTATTATTAAACTAATTAATTACCAGGTATAATTTAAAAAGCATATCGTGAAACAGATAAATTATGTATAAAAAATTAATCATTGATTAAAAGAATTTTAACGGATTTTATCGCGCTACTGTGGTAACAGAACCAATTATCCACAAAAGAAACATCGGAATTTAAAATGCAATTAACAACCACTTAACATCCCTTAAAAGTCCTTTTATTCAGTAATGTGTAACATTAGCGTAAACAAAATAAAAAAATGTATTGTTAGACGCCACAAGACCGCATGCGAATTTCAGGGCCTTATAATAATAACTAACCTTTTTTCTTTTAAATTGGAAAAAGTGTTTTTACACTACTTCTTTTCCTAAATTTTCATTACCTTAATGAACCCCGTGTAAAAAGGGTGACATGAAACGTGACTTCTTAAAGCTATGTACAAAAAATAACTAATAAAGTAAAAGAAAATAAATCCCAGAAAAACACTAACTGTTATTTTGCAACATTTAACAATATGATAATGCAATAGAATTTTGCATAACACACAACATTAAATTCTCAATCTACCACGGAAACATTTATAAGGCGCTCTCTTAAGGGTTGTTTTATTCAAATGCAATCCATCCGACGCGATACGTCTCGCGTGAGATTGTTCTCCGTATGCCTACCAATCGTATCTTTACAATTCCCCAGCCACCGACCCACCTCGTCTCGGAAGCGCACGTATTGGGATGAAACTGAAACAATTTTGAATAACTTTACATACAAAACTTGGCTCCGACCTTTATTTCCTAACCTCTCAAATATTAAAACAAAATCTTACACCCATACCTTTTTTATCTGATGGAAATTCTTAACAGCCTCTAGTAGTTGTTTATGTAATACTCCATGCAGATACTGAAAAGTTATTTTGATAAATATGATTTAAACTCTCTGGTCCACGGTCTGAGATTTTAAAGAGAAGTAAAAACTTTATAATTATGTGATAAAATCTTTTTTATCTTAAAATTAAATTTATTATACAAAATTTGCTCTATTTGTTACACCATCGATTACCAGGTCTCGTAGAGCATTTCATATAAAATAAAAAGAATATTAAATGATTTTAAGAGCGTTTATTTACATTCTAATTTACAGCAAACTTGGCCACGGGGCAGACTATGATCGAAACATCCCTTTAATTCAATAATACTTATAATAATATACAAAACAGACATAAATTATAAACCAATATTCTATCTGTAAAATTATTCATCTAAAATCGTCATGATAGTCAGATTTTTTCTTCACAGATCGAACCCGTTAAAGAAGAAGACGAAGCGAACGCAATACATGCTGGCAGCCGTCACAGAAGTAGAAGACCAGGCCGTGGCAGAGACTTATACGTGTCTGTATCAGAGATACAAATATTGGCAACTGGCAGGTTGGAAGTGACTTGCGTTAGCACCATTCCTGAGTTCAGAAGTATCGATGACAAATTCGCCGATGTCAGAAACGACACTGTCGTTGGTGAGTTATCTCAGAAGAATATGTTTAAGGAAACTATTTTGCCGATTTTATAAAAAAATGCCATGTTATTTTACAATTGTCCCTAAAGTTACAGCGTTTTTAACGTCCATCTTGATAGAACAGACAGGATAAATGACAGTAAAGTAATTACGCGATAAAATCTGTGTGTACTATTCGCATGAACTAAGGAAAGTATACAATTAGTTTCTGTTGAAAATTCCAAGTGATTTGCAATATTAAACCTGACGTTATGTTTTGTTTAAAGATTTTCTTAGCTGCATGTTTAATTTTATATAGTTTTGAAGTAATAAAAAAATATTTGAATTAATAGAACCTATGTTTGATAAAAATCAAATCAAATACCAATACGGTATCGAGTTGTAATGAAGACATACAAAACCCTAAGAATGGCCTTTATAAACCCATAGAATTGAATACAATAACGTTTATCGTATAACATTAACAAAGTTTAGGACTTAGTATAGTGTTCGCTTCGAAACCTAGGTTTTATTATGAACAAACAGTAAACATTTGCGCTGCAATAACAAGCCAACATTAACGATCGTGCTTACAGAGTAAGCAAATATTGATAGTAGCTAACTTGACAAAGTAAACTCCAAACATATGTTTGCGCTAATTGTCTTGCATTTGTTATGTCTCCAGTTTTATTAACTTCATATTTCTCAATACAGTAACGATTAAATTAAATAAAAATCAATTGTCAAAGTCGTTTCCCAAGAGGATTTGAACATATGACATCCAATTTAAATAGAAATTATTATTATTCATTTGTTTATATCTAATTGTTTCAGTGGACTTAATTAAACCATTGACGTATTCGCAAGAGTCTGCAAACGCATCAACTACAGGATTCAACACATCGAACGCTGATAGGCTATCTATTTCGGATATATTATTAACATTGTCATTAATAAACTTAACAAGCCTGCTTTGACAGCCGATTTTATAGTACAATTGATTAAAGGGCTGTGATAAGAATGTATGGTATAATTTTTTTTATCTATTATTTTATTTGTATTATATATTTGTTTATTGTAACTGAAACAGTTATAGCGTATTCAGGTTTCACTAGAAAACTAAATCTAATAAACACGAGCCAAAGACATGAAATTAATGTAAACATGATGTAAAGTCAAAAGTAAATGCATATTTATTTATAGACCGCCGCCAAAATCGACCCTAACGGGCTGTTAAAACAAAAGAAGCGCCAACAGTTTGCCTTTACACTTTGTTTACACCAATAATATTATTTATTTGGCTTACATTAAAACAAAAAAGGTTTGCGGTTTTCATTCGGTAAATTCTCAAAAGCTAAAAAATAATTTATGACTTAAATACTGAATTTTATTACATTACGTGAGACCTGTATACGCTTTTCTTAAGCTTATGTTTGTAAAATTTAATTGTGTTGTATTAATATTATTTTTTTTTCTAAACACTAATATAGCAGTTTGAAACATATAATAATTTCATAAAATTCATTCATAAATTATTTACAATAATAAAAAGGAAATATTAACAATTCATTTATAGCAACGTTATAAATTTACGTTTATTAAGTTTAAATTATATTAAAATTTATTGATATTTTAATGACATCTTCGAATCGTTGTTAACCATTGTTGTGCCTAGATTTTAACGAAATCGCCAAACTTAAACATATCAAAGCTGCCTGGAGAGATTCCTTTAGATAAAAACTTTTAAAAGGCAATGTGCTAAGGAAATTTCTATAAAAAATATTTATAGCGTAAAAAAATCTACACACGGCCAAATAAAATACGGAATTTTAATATCCTCTAATGGCACTAATATACTGGTTTCTCATTGGTCTAATGTCGCGTAGTGGTAGACGTGGGCTGGGAACCAATGGGAACGCCTAATTTTGGGCGTTATTAGAATTTGACACTAGTCTTCGTTATTATAAATTTCATGTTTTATATGGCTCTGCTATACAGCTTCAACGATCCCGTTGATAACGAGTGAACAAAAGAATGTAAACAAACTTAAAACCTATCTCTTTGTTATTTGGGATCAAATAATTTTAAGGTATATTTTAAATTTAGTGTTAGTAAGTGTTTCTTCTTCAGGTTTTACGAACTAAATGAAACTATTACATTTAATAGAGTTAAGGCGACATAGCACATGAATTATTAAGGCATACTAAAGAATTTGTACTGACTTTTAATATATGATTTAACTTTTGTGTTGTTCAAAAATTTATTTGTTCTAAACTTGAAAATTTAAATGAAATTGAAAAAGAGATTTAATATTGTACTTATAACAGAATTGGTCTCCGAATTGCGTCTTAACTTTTAACTCTTTATGTTTTTATTTTTTATGCTTTATTTATTTTATTAGTGTTCCAGCAAGTGCACTTGACTATCTTTCTTCCACGTGATTTATTGTAAATCAAGTGCCATGGAAAATAAACTATATGAAATTAATTAAGTTAATTAAATCATAAAACAGGTTATTATAAATTAAAGGAGACAACGAAATATTAACGTAGTTAAGTATCCAACTTCTCGTACTATAATATACATTTCAGATATTGAACTCCAGCTCGTTTTTTTGCAATGTTTGTAAAAACGTCTTGCATTATTTTTGCTTTCGGAAATATATAAAAATCTTTAACGAATCCAAATCTTCTAACACTTTCTCTGATGTAATAGTGTTTTCCTAATCTCGACGATCTTATAGTTTTAAGTCATAGCTTTCTAAATAATAAAAAAGTATATCTATTAAACGAAAATTTCAGATTTATTATTTTTTACCGCCCTCCTTCCTGAATATTTATACACCACACATATTATAATGAAATACCGAAATTGCCTTTAAAAAGAGTGTGTTTAGATATATATACGATTGTTTTTTCTATGTTATTATTGTAACGGCAGCTACAAATATAGTCGTACATCAGGGCCTCTTCCTCCGCATGACACGTACATCATTCCCGGAGGCGCGCTACTAGCCTCTGTCATGCACTGACTCGTCACCTTACTTGTGTATCACCCACCAATTGTACAGCTCAGATTATGTATATAGTTAGGCAATTTTATTTAATAAACAACTAGGGCTACACGTAATAGGCACACGACCTCCCTGCCACACCCAGGTAGGGAGGGTTAGGTTCACTCACCCCCGGTAATCCCACCGGGCGGATTATAGTGCGAGTAGATTGCGAATTTCTGGTTTGAAGGATGGCGCAGTCTCCCAGTGAGGCGGCCTCGGCTTCGGCCAAATCGAAGGATGAAGAGATCAAGGAACTGAGGGCGCTGGTCGTCTCTCTAAAAAGGACGATCGACGTCCTCAGCGCGCGCGTTGCCGCGCTCCCCGTCCCCCAAATCCGCGTCGAGTCGATTCCCTCCGAATCGGCTGAATCTGCGTTGTCGTCCGAGTCGGAAATGGACGTCGACAGCGGCAAGACCGCGTCGAATAATGACGGTTTCAAGACCGTCGGTCAGCGCAAGAAGCGCAAAAACAGGGCTTCACCCTGTCCCTCTCCCACTCAGGATCCGCCGCTGAAGACCTGGCTCCGAATTCGGCCTCCCCCGGACCGAAACCACGAAACCCCCTCCCGCGCCCCGACGCGAAATCCGCCTAGGCGCCCGTCGCGCTAGCACCCCAGGGTCCCCGTGACCGCCCACCCGGCAGACCGACGAGGGCCTCCGCCGCCACCGTGAGAGGAAATGCATCTTCCCCCCCTCATTACACGGCAAAAAGCCACCCCCCATCTTCCTCCGTTCCAAGGAGAACTGGGCTGAAGTACGCTCAGCCCTATCCAATAATGTCAAGTTCGAAGCCGCTGACACCGCTCAGGGCATCAAATTGCAAGTAGAGGACTCGGAGTCCCACAGGAAAGTCACAGCTTTTCTCTTAAAAGCTGGTTTCTACTACCATACTTACGTACTCCAGCGTAGTCATTAAGGCGTCCCTGAAAGAGATCCCCACTTCCTCAAAGAGGATCTCAGAGATCTCAGACTTCCTCAAAGAGGAAGGATACCCCCTCCTAGCCGTGCACAGGATGCACAACCCAAGAACGAAAAAGCCCTATAACATGGTTCTTGCCACTCTGGCCCGCACGCAAGAGGGGAAAAAGATATATGATATCACCCATATTTGCGGAATAGGCAAGCTTCACTTGGAAGCACCCCGGTCCAATGGCCTGCCCGGGCAGTGCCATAATTGTCAGCTCTATGGGCATTCGGCACGAAACTGCCATGCTCGCCCCAGGTGCGTAAAGTGCCTGGGCGACCACGGTACGGTGGACTGCCCGCGCCCAAAGGACAAGACCGCTTTAGCGGCTTGTGAACCGCCAGCATGCGTGCTGTGCCAATCCCCTGGTCATACGGCCAATTACTTAGGGTGCCCTAAAGCACCACAAAGAAAGTCGGTGCAGAAAGCACCAGTCAGCTCGCCGTGGCGGCGGGGACCGCCCTCTAAGTCGGCCTTCCCGCCTCTTCCTCCCACCAACGCGTGGACCCAAAGCCCACCGTGGGCAACTTCCTCCCCCCGTGCCCCTCAGGCGCCGCGACTCGCGACCGCCCCCCCACCTATGTCAGCCCCTCAGGCACCAAGCTACCAGCCGGCTAGTACTGGTAGCAATCTCCAGATTTTATCGGCCGCAATGAGCACCATCTCGAGGGTGAGGCTCACACGCTTTGCGGACGAATATGTTGCCGCCGCCGGCAACCTCATGCTCAGGGTTCAGCTGTTCGAAAAGTACAGCGACCTAGTCGATGCCCTTCAGGCTTAGTTTTCAACCGAAACGCTAACGACGGCCCGGGCCGATTGAAACCGCGCGCGATTAGAATAGTCTTCTTCAACGCGAACGGATTTAGGGATCAGAGAGAAGAGGTCACGAACTTCTTACGAGACCACGACGTTGACGTCATGCTAGTGCAAGAAACATTCTTAAAACCTTCCATTTCGGGCCCAAAAATCCCAAATTTCAATCTTGTAAGGAATGACAGAGCCGGCGCCCGTGGCGGCGGCACTGCCATTTACTACAGGAAATCCTTGCACTGCGTACCGTTAGACCCACCGTCGCTCTCGCTCATGGAGGTTTCAGTCTGTCGGCTGGCCATGACCGGTCATGCGCCTATCACCATAGCGTCGGTCTACTGCCCGTGCAGATCCCCCCACCAACCTTTGGAAGAGGATCTTAAATCCCTTCTCGCAATGGACGGAGCCGTCATACTGGCTGGCGACTTCAACAGCAAGCACCCGCAATGGAACTCTCGCGTCCCCAACACCAGGGGACGCGAGATGGCATCCCTCATGAACAAGCTCAACTTTGATGTCTTGGCTCCTTCTGAGTCAACCTTCCATCCGAGTCAATCTGAGCTCTTGCCTGATGTGCTTGATGTTGCAGTTGTCAAAAATGTTGCACTCCCCATGACTAGAATCGAGGTGATCCATGACCTTTCGTCTGATCACCGCCCAGTTCTTTTGTGTATGGGCTCTCCCGCCCAATCGTCAACCGTCCTTAAGACAGTAATAGGGTGGCAGAAATTAAAGACCCAACTGGAATCTGCCACCACTTCGCACCTCAGTGCTATCCCACCTCAGCTCAACTCTGTCGGGGATACGAACTTGGCGGCTCATGCGTTCACAAGACATGTTCAGGAAATTGTCGAGGTCTCCTCAAAGCGAGTTCCATTGGAGGACAACCAACAATGGAAGTTGCCAGACGATATTCTGGATCTCTTGAGGCGTAAGAGAGCGTCGATTCGTGCCCATTCGTGGGATGGGTGTCATGGACACCATCTCAGATCTATTACCAACGGTGGGATGGGTGTCATGGACACCCATCCCACCGTTGAATAGGACTCGGATGACGACGCTTTGCCGCGAGGTTAAGTATCGCATTCGCAGTTCAGGAACGAACGGTGGAATGAAACTCTGAGCTCCATCAAACCCTCTCATACTGCTTTCTGGTCCATGCCGAAGAGTATGAAGGGCTCAAGCAACTTTGCTCCCATGCCTCCCCTAACGAGACCCAATGCTCCTCCAGCATTCGATGACGACGAAAAGGCGGAATGCCTAGCCGACAGCCTAGAATCTCAATGCTCTCCTAGCACTCAACCTGTCTGTGCCGAATTCCAGAAACATCTGGATAATGAGACAGACAGATTGATCAGAGAATCCCCCCGCGACAGCTTACCTCCGGTCACCAACGAGGAAGTCGTGTCAATTATCAAAAAACTTAAACCGCGTAAAGCCCCAGGAGCCGATGGCCTCTCGAATAAAGTCATTAAACTTTTGCCCGCTAACCTTATTACCATTCTCGTGTTAATCTATAACGCAGCCCTGACTCATGGCGTGTTTCCAAACACTTGGAAGGACGCCATAGTTATCGGCATTAGGAAACCTGGCTCGCCTGCATCCAGTCCCACCTCTTATAGACCCATAAGTCTCCTCAAAATCCTGGGGAAGATTTATGAAAGACTCGTTCTTGCTCGCCTGCTGGTCGCTATGACAGCCAAAGGCCTCCCAGTCCGGAACAGTTTGGCTTTAGAGCTAAGCATTCCTGCACCCACCAGGTACATAGAATCGTAGAGCACATTAAAGTCAGTCAGATTAAAGGTTTGCACACGGGTGCCCTGTTCCTCGATGTAGCGAAAGCGTTTGACAAAGTCTGGCATGAAGGACTTATATACAAGTTGTGTAAGTTCAGCATGCCAACTCGCCTCATACTCATAATACGAGACTTTCTCAGGAATCGAACATTCCGTTACAGAGTGGAAGGCCTGCTCTCCACTCCTAGACCTGTACGTGCAGGTGTTCCCCAAGGCTCTGTGCTGGGCCCAATACTGTACACTCTGTACACGTGCGACTTACCCGTCCTTAATGAGGATGCGCGTCTTGCTCTATTCGCAGACGACACATGCCTATTCGCCTCTCACCTCTGCCCCCATAAGATTCATCGTACCCTCCAGACAGCTGCAGACGCCCTCAGTGTCTGGTTCAAAGTCTGGAGAGTCGACATTAATCCCACAAAAAGCGCAGCCATCCTTTTCTCAAAAGGCTTGCCTGTCGTCCCCGCTAAAATCAATTTACTAGGTGAACCAGTACCCTGGGTCACCCAAACTAAGTACCTTGGTGTCACGTTAGATTCCAAACTCTCCTTCAGTCCCCATATCAGTCGAGTGAGAAATAAAGCAGCCTTTGTTCTCTCACGCCTGACCCACTTAATCAATTCTAAAAGTAAGATGTCACTTCGCAACAAAGTGACAATCTACAAAACGTTCATACGCCCCATTCTAACCTACGCCTGCCCTGTCTTCCTACAGGCAGACAACAGTAAAATCAAACGCCTGCAGGCGATCCAGAACCGGTTTATGCGCAGAGCCACGGGAGCTCCCTGGTTCGTTAGAAATATTGACCTCCACCTAGATCTTCAGTTACCTTCAATAGCTCAGTTTTGTAAAAAGTTCACCCAAAGGTACTTTGACACGGCTTCCGAACACCCCAACCCGCTTATAGTTCAAACCGTGGACTACAAACCACTCGAATTTTATAGAGATAAAAACTCCATGCGTAGGCCGCGCCATGCTTTAACCGAACCAGACGACGTTATCACCGTCGCGCAAGAGAAGCGTCGTCTTCTGCTCACTCGCTCACACAACTCAGACACAGCCCGCTCACGACGACGGTTAGAGCGGGACCGTAATACGTACAGTAGATATCGGCACGTACCAGGCCGATTCTCTCCTATCAATGATAGAAGCGCTGTGGGAGTTTCTTCCGCCACTTCTTCTCCCACCCGATAACGCTTTCCGAAGTGGTAGTAGATAGTAGCTAATAATGGTTAGGGAACATAGGGCCAATGCTGCAGCTGAACGAGCCGAGGTTCGCCCTCGTTGCAGACTGCAAACGCGAAAACGTAAGTGACGGCCCAAGCCGAGGTTCCTCTCTCTCGAGGGGGGCCCTTGGTGTTAAGTCACAAAATGAGGTTCAGGCTGTGCACACACTAAGTGCACGCCACCTCCAAACCCGGCGGAACAGTAAAGGCCCCTGGCCAGACTGTGACCATCAGTCAAAAAAAAAATTATAAACACACTTCTTCAACGCTTCTCCCGACGCTTCTTCTTCCTGCGCATCAACCTTCAACTACAGCTAAACTATCATTTGTTACACAGAGCGACTCGGAAAATTATAAAAATTGAAGCTAGGGAGGCATAAAACGAAATGAGTCAAAATGAAATATTTTAAAAGACCACAAAATATGGCAGATTTATGCTTACAGTTCTGAGCTGTGTCACAATCAATACTGAATAGCATGAGGTCGCCAATATGACTTGATATGCTGGCAACACCCATCTCACTACGCACAGCCTTAATGTTGGAAGTGAAAAGGACTGCCATAACCGTGTGGCGAAAAACGCACTTCTTCCAACTTAATATAACAGTCCGTAAGTAGGGGAAAGGAAGGTATAAAGGACCCTGCAGGTACAACGAACCGGACTAATAACTTTAATACTGTTAGTGTTATCTATTACCAACTTGGTTCAACTTGACAGTCGCCTTCCACTCAGAGTTGGTCGGGGATTTTGTGATTTTGTTTGGGATATTGTTTATATTACTTAGTTTTAACGATAAATAGGCATGATTATCTTCAATATTAACCTCAAAAAATTTTATTGTTTACATGCCTACCGAAAGGGCAAAACGGAACGGGCAAAAAGTACCAAATAAATATATATATAGTAAAAGATAAACTCGTAGATTATCTTTTACTATTGCTCCAAAGGTTATCATGCCTAGGTATGATGCCTAGGTATGAACTCCAAAACGGACTAGATCTATTTTTATTACTGGAAAGAATAGGAAAGGGAAGTAGGGGAATAACACAAAAAAAGACTCATCTAGCGAATATGAAGAAGACATACGATGTTTTTAATGCTCTTATTTATTTCATAAATCAGCTAGAGGCTGGGTCCAGTGTGGAGATTTTAGTTTGGTATTATGTCGCTATAGGTCCATTTTGCCTTCATGCCTGGTTCGTTTTACCTTCACTTGTAGGCAAAATGGACCAAAGCGAGGGTTTTGGAAATCATCCAATATCTTTTATATCTGTGATTTGATTTAAGCGTTCTTTGACAATAAGTTAAATTAAGAAATGCTCAATCATATAATAACAAAAAAAGAAAAATAAAGATATTATTTTTTCTTTGATATCGATATTCCCTTAAGTGGTCCGTATTACCTTCTCTTCCCCTAATTATAAATGTCCTTCTAACTCAATATAACAATGTGTTCAACGTGCGTGTTGTCGTGTCCACGTTGTATTATTTAAATACTTTCTACAGAAATCATGTAGGCTTCAGACAAAAATGCATTACTCTTGTCACATTTCTGACAATCTAATAAGTTACTTATACCAAGACACTTCATTACTTTTTTTTATTGGTTACGAAGGCAGTTGGCCGAGACGAGACGAGCAGTTGCGCACCTGATGATGAGAGTGGTCAACGACGCCCATGGACATCGGAGATGCTAAGCGTATCACCATCGCGCTGCCTATGGTGAGAGATACTTTATTAAGTCTTGTTTGCCCAGTAAATACAGTGCCCTTCAAGCCGGAACACGGTAGGGTTTTCACATTATTGCTTTGCGATAGACAGCATTAATGTGAAATCTATAGCGGATAGGCACCGCGCTGGTACCGCAACAGACGGCTTGTAATAAGGGGGCCTCGCGCCTCTAAAATTTACAGATTACAATAAAAAGTAACGTTATTAAATAAAATTACTTTACGGATTTTACGGTCACGGGGTAGACCACGGCCGCTGGAAAGTGTTCGAAACGTCGGGAATTTAAAATGTAAAATAAACGCGATAAAATCCGTAAAGTAATTTTATTTAATAATGTATAATATTCGCGCAAGCAATAGAAATAATTTAAAAGTAACGTGTTACAATACATGCATTATTCGTACCTTTATAGGCCGCTTTAAGCCTGAAAATCGCAGTTAGAACCTTTGACATGTACGTACTGCTGCTAGATCATCTTCTATTAATACTAAGAATTAATTGATTATTATTGAGCAATATATGAATAAACCGACTGCCATCGTAGCCTAGTGGTATGGGCGTATGCTTTAGAAACCGGAGGTCGTGGGTTCGAATCCTGCGGGGACTCAGCAAATTTTCGTTGTGGTTTCCTAGCTGGTTAGGGCAATTTGTGCTGATCATCCAATTGTCTGAAAAGTGAGATGATACATGCGTCAGATGGGCATGTAAAAAGTCGGTCCACGACCAACCCGCACTGGACCAGCGTGGTGGGATACGGTCCAAAACCCCTAATGGATAGGGGTGTATTAGGGGGGAGGCCTATGTCCCGCAGTGGACTGTCACAGGCTGATGATGTTGATGAAATAAAAAAATATGGATAGGATTCAGCTGCCGTAACGCAGGCTGACCTTTGAAATTAAAATTCATTGTGTAAATGTGCTTGACCAACTTCGCCACAGTCTAAAAACTGTTGTAGAAAGATCTCAAGGTAAGTCGCGCGCAAATGCGCGATTTCTTTAAATCTACTCAAATAAATAAAATACAGTATAACAATCGAATAAATTTATTTCGTAAAAGTATTTAAAATATTATAAGTAGCATAGTTTGTCTGTTTGTTACAAATAAATGCAAATCAACTCAGTGTTTTTCTTCTTTTTGGTAATTACATTTTTATTTGCAAATGTAAATTTATTTATTAATTTATGTGAAGCTGGGTGGTAGAAGGCCGTTACGAAATATTATCTACTAACCGCTTTAGTGTAATTTTGAAATTAATTAACAATTGGAAAAACATTAATGGATTTGCGCTTAAAATGGTCGTGGTCTATTTGTTTGACTCGTTAAAGGTGTACAATATCGTCGTAAGTACCTAATTTTGAATTATTTCGTATAGTTTAGCTAGAGTTTGCAATGTAAACGCAACAAATATGTTTATTTACGACCACACATTACCAACCTCTAAGTTTATTAGTTTCTCTACCATACTATGCTTGTATTATACATAGAAACCATCATCTTGAATATCTATATCCACATAAAAAACCTTAAAAATATGTTGCGTAGTTTTGCAGATTTAAGCATACGTAGTGACCGACAGACTGATAGTGACAAAAATATGTTTAAGATAAATTGAAACCTTGACGAAAATGTGCACAGTTAAAAGTATGTATGGTACTAAACGTACCTTGAACATATATTGAAGTGCGGAAAACACAACTTCGAGAGGGAAGCTGATAGGAGGATTCAGTTGGGCTGGGCAGCTTTTAGGAAGCTGAGCCACGTTCTCACATCGCCGCCACTACCGCAATGTTTGAAGACGAAAGTCTTCAATCAATGTATACTCCCCGTGATGACCTACGGTGCCGAAACGTGGCCTTTGACTATAGGACTGGTCGACAAGTTTGCCGTTGCTCAAAGCAATGGAAACGCGCTATGCTCGGAGTTTCTTTGTCGGACAAAATTCGTAATGAATTAATCCGGCAAACAACTAAAGTCACCGACATAGTGCAAAGGATTAGCTTGTTGAAGTGGCAGTGGGCCGGTCACGTGGTCAGAAGAACCGATGGTCGATGGGCCAAAAAGGTTCTAGAGTGGAGGCCGCGTTCGGGAAGACTCCGTGTAGTAGCCGGCTCAAGCTGGCAGCGAGTAGCTAGGGATCGGCCGTCTTGTCGTTCATTGAGAAAGGCCTATGTCCAGCAGTGGACGGATAGGGGCTGCTAATGATGATGATGATGATGGTACTAAGAGGTAAATTATAACACAGTTATGTGTACGTAACTGCTGAAAGAAATAAAAAAAACATTGTACCTATAAATAATTTTATTGGAATGGAACAAACTTTTTAGTTAAAATAACAATTGCAAATATTAATTACTATAAGACTCAAATAATTTTATCCACATACAATGCAGACTATCACAATAAACGAACTAAATACCTATAATATATACAACATATATACACAAAAATAAATTTCAAGAGTAGACAACATTAGTTGCCTCACAGTAAATTTGCTTTAGAAACCGTTATTGTACATGAACAACGCAAGATGTGATGAAAATAAATAACCCTCATTACAAAAATTGTTATAGTACTTAGCACGATTTTAGGTTTTAAATGGTAATTAATCCTAGGCCTAAATAGCAATGACAATTGATAGACAAAAAAAGGAAAGTACAGTTTTTAATTCAAAAGTACTGGCTTAACAGGATTTGGAATCTACTGCACAATAGAACAGAACTAAAACTAACTATTAAATTTTCTCATAATGCTTCACTAATAGATACATTTTAGCACATATATAATTTGACATTAGTAATATTTCTTAAGATTCCAGATATAATTTTGCTGGTAATGTTACATACTTAACAGAATATTCTTAACAAATATTACAATCAGCGTTCGAATTTTTTCAGTACATTGAATTGCAAAAATTTATAAACATGAGTGAAATATAAAAAATTACAAACAAACAATAACTTAGTTAAGAATTTGTTTACATAATTTGAGATGGATGCTGAGGAAGTATTTGCGTGTTTTTATTGTGTGTATATCTCTCGTAAATGCAATAAACTATATAACATATTCTTGAATAAGTTAATAAAATTATTATTAGCTTATAATCAAACTATGAAGCTATATCAAAAAGTAAAACTTTAGCTTGATTAAAATAAAATTTAAAAGAGTAACACTTATAAATCAATAATTTTCATTTTGTGCGTAAAGGAAATGCAAACTGTTGTTAACATGTCATCTAAACTTTTAGAAACAGGAAGAAAGATTACTATCTTAAAACATTTTTGAAGAAAATCTTTAATTCAAATAAATGCATTGTTATCGGATTTTAAAATGATTAGTACATAATTTCCATAAACAATAGGTATAATAAAATATACAAGAAATATTCTTGTGACTTAATACATAAAAACGAAAATAGAAATTTAAAACTTGATCAAATATGTATAGATAGAACAATTTCTTTAAGAAAAACCTTAATAATATTGAAGGTAATACAAATAAGAATGTCGGTTATCTTTGTAATGTGTGTCCAACAAATCAAATTATTTTTTTTTGTCATCACCATCATCCCCTAATGCACATCTCTATTAGGTTTTTAGACCGTATGCCACCATGCTGGTCCAATGCAGGTTGGTGGGCTTGGTACAGTTTTGTACAATTAATTAATTGAAATTGTACATTTGGCTGAATTTAAATTAAAAATCACTAAATTTCAAAGCCTCTTTTTATAACTGTTTCGTTGTATGGTTCAAACATTGAAAACCCATAGCATATCTCACACTCTCTTCACAAGACAGCAAAGATATTAAAATCACTACATTACGGCTTATCTGTAACTATAAGAGTAAATTTGCCTAATAAATATTTATAATTTGTAAAACTATTATTTTTTAACCAAATTCAATAATAAATTAGACTTGTTACATTTCTGTGCAGTCAAATATATGTGCTAAATCTGATTACATTAAACCTAATGATAATTAAGGTGCAAATCGGTGACAAGAATATTAATTATGTTACTATTAGTGCATTTTTATCTGTTTTTATGCTTTTATCTTCTCTCAAACCTATTTTCACTACAAAAATTTTATCGATAACTAAACATTGTCATCAAAACTGGCAAGTTTCTTATCAGATAATAAGGCCTATGTTTACTAATCATTAAATTTTACTATCCAACTGTAGTACTATCTGATTAGAGACAACTTTAGTGGCCATTGTAGCATTTGGTATGAGAAAACGATCCATGTCTTTTATAAGTAGGTCATCACCATCGGGTATACCATATTTGAAAGTTATTAACTCAGGATGCCTCTTTTTTGCTGTGATTTTAACAATAGTAGAAAGAGGCCTTCTTGACAAAATTTTCGCAAAACCTCTCTTATTTGGTACTTCACGCAAAATTATTAAATGAGTATCTGTGACAACTAAATAGGAATCATACATATAACCGTTAAGTAGGACCTCTTGACATTGAAAACTATTAACAATGTTATGCCCTTTAAGAAAAGTGTTTAGTTCTACAATTTCTTCCAACGTTTCCGAGCTGACTGTATCTCTTCTGGAATCAAACTGAGAATCATCATCTTCATCATTAATGCTAAATACGGGTGGGACATTTCTATACCTATGATCCTTACGATCATTAGCTGACACATGCCACTCACCATTATTAACGGTTGCATTGGGATTGACAATATACTCAATCAACTTTCCCTTAACTTCTTGACTCTTTGCCTTCATAGCTGATGACAACTTACCAAATAACTGAATAGCTGGTATATTATCCCGGATCCTTGTTCTATGTGATTCAGTGTTAACATTATTATTATTCGGTGCACAAACAAGACATGTTGAAACATTATGCTCTTCTAAACAGTCTGTCATATGGGGACCAAAGTAATCATGTATAGCCACAAACCCTCCATCCAACATTGCAACATGTTTTGTGTTCTTCTTTAGGAATGAAGCCACCACCATGTGTGCATAACTATCTTCTTCAGTTCTTCCTGACCCAACAAAACATAAGTGTTCACCAGCTGCAAGTGATCCAGCTGCTAATGCCTGACGTTGGGCATTCAACAATCCTTGAACTGCTGTATTAAAAGCGTTAGGTTCTTGCAGCATTAGATTACAGTCAAGGTGGAAAGCAGTTGACAAATGTCCTGCATTGTACTGTTCCGCAGGTCTACAATCAACCAAGAAAAATTTTACACTATCTGCATCAGCAGAATCTACTGTTGCACTCTCTATTAATTCATGCACAGCAACTGGAAGACACAATGCTTGAGAGTAGAGTTTTGAATTGATCTCCAAACCACTTTCTGAAAATAGCACTTCTAAAACATCCTCACGAAACGATTGTGGTGTTTTCAATGAATAATAGTGTGCTAATGAACAAAAGTCAGATACATCATTTGCCTCTAAATCACCAGGCATACTAATTAAGGTCTCTATAATTAAAGCCTTATCCTCACTTTTCATTTGCAAGAGCTGCTCTCTTGCATTGACAATCATTATAAGGCACAGAAAGAAAATAAAGAATGGATCTGATCTTTGAAAGTATAAATCCCACATAAAAAGGACAACATCCAAGTTGCAGGTCCCTGCAAATAGTGACCTTAACCATGGCAAGCAGTACTGTTCAGGTGTTATTCGTTTTGTGTCTAGAAAAGAACAGAGCTCAGGATCATGATATTGCAATACTAATCTCAATATATGAAATGGGACACCATTTGTTATACAACCTTTTGGAATATAAAGTTTAATGACTTTCTCAAATAGATTGTATGTGTCGGACCTTGGTAATTTTAAACTTAACAATGGGTACAATATTTCAATCCAACCATTGTTTGAGGAATACTTAATTGACTTGGATTTACAATAAAATGTTATTATAGACTCTATATCTGAAATAACTGCTAACTTCTCTTCATCTTCGTTGTCCAATTTCTTCACAAACTTCTTTACGTCATCGCGGAGTTCACTTTGATTTGACAAATCGAATATTTCGTTGAATAGAAGTAACTGATTGCCAGCATCTTGACAGTTCAGACAGACCAGCCAGACATCTGGACGTAGACTGTCTGGTATTTTCTTTCCCTTGGTAATTCCATTTATTTCTTGTGGTGAACAGCCATCCAAGAGTGCGGACTCCAACTCTATCAACCTATATTAGTAAAGCATTAAAAAGATATTAGATAGTAAATAATCGTGATGTACAAATTGGCAACTTACTCTAGAGTAACAAATTATTTTAAGAAAAGAATAACAATATACAAATTATTACCATGTGTTGTCCTCTTCATCACCAGCCATTTTACAATATTTTTGTGGTCGAAATGATTCACGTACTACGTATTGAAAAATATGTTACCGAACCGTAACAATGTACAAACTATATGACAACATATACCATCTTCACAACATCTTACACTAATCACATAACAATGAAACTGGAAGTTATATTTTTAATAATATTTGTTTGAAAACGAATTTATTAAAAGTGTATTGCAATTCTCATATTCGATGACATTAGCCAAATTATTGTCAAATGTTTGACATTTGTTGTCAAGCTGTTTACAAATCACAACTTTTGTTAAGGTGGAGCGAATAGCCATTAGGTATTATTAAAAGACGAAAGAAAGTAAATTGATTCTACTTTAGCTTTGATTAAATGGGATGAAGTTTGATCTTAGTAGGTACCTACTCACGCAAATTTACCGTTTTTTATGATGAATGAAATTCCTTCAGCCCTTCCGTTTACAATAGATTTGTTTGAAACCACTAAATCTTTGGGATTTAGTAATTCGCATTTTTACACTCCCAAGCAATACGATATGCTTAGGAGTGTAAATATACGAATAAAACTTCTGAATAACCCTTTAGAACCTACTTTATTAGCACCTTTGTAAATGTATCGATCATTACTCAAGCTATTCGAAATTACATAAGTGAATTTAATAATATTATAAAGTAGATATTTACGAAAATTATAAACTTTACTTTGCTTGTAAATACTTTAATACGGTACTATGAATTGACTGAGGATGATTTCTTCCTTCTACTAAGACCAGACTAGAAAAGTATTGGCCTGTAATTTAAATTGAGATTCTCTTTGATAATAAAAATGTAATTTAGGCTTCTTTCTTCAAGCCATTTACCTAAGAAAACACGTGGTCAACCAATAGAATAATAAGAAGAATGAAGTGACTGGCATCTAATTTCCACAACTCTAAAAGAACTGTTTTCGGCAGGTGTCCTGTAATTACTGCCAAAAATTGTCTTAACAACTGGGACCGACCTTTTCATGCCATTGCCCGACACATGTATCACCTAACTTTCCAAGCAATTGGATTATTGGCCTGTATTGTCTATTATATGGAGCAATATCAACTGGAACAGAATAATAATTCAAAGTTGTTTCCATGCACGATTTAAACCCATGACCTCTGGTTTGTAAGAACTAGAGCCAATACCACGTGGCCACGTAGGCGTTTAAAAGTAAAAAATATTCATTTCATGAAAAGAAGAATGTTTAGAGGTTTTACATGATAAAAACAAACTATATTTATTTAAATATAATAAAATTGATTGCATTGGCTCAATGGCTATAGTTCTTTGCTTTTTCTTAAAAGATAAATAAATAAAAACTTTAGAAAACACAAAACATAAAACCGAATTACAAAATAGTGGTCAGTTTTCTCTTTGCCGTCGATAATGAACATGTAAAATTTAACACTCACGTATTTTTTAATTGTCTTGTTTTTTTAGTATGAACGGCTTCTCCTTCACTATTTTAATTATGGTCGACATAAATTTACTATTAGTATAAAGTATATCTGCAATATCTTATCCGCGATATATTAATTTAATTTTAGTTTAATAAAATGAAAGGATTAAATAAGTTATTCCCTAATAAAGAAGCCTTCATTATATTTTCCCTTTATATTATTTTATTTGTGTTCCAAGGTGAGTAAAAATGTTTAAGTTCTTAGTAGTGCATAACTTCAGTTAATGTACAATTCGCGGAACGCCCCATTGACATACCATTGCACCCAAGTAATAATAATACGTTTTACAGGTGTTTTTGTTACTGCATCTAAAACTGAAAATGGTGATTATGACTACAACACTACTCTTGTTGTATTTGTCTCGAACTGTTGAAATTATTTATTTCGGCCACACTGTACACCTTAAAAGAGTAAGTATGTATATAAACACCAAAAAATTATCCACTTTAAAAAAAGGATATTAATTTAAAAAATGATTTTAATAATAGTATTATTTAAATAATAATATATATTTAAAATTTAGTATTGCCTTTTATTAATTATTATTAACTATATCTAGAAAATAGAGTAATAAATTTATAATTTGGCTCTTTCAGGAATAAACCTCATATTTTTAAAGCAATAGCGCTAAACTACAACCTGCTTTTGTTGTATTTTATTCCATCATTGTTGTATTGCTTTTACAACAACTTGGCATTTATTAATTTATCCCATTATGACCCAACGTCATATTACATTCTTCTCCAGTTCAGAGTTGTCCTGACAGCTTTGCTCTTTCAGGTAAAGTAGCATTTTTTTTTTAATTTGAATGAGTATTTGCAATTTGAAAATGGAACTAATAAAAACAATTTATTTTTTAGTTTTTGTTCAACAAGAAACTGACCTTTATGCAGTGGATTTCACTCGGAATATTAACATTAGGTTGCATGATCAAAAACTTTGATGCAGCATCAATTCAGTCAAAAGAAGATACGGATTTATGGTCACAAATATTCAACATATACTTTTTATCTATAAATTTCCAAAATTTTTGCTCTTGCCTTGCTGGAACGTACAATGAATATTTACTAAAAACTAAAGGTTCTAATGTGGACATATTTTTGCAAAATGTATTTATGTATCTAGACTCTGTTATATGTAACTTGTTCATCTTAGCTTACAAGGGTGAATTAACTAACATTTTCAGTGATTTGCGATCACTCGGAGATGTTATCGTTTTGCTTATAACCGTAAACAGTGCGATTGTTGGTATTGTTACAAGTTTCTTTTTGAAAAATCTTAACTCAATTTTAAAAACCTATGCCAGTGCTTTAGAATTGATTATAACTGCTGTGGTTTGTTATATACTGTTCCATATTTTAATAACAGGGTTCACAATATTGTCTATATGCTTGGTAAGTATTGCAGTTGCCATGTATTTCAAGAACCCAGTGAACAATACAAGTACCGTTGATGTTAGAGATAAAAAACCTTTGTTAGAAATTGTGACTGAATAAAACTCTATAATAAGTAAATAACTATAGCATATATAAGCATGCATATATGCTATTGTAATTTAAATTATAAACCCATTTCATTGTGCTGTATAAGTAAATCCAATCATTAATATGAAAAGAAATTTTGAACTCCTGACATAGTATGTCCTGAGATGAGACTTTTATTAGGATAAGTATAATATATATGGTCATGCTCATATAATTTAATAAAATTTTAGTCTCATGATTACCAAAATTTATCAAATATGTTCCTTTTTTTTAGTTAATGTGTGATATTTTTTATTATAGTTTATACTTAAGTATGTTTTAACTTAATATAAACTGGATTGATATATTTTGAATTGTTCTTATTTAATTGATTAAGGGATATAATTCTAGTATTATTGTATATTAAAGGTTTATATTCCAAGCCAATGTTAAATTTAAATTACCAAAGTAATATTTATAAGTTTATTTATTTGTAAACATTAGGTACAAATAATAAAATAGATGTTTACGTTTAAACGATCGTCTGTCTTATTACAATAACTCAATTATCATTTTTGTGATGGTCAGTTGATAATTATGGTTCCTGACAGAAATATATGTCGAAATACACAGGTGAGTCCAATTTTACGGATATTATTGTCAAGGCTTCACACACGACGAGGTCATCGTCTTTGAAAAGCTTTGCCTGTGGGGCAAACCATGTTTCGTGCATGATGCACTCAGTGTCATAGATAACACGAATTAGTTTCGCGTGTGCGTATGCATCACCGGATGACTCTTGTGTCTTTGGACCTTGACCTCAAAGTAACGGAAAGATATTAAAATTTTTGTCTTAAAGTTTTCTCGTGTACTTCAACAGCAGTTAATCTACCACAGCTTCCTTCGCTTTGTTATTATTTAATGGTAGTTGGTGAGAATCGTACCCAGATTGTTGTATAACTTAATTTACTGATACATTCTTTAACTAATGGCACGTGTATTGAAAAACATCTCGTAGTTATTGACATTAAAATTCAGTAAAACGATGTACTTTATAGTGGCATCGGCTTCTACGTTTGCATAGAAAACAGTGTTTAGGCTGAGGTAGCTTTTCACAATTATAACTCAAATGGTTAAAGTATAAAGCTGCAGTGTTGAGAATCAGGTACTATACGGTCACCTTTCGCTTCCGGCTATGATTCATGGCATAGTTGCGGTCTATCTAATCGTTCAGGTAGTACTTTCTCCGAAGACGCAATGGTCGTGGGAGAAGTCGTGGAACAAGTCAGACATGCATCCTGAGTCTGCTGAAAAGGGATGCTAATACGACATCGCATTTAGGCCTCTACCCTGCACAAGTGCTGAGATGCCTGCACCTTATGATCAAAAGCTGAAGAGGCACTACCTGTTTGAGCTGGTTAGCCTTACACCCAGTGAATGGTCGTTCAAGGCGCGTAGCCAGTGTCGCGAAATTGCTTGGTTTACTACGGTATTGCGGCCGTTAAACACTTCCGAAAATCCATTGTTTTCAAATGGGTATCGTCAAACAGTTACATCCTTTTGAAGTATCCAACATGTTTTCAAATAGATTGATCAAAACTAACAGAGATCTATATCTGAATTTTATTGGCTTTATTAAAGTATAAATTATAATATAAGCTAAATACTTGGAAACGTTTATATTGAAGTTTAATATTGTAATAAATAAATTATAATATTATGAGCTATAGTTTTTCATTTTATAAATTCTGTAATATCACTGAAACGGCGTCGTGTATAAGGATTGCATTCGTGATTATAACATGAGTCAATGTTTATAGGAACCTATTTAGATTTGTTATTTTTTTAGATGATAACTATCGGTTCAATTAAACCAACGAGGACGAAAACATGGACGCTTATTGGTTAAACTTCCCATAAGACTATTGGCGATTAACTGTCCTAAGAACTGGTTAATATTAGCGTCTAGTTGTGACTTATCATATTACTTACTTGAATTCTATTCTCTTTGCTATATCTAAGTATAAGTCCCGTAGAATACTGAACGCGTAAGAGTCCGCTATTTTCGGCGAAACTTTAACCGAAAGTTGTTAGGCTTCAGTTTGCCAAACAAAACTCACGTGTCAGTATAAATTCAAACTAAAATGGGCTTACTATTTTTCTTTACTGAGTCTGGAGGACGAAGATCCAAACTGTGGTACTTGATTTTTCTTCTATTCTTTTTATGTAAATATTGAAAATAATACTGTTGTCAAATAAATTGTAACATAGATACCATAAGAATTATAATGATGCTGGCATTAAAAACTCGATCTGCATTTATCTCCCTTTGGTCTGTTGTCATTTGTGTTCCTAGGTAGCAAGTAAAAGAATAGAATGATGAGTATGATACATGATTGTTTGTCTCATAACTCAGCACTCACCAAATTCCAGCTTCATGTTAAGCTCTAAATAATACGCTTAGCCGGTCGAAAGGTCAGATAGCTAGGTTCGTGTTCTTGAAATTATCTTGAGACATTATTATTATCAAATTGACATGGAGTTATAAATGAGAAGATGGAACTGGATCCAAACAATCGTAACATTTACCATCTCTAATTCAACATATAATGTGGAACCATAATTTAAATAAAACATACTTAAACTTTAAACTTAAACGCGACCGATGCTGAAACGGCTTAAAAGCAAATAATAAAGTTCTGATAAGAAATAATGTGCTAATTTAGGTACTGGGAAACATGCAGCAGTAGTTTTCTAATAGGTAATGATACATAAAATATAAAAGCATTAGAAGAAGGTTCTGATGATCTCCTTCATATCAAGAGATAAAAATATACCATAATAGTTTTCTGATTACAGACGAACCGCTTGGCGGTTGGTTAGGTAGGTTAATGACCGTAACTATTGCGCCAAAGGGTGAGGGTTCGATTCCTACGGGGAAAATATTGTGTGATGAACATAATGTTTTTCTCGTGTCTGAGTGTTTGTATGCATCATGCATGCATCATCAGCCTTTGATAGTCCACTGCTGGACATAGGCCTCCCCTAATACACCCTTTCCATTGGGGGTTTGGACCGTATCCCACAACGCTGGTCCAATGCGGGTTGGTGGGTGGACCGACTTTTACATGCCCATCCGACGCATGGATCATCTTACTTTTCAGACAACTGGGTGATCGGCCCAAATTGCCAACTAGGAAACAACTATGAAAATTTGTTGTGTCCCCGCAGGATTCTAACCCATGACCTCCGGTTTCTAAAGCACACGTCCATACAGGCTACGGAGGCAGAGAGTGTTTGTATATATGAATGTATTTACGAAAGTAAGTATGTATTTATCAGTTATCTAGTTTCCATAATACAAGCTTTGCTTAGTTTGAGACTATATCTATGATTATGTTGTTATTTGTCCAGGTTTATTATTATCATATTATATTACAGCCAATAAGACTACTTTAAAAAAAATCCTTACAGACGTAACGCCGGCCCTGTTATGTTAGGGTCATAGTTCCAATGTAAATAAATACGAGTACATACTCGATAGTTTCCTTCTAATATCTAGTACTTTTACGATTAAAATCATGCGATAAATACTTTGATACTAAGTATGTATTGTGATTAAATTAAGTGGATATCCAATCAATATCGGTTCGAAGTTAACGAATGTTACTTTTTATATAAAATTTAAGTACCTAAACAAATTGTGGTGGATGGGACTTTGCTGTAGTGTTATAATTTCGCCAAATTACAGTAATTGTGGTTAGGAATCGAGGATGTATTTACAAATCCTACGCCCTTTGATGTAGCGGTGCGGCTCAGTACCTTTGGCCTGCTCAGCCGCAGGGAAGCTAAGAGGAATCTGGCCGGCCCGTGGTGTAAGGCCTCTCCCATGGTCCCTGAGTAACAGATTCAGGGGAGTCTATTACCTATATATAGGGACCGAGACAAAGAGCGTGTTAGTTCCGACGCGCCCAGAGGCAATCCTGCTTGGTGGCTAGCGCTTGTGGGGTCGCATAAGGCTGCCAAAGAGTTCTTATAACCCTGTCTAGAAAGCGCCGAAGAATGGAAACGTAGGTTTGTTATCGTTTTACATTATCAAGTTACTTCAATTAATCAATTTTTTACCAATTATTTTAATGCCATAAAGACCATTGTATCTCGAATTTATAACTAACCGTGACTTTACCAACGTAAGGACTGACTGATGTCTCAAACTGTGAAAGGCCTTCTTTATTAGAGTATGAATTTTAATGTTGATACTACCAATAGTGACGTTCTTTCCTTTACTTAAACGTCCTGGAAGTAATCTGAACAAACTTATTGAATAAATCTTGATTCAGACCTATGATGTAGTATTACATCATTTGAAAAAGCATACTATTTAATATTCGAAATGCAATATTAATCAATGCATTGACGAATCATTATTGTGAGTGGTATTGGAAAATGGATTGGTCATTAAACAAACCTAATTTTAAAGTCTGAATCATTATTAATAAGTTACTGACTTCATAAAAAACTTTCAAATGCAGGGTCTTATGTACTATTTAATAAATTTGAGAATAATCATAATACCTAACCTTAAACTTCGTAGAACGTTATTTTACAAGGAATAAATTAAAATTCAGTAAAACTTTGCTAAAACTCTCAGATTAGAGGTGCTAAGCATATATAAAGTCTGGTAATGCATTGTTATCACATGAACAGTGCAAAGTGTTTTTGTAAAGAGATATTAGATTTAAATAAAAGATAGGTAAGTTAGATATCATACTACGTGCTAGGTCAAGTTACTAAAAGCTGATAAATGCTTGATTATCAGAGACCCTTTAGTTGCTAAAGGGTCTTACAGTTTTGCTTCCTAACAAAGCGCTTCTGTTTTAACTACATTCTGGTCATGACAATAATGATGTTTAGAAATATGATGATTACGTAGTAGGTCAACTTATGTCGAAACAAAGAAAACATCACAGAGAGTCTGCAACATGGAACACCCTTGAGCCCACGAAAGCTTGTAATGGAGAATACTTGAAACTATCGCAGCAAAATTAGAAAGAACCAATGCCTACAAATATTGGGCAGTGTCTTATTCACGTTGTTAAAGCCAATAACTCTAACGTATAAATACAAAAACAGGACACTATGAAACATTTTATTGGTATATGGACGCCCTAGGATTGCTAGCAAACGGAGACTTTTAAGCGACTTATCAGGTAGATTACTACCCTTTGCCTGTGCCTAGCAATATTGGCCTTGCTTTAAAAACGAGAGGCCGTGAGTTCCTGGAATGCTCTGCTCCAGGTCTTGTTTCAAAATTGCATAATATGTGATGCCGAATTATCAAATTGTTTGTTATTTTTAAAAGATGACATAAAAAATAGCCCGCTGAGTTTCTTTCGCCGGTTCTTCTCAGGTCTGAGGTGTCCTTTTCCGAACCGGTGGTTGTGTGTTCATATCAATAAGCAAGTGTAAACTTCAATATTGAATAAAGATATTTGAATTTGAATATATATTTTGATCTCACTACTATTTGTTCCCTCCTCAATTTCTTTTGTCAACCTTGGAATGTTTATCTGAACTAAAATCGACTGATCTGAGCTCGATTGTAGCAATGATACATTTACTTTCGCTACTATCTTGAAATTGAAAACACTTCTGAAACCAGTTTCGGTTTCGGCAAAAGTTTCGCCAAATTTGGCCGAAACCCAAACTGCGGCCCGAAACTTGATTTTTGGCCGAAACTCGGCCGAAACCGAAACCAAAACCGAAAGTTCGGTCGGACACTAATTATTAATAAAAAGTAATTTGTCATGAACAAATGGATTTCTCAGTACATGGAGATTATATATAGTATATTAATAATAATTTAGAAGTAAGAACTATCAAACAACGTAAAATTTCCATAACATTGCAATTACAATAATATAATGTGGGAACTATAATTTTAAAAATAAACATACTAAAACGTAAAACTAAAAACGCGACCGATGCGAAACACGGCTGTAAAAGCAAATAATAAAGTTCTGATAAGAAATAATGGCTAATTTAGGTACTGGGAAACATGCGCAGCGTAGTTTTTTCTAATAGGTAATGTATACATAAAATATAAAAAAGCATTAGGAGAAGGTTCTGATGATCTCGTTTGCTATACAAGAGATAAAAATATACCTACTGATAGTTTTCTGATTACAGACGAACCGCTTGGCGGTTGGTTAGGTAGGTTAATGACCGTAACTGTTGCCCCAAAGGGTGAGGGTTCGATTCCTACGGGGAAAATATTGTGTGATGAACATAACTTATTTCTCGTGTATGATTGTTTGTATATATGTATGTATTTATCAGTTATCTAGTTTCCATAATACAAGCTTTGCTTAGTTTGAGACTATATCTATGATTATGTTGTTATTTGTCCAGGTTTATTATTATCATATTATATTACAGCCAATAAGACTACTTTAAAAAAATCCTTACAGACGTAACGCCGGCCCTGTTATGTTAGGGTCATAGTTCCAATGTAAATAAATACGAGTACATACTCGATAGTTTCCTTCTAATATCTAGTACTTTTAGCAACGATTAAAATCATGCGATAAATACTTTGATACTAAGTATGTATTGTGATTAAAATAAGTGGATATCCAATCAATATCGGTTCGAAGTTAACGAATGTTACTTTTTATATGAAATTTAAGTACCTAAACAAATTGTGGTGGATGGGACTTTGCTGTAGTGTTATAATTTCATGCCAAATTACAGTAATTGTGGTTAGGGAATCGGAGTGTATTATTTACAAATCCTACGCCCTTTGATGTAGCGGTGCGGCTCAGTACCTTTGGCCTGCTCAGCCGCAGGGAAGCTAAGAGGAATCTGGCCGGCCCGTGGTGTAAGGCCTCTCCCATGGTCCCTGAGTAACAGATTCAGGGGAGTCTATTACCTATATATAGGGACCGAGACAAAGAGCGTGTTAGTTCCGACGCGCCCAGAGGCAAGCCTGCTTCGGTGGCTAGCGCTTGTGGGGTCGCATAAGGCTGCCAAAGAGTTCTTATAACCCTGTCTCTGAGGCGCCAAGAAGGAAAAACGTGGTGGTTTTAGTCGTTTTCATTATCAAGTTCAACTTTAAATCTATACTACACCAATTATCTTGTTAATGCCATAAGACCAATGTATCCGAATTTAATTAACTTAACCTTGAATTTGAATACAGTAACGACTCGACCCGATGTCTCAAACTCGCAAGGCGCTTTGTGCTTTAGGTGTGTGAGGCAGATTTTTAACGTGTATAACCAATAAAGTGACGTCTTTACCTTCAACGTTAAACGTCCTATAGAAAATCTTAGACTTATTGAATAAAATTTGATTCAACCTATGAGTAGGTATTACAATATTTAAGAAGGCATACCTATTTTAATTCTGAAATGCATTATATAATCAATGGCATCGAACTAATTATTTTGTGTAGTGGTATGGGTAAAATGTTTGGTCATTAAATAACCTAATTTTAAAATCTGATATCTCATTCAGTTACGACTTATATAGAATAAAACTTTCAAATGCAGGGTCTATGGCCTATTTAGTACAACTTCGCCGAATAATCTATACCTACCCTTAAGTACTTCGTAGACGTTATTTTACAAGAGAAAGGGAATATTTCTGTAAAAACTTTTTGCTGGTTCTTCTCAGATTAGAGGCGTGCTATTTCGAACCGGTGGTTGCATTGTTCGTCATCAATAAGCTAGTGCAATAGTTTTATGGTAAATAGAGATATTTGAATTTTACATAAGATAGGTAATGTTAGGCATATCATACTACGTAAGCTACGTCAAGCGTTCTAAAAGCGATAAATGCTGCTTTGTCAAAGGAGCCTTTACTTTGCTAAAAGGGTCTTCGGTTTTTGCCTTCCTTAACAGCCCTCTGTTTTTTAACTATCATTCTGGCACAGACAATAAATGCAGTTCGAAATATAGATACGGATGAGAGTAAGGTCAACTTATGTCGAAACAATCGAAAACATCACAAGAGAGTCTGCAACATGGAACACCCCGGAGCCCCACGAAGGCTTGTATTGTGGAGAATACTTGAAACTATCGCAGCAAAATTAGAAAGAACCAATGCCTACAAATATTGGGCAGTGTCTTATTCACGTTGTTAAAGCCAATAAGCCCTAACCTAACGTATAAATACAAAAACAGGACACTATGAAACATTTAAATTGGTATATGGACGCCCTAGGATTGGAGCAAACGGAGACTTTCAAGCGACTTATCAGGTAGATTACTACCCTTGCCTTCGTGGCCTAGCAATATTGGCCCTTGCTTTAAAAACGAGAGGCCGTGAGTTCCAATACCGCGGGGATACAACGTCAAAAGTGTTTGAATTATTTAATAAATTTTTAAAATAATTGTTAGCGTTGTTTCTGATCAATTTGGACAATATGGACCGATAACACCAATTGTCGAAAAAGATGATTCATATGCGCGATTCATGCGTAGGATGAGCATGTAAAAAACTCGGTCTTGCGCTCTATCTCTCTCCGGTCGTGTCGGTTATCCGTCCTATTCGCGTTCGAGACTACAAAGGAATAGGGAGTGCACCTGTGTTTGTACCCCGCGTACATTTGTGCACTATAATGTTCCCTGCGCAGTTGGCTGATCTCTAATAAAGATCGAGAAAATATGCTAATAATCTGGACCAGCCGCTGTTTATACCAAAATTCGTTAGCCAGTAATAAACATCATTGTGGCACTATTTTCGATACCAGGAAATCTTGGTACGTAGATATTATCATGTTACCCGAATGTATTGTTAACGCGAGATAACTATCACTAACAACACTCGATTAAACCCTTTGGGGTTTAATGCCCATAATACATTGGACTGAATTGGTCATTACTTTTTTTTAAATCGATGAACGGAAATGCGTTATTGTTGACTGAAGCAAAGCTCTGGTGATCATTCTTGTCACTTCATTGAATAAAAATATCAATGCTTTATACATTGTAGTTTGCAGTTATATTACATTTATTACAGGGTCAAAAATTCTTCATTTATTATGTAGTGTCAATCGAACATATATGCGTCTAATTAACTTTTATTTCAGCTTTTGTATATTACTTTAATAAGTCAAACCACCATTAGGACAATCATGTTGTTGATTTGCTTACTGGTATTATATCGCTTTTAAAGTTACTTTGCTTTGTTCTACAATACAACAATTATATAATAGAAGGTACATCTAGGATAAAAATAGGAATCGTACAATTTGTTGGTAAGCGCATTGCTCAAAGGCCTTTTTAGACCCAAGATGGATTATACGACGAGAAAAATTCGAATAAAACCCTAAAACCGTTTATATTTCCCGTACAAATGTTTTCAATATAAAATGTCAAGTCAATTTGAACTGTAATACTGTTCAATACAGTTCATATGAAATTAAAAGCAAACTTCACAATAGGTAAGGACTGAACACATTCCAAACCCTTTGGACTAAACGAGTTTGTCGGATATTTGGTTCAGGTTGCTTTTATATTATACAAGTATTAAGTTCACTCATTGCGCAAGACTAATAGGCAAATAATGCTAAGTTGCACTTTGCATGGCTCCACATTCAATAAGGCAATAAAGTTTGATCAAATTACACTACATATAGCAAAAAAAAACACTTTATTTACAACAACAGCTATTACTACCAAAGTTACTAAGTCCTTAGAAAGTTTTAGTTATTTCTGCAAAAAAAAAAAAAACAGAAAAGTCAAGTTGTACAAATAGTTAAAAAGCCAACTCTATTGAAAAACAAATGCGAATATTAGACATTAACTATGCCGATGATAATTTTGTGCTTTACATTTTTTTTTCAGTAAACAGAGAAAAACAAATCCCATTTGCTATGTTAAAACGACTAAATTAAAAAACAATGTTAACACAAACACAATAAATAACATTAACTAAATTACATTTAAACTATCTAGTTATGTTAAGAATGACTAATTAATCATAATCAACTCTTTATTCAATTATGTTATGCAATATAATACAATTTTCAAATTTACATATTCAATAAATGATCTGAATAAGCTAAGGCACTTAATGATTACATTGATCTCAATGTCGTCCCAGAAAAATGTTTAACATTTTAATAATGAAATGCATTCATAGATGTGAGATTAAACATGTAATATTGCACAGAAAAATTATGAAGCTATTCTACACAATTTACTTTATGCTTTGGGAAGTTTGTATTTGGAAAATATTTTATATTGGCTTATATAGTAGAGTTGTCACATATTTTTTTCTATAACGATGAGTAGCTGACAGAACCATAACGCCATCCTTAATGGACAATGCATATAAATGGTTCAGCATAACATGATTTGGCTCGGGCAATAATGTAGGTTCACACTGAAAAGAAAAAATTGTATATTTAATAACAAATAGAATACGATAATCAAGAAGTTTTTATTTGGAACATATATTACGGAGAGAGGGGTGTCCTTGTTCAAAATGACTTGAAGCAGGTGAGGTGGTAATATTGGTGGCCCTGATATTTTTTCCCATGGCTTTGATTGAGGAATTTCCTGAAATAAAACGGAAGTTTAAAAAGAAGACACATAGAACAACAGTTATAGGGTTCCGATTTTTTATATTAACAATCCTACCTATATAACGGATTTAAAATAAAATCAAAATTAACAAAACAGCTTGCAATAAATGAAATGTGAGAGTTACAATTTATAAAGATTATCTGTGATTTAGACATGTGTTCATAAATTTATGGGGTCATATCTAGCATACATACATAGTTATTATATGCAATAAAATGGCCACTAAAAAACAAAAATATTACAAAAGATATGCTAAACAATTAATACCTGCGAATATTCTGTTTGAGCACTGCTATGAATTCCTTCACTATCTTTGGCTAAAGCTTGGAAGACTTCGAAGTCCGACATTTTCACAGTGACTAAATTGTTTTTTGATCCCATTCCATTGTCTATGACTTTCTGCAAGTAAAAATGTTTTTAAAATATAAATTATAGTAAATGATTTCGATTTATTAAACAATCTCATAGCTGTTTGTATGAATAATTACATTCAATAAGTAATTAATACATTCACTTTTACACAAAATTGACTTCTTATTCACTAAATTATTAATAGATGATTTTTTTCTGTAAGCATAAATGACTTAAAAGTTTTTTATTTTTGCATTTATTTATGCAAATACTACACATAATTGAATGAAGTGATTTTAAATTTATATATGTAAAAACTGAAAAACTTTTTAGTTGCTTATATCATCCTCTTTTTAAGTGAGAAAAACATAGAAAGTCACTATAAAATATGCATGTGATTTTCATAAAACTACATACCATTGCAGGATCATGCCTCCATTCCCCATCAACAAAATACTTATATTGGTGTTCACCTTCTGGTAGATCTATTATCGTAACAAAGTCACCATGACTCTTTACCATTGGAATAGTTTTCCAATCTGTGAATGTACCACTTATATACACCTATAACAAACAATAAAATGAAAATTAAATATCTAACAATACTATTTGACTATAAGGAGATAAAAAAGAAAATTATCAAAAATGGAAAATGTATGTACAAAGTAATATGTAAAGAACTAATAGGGGTTGGATTTTGTGTTACTATGATATTCTTATTAGCAGCTAAATTGTCACATCAAATGTTGACCAAAATTGGTTCAATCTCAATCATCATCATTGTCAGTCTGTGTTAGTCCACAGCTGAACTCAGGCCTCTTCTAATCTATAAGAAGCTTTTTGGACTGTATTCCATCACACTGGTCCAATGCTGGACAGACTTTTCATGCCCATCCAATGCATGAATCATCTTACTTTTCAGAGAAATGGGTGATTGACCCAAATTGTCCTAACCAACCAGAAAACTAAGAAATTATTAAAAATCATTTAAAGAAAAAACATTTAAATCTCAGATTCAGTTGTCTCTCAACATTTTGTCAAATATACTTTTCTCCAAGTCATTTTCATAGTTTATCAGGTGTTGGTTTCCAATCAATTCAGAATTATTCGTATAATAATTTTCACATAGAGCAACTGACTTCTGACCACCACAACTCAATGTGTAAAGTGCTTTCAAGGAATGTAGTAGTTGTTAGTAAATTTGAATGCACTGACATTCTAGAACTGGAACTAAGATTTGAAATCAATTCCATCTAATGCATAGATTATCAAATTTATCAGACAATAAAACAATTTGCCTATATTGTTCTCACCAATTTCAAAACAATGATAGCACAATGATATTTTCTGCAGGAATTGAACCTACAACCTTTAATTTGTAAAGCAAAGGCCCAAAACAGGAGACTCTTATTGAAGAAGGTTGGGAAAAATTTAGCCTTTGATATTTTTAAACACTTTTTTCAAATAACAATAATATTACAAATGTTTTAACATTTGCATGTGTTAACATGCTAATCTATAAATTATTTTGTGAATTTTATTTATAGTAATGTGTTTAATCTTGTCTTTGGAATCATTTTTTTAAGGTTTATACATAATAAAATCTAAACATTTTAACGCAGTAAATAAATGTCAATAACAGAAAATGTATATCCTCCATAGACAATGAGAATGTTTATCGTATTTAAAAAACTCTATTACATACTTGAAAACATAAAATTTTGCAACACTAAGCCTGTTACAATTTAATTATAGTAAATTGTTGAACAATGAAATATTACCTGTTTCCCTCCACCTTCCCATTTAAAGACTGTTGGTAAAACTTTGATATCATCAGAATCTTTAGTGCTATCAGTCAATGTGTTTGATCTTTCCCTAGTTTCGTTATACTCCACATTGCTTTCGGGGACTGCTTTGGTATAATAGGGTGCCCCATCTTCTATATTATTGTCATCGTCGCGCCCGCTGCGATCCTCGTCACCTTTTTTGTCAAATGTAAATGCCTCTCCTTCCTTAGCAGGTGATGAGGGCCCAGCGTCCGATTGCTTGTTTAGATTGTCTTTATGCCATTCCTTGGGTTGATTACTTCCGGCATTACCCATTTTGATGTCAGTATTGCTCACATATACTAAAACTATAACAATATCCTTGATCTAGTTCGAGCAAATAATGTTGAACCTCATGTTTCAGATCAGTGTTTAGAGATGAAATTGCTATCTTATATTAATGGAATTTATTAACTTTAGCAAATTATCTAGGTAATAAAGCACTAAGTTTTTAATAATTTAGTAAGGACTTAATTATTACACTATTATTACTTATTATACATTACTGCTTGACAGTTGACAGCAGCCTTAACAATTACCAGTATTAGAAGTTGATTACTATTTCTGCTTGTGTAGGGAACTCGAGTTAACTCGAGCCGATCCGAGTTAAATTCTTTAGCTGGAGTATAAATAACTATTCAGTAGCTAATTGAAAGAAAAATATTTATCGTATCATTTAGCATTTTCTTTTACTGGAGTTACAAAATACCTTCAACACAATTATGCGTACAATACTATAATTTTATTTAATTTTTAGTGATACAATTTACTAACAATTTTTGTTAAAACATTGTGATTGGCATTAAAAACAATTATGGGGCTATAAGCATATCGCTGTATACATATGTATTATAACGTTCATGCGATTTTATCTTACATATTATAAACAAAAACCCCTGGCGCGTCTGTATGTCTGTCTGTTCGCGATAAACTCAAATACTACTGCACAGATGGCTTGCGGCTTTGAATAATCGATAGAATGATTCTTCCGGAGGGTTTAGGTAAATAATTTATACAGTTACTGTGTACATTTTACTAAAATAAATTATAATTTGTCAAAGATGTTGGAAATAACTTAAGCCGTCTGAGAGCTTTCAACGAAAACGCTGCCAACACCCTACGAGATATAACGAAATAATGTACGGTGGAAATATTATTCTTTTCTAGATTTATAAAAAAGGCCGTGATAGCATATGTAAATAGCTAAGATAAAGCTTTGTATGATAGGGAGTAAAATAGGCTATCTGTTTTTGGAAAAAGTTTCACAACGTCGCGAGCAACAGCTAGTTTCGAAATATAATAAAATAGGTTTTTCATATCAAACTTAAAAAATTAAATTGAAGCCAAAAGTGTAGAATATACATATAAGTAACTTTTTTGTTTTAAATAATTATTGCCTTTTTACGTGAGTTAGTTTTACCGTTTCTATACATGAATACATATAATATTATAAAAAGAATCGAATCATTTCCCATTTTTAACTAATACAGCAAAGCTTATGGAATAAATTAGTAAAAATAAACAAAAATTCCTTTACTGTTTTATCCATTTGTTTTATTGCATTGAGTTGATCTCGAAGTACGTAACTCGAGTTAAGTTTGCACATCACTAATAAAAAGCGAAGTTGATAGTTAAGTACTCGTAATTAATTAAACATAATATCGATAACAACATTATTCTAACAACTAACTCCGTCAACCATTTGACAAACGCTTCAAAATCTAAGTACATGTAAAATATTATGACACATTTTATTTAAATACAATATGTAAACACAACACACTAAGCCCCACTTTATTACTTATCAGCCGTCAATTTATAATACGTACTGAAAATGTCATGCACTATTAAATAACCGATAGTTAATTTTTGGGGCATAAAAGTTGTTGATAGTGTGGGACCTTTACAACATTCGGCAGATTTTGTGGTGGCCGTGCAACTTAAATTTTTTATATATCCCGTGAGCAACGTGTATTGAATGGAAGCTCTGGGCCAGACTTCGGTTTGAACAGTCGCTATACAATTGTGTACTTGTATGGTTTATTTTAAGTGCTACAAATTTTTTTTAAACTAATCTAAAGATTACTACTACTTTCTATAACGTTGTCCCTGGATAAAGAATAGGCGCAAAAAAAGCTTAAGATTGGTGGTTTAAGTCACTAAAAATTAATTTTGGTACTAGGTCTCCTTTTGCAGAGGAATACTTGAAAAGGTAGGACTTCCCCAGACTATCCTCTATTCTTACCGCTTAACAGTAGAGTATAGCTCTTATTGTCTTGCGGTTTGAACGGCACCGTAGCAGGTGTAAGTACTGGATAAAAAACAAGACATATCGTTTTTTCATCCTATGTTTCAGATCGGTGGAATTTGTGGCATCCTGATAGGAGCAATAACTATTAGAAAACCAATAAATATCGACAGCAACAAGCAATCAATTGTACAAGAACTGTGTCGTTTTATTATTACGTAAATAGTGACGAAAAATATAATAGTTTTTTTAAATCTCAACGATCGGTGTAGGTTCTGCCGACAACAGTGACTGCCGAAGACATCACACCAAAGGGCAATGACAATGTAATGAATGTGACTACTTATTAGTTTTTATGAACCGTTTTCAAAATTAACGCATGCTACTTTTTCGATCACATGAAATCGTAGACGTTCGAATTTTTAAAAAATTATTAAATAAATAATATATTAATTTAAAAAGGGATTAGCTGCTACTAAACTTAGACTTTCGAATATATGTTTACATTTGTGTTGTCACGTGCCAATAAAATTTGACATATGGCTCTATTTATTTATTGTCGAAGTTCAAAAATATTTTTGAAGAGATAACATTTTCTAAAGCGTCAAACAAAAACATCGATGTTCACATCGATTTTTATATCGATACTTTCCAATCGTGAATTTGAATAATATTGAAGGTTTTTGTCCAGGTCCACCCCTAGTTCCAGTCAGTGTCGTTCCGACTGATCGACGTGCGACGTTTCGTTATATTTCTCGCAGAATTATTACTGTAATTATTTTGATAATGTGATAAGAGTTCCGTATCCTAAATATTGAAATATATTGATCCACAACCTGCTAATAATGACTGATGAAAAGCAGCCCTTACTAATAGGACCTAACAGTCCTACAGAGAACACAGATATACAGACGGTGGAATTAGCTACTACTATTCCAATATTAACACCTAAAGAAGAAAAATCAAAAAATGACTACCACCCTGCTGCTGAAAGATGTCTTGAACATCCGACATCAAATTTTGATACCATGATACATCTTCTAAAAGGCAATATCGGCACGGGTATTTTAGCGATGCCCGATGCTTTCAAAAATGCGGGTTTATTTTTTGGTACGTTGTTATTTATTTAAAAATAAATATGCGCTCATACTTTTCTTAGAAATGTGTTAAATTAAAAGAGCCTTAGAAAATTAAGATTATTGATACTTCCGTATTAAAGTTATTTATTTATTTCGTGTAGTATAATGATAATAATAGTAATCACTTTGCAATAACCCAAAGAAATGTTTTACATGTAAAACATGATTTTATCTTATTCAGGTGTGTTTGGCACATTGTTTATGGGAGCAATATGCACACACTGTATGCATATATTGGTTCAATGCTCTAATGAGCTCTGCATTAGAAACCAAAGACCAGCTATGAGTTTTGCGGAAGTTGTTGAAGATGCTTTTGCTATGGGCCCAGTATCATTGCGTTCATACTCCAAAAGAATGAAGTAAGTAACATTTTTATTAACTAATCACTTCAACCATTTCATGTTACTTTATATGATTGACTTCCATTATTATACATATATCATCATCATGATGATCATCAGCCTGTGATAGTCCACTGCTGGACATAGGCCTCCCCTAATGCACATAGTGTAGTGTTATATTTTTAGTTATTTAAAAAAGAAACAAAAATGTGTGCGTCCAATATACTTGTGGCTCCAAGAATACAATATGTCATCATATATTCAAATATTTTTGCAAATTTTAATAAGAGTGCAAGTTAATATAAATTTAGTATTTTAGTTAATTTTAAAGTTACACTTTTAACTGTTTTCAATAACTTTTATTTGGATCAATCTAATAGGCAATGGAAAATATTGTTGTTCAGTGATAAAGTTGTTTGCCATGTAATGTGCACATATTTATTTAAACAGACTGTTGTGTGAATGTAACTAATACTGTTTGTCGCTTTATTTGTCTAATACAAATATTATGTCATTATATCGATTCCCTGAGTACCTCTTATTAATAATGCTAAAAAAATTTAAAATGTTTTAATTATTTATTTTGTATATATCTGGTCAGGAACTGATTTATCTTACTTATGTCTTGAAAAATCTGTTTCAAAACTATTAACTATTTCAATGTCTACATGTGTATTCAAAATAATTCAAAATTATTTAACAACAAAAAAAAGCCAGTAAATATCCAAGTAATTTCTTGATATTGGATATAAGATATATTGATGCAGTTAGTAGTTCCTTAATGCACTTCATAAATAAAATTAATTGCATACAATTATTGTTTCATAAAATTTTCCACTCAAATGTAAGAAAACAACAAGTTATGCTTTAATACATTATTGGTACTGGGGCTTATCAATGCATTCTCTTTAACATGGCTTTCGGACTAGTGGAGTAAAGCTATCAGTTAATTTAATATTTCAAAAATAAACTAATAATAATTATTATTAAGTAATTACTTTTTACATGCCTATCCATCGCATGGATTGTCTTATGTATTGAAATGGGTAATTGATCAGAAACATCAATTTCAAAAAGTTATTTCCCTTGCAGGATTTAAATCCTCAACCTCTGTTTGTGATAATCTACCTTTGTTTTATATGTATCTATTGCAAAACTTTTAGCAATTTATACTTTATTCTATATATTTCCTCACAATATTGTTATCAACCTTGTTCTGTGATGACTATGGAAGTCTGAAAATTCATAAACATCAGAAAATCATGTCACAAAAATAGTGAAAGAGATTAACCTTAATATCTTTTTAGAACAATAAAGCTTAGTAGATATATTTTCTATTATTGTATAATATAACATATCTGACATATGTATAATTGTTACAGAAATATGGTCAATGTTTTCTTGGTAATAACTCAATTGGGTTTTTGCTGCGTGTACTTTTTGTTTGTGGCAACTAACCTGCAAGATACAATGCAAATATTTCACGTGAATCTAAGCGTGCACACGTACTTGGCAATACTTTTCCCCTGTATTTTGGCTCTGGCAATGGTGAAGAATTTGAAATATCTGACTCCTGTATCTTTGATCGCTTCTATAATGACAGCTTGGGGCCTGGTCATAACGTTTTACTACATCCTGCAAAATTTGCCACACACTAGTACTGTGAGTGCATTCGCCAGTTGGCATCAGTTGCCATTGTACTTTGGAACTGCTATCTATGCATTCGAGGGCATTGGAGTGGTGAGTTGTTTTAAGCTTTTAAAAATAATTTATGCGTTAATACAGCTTTTGTGTATTGGTGCTATCTTATTTATTTTACCGCCTTTTTTGTATTTTTATTTGTTATTGTAAAATAATGAGGTGTAAATGTTAATGATTAATGTTGTGCTTCTAAATTCACATTGTTTATCTTCCCTGAAGGTATCTCATTTATCTTTGTAAGTTTTTATTTCTTTATAATATTTTTGGTATAACCAGTAATTATGCTGGCTTGGGCGCCCTTCAGGATTAGTTGTTTTTATCAGTTGTTGTTATCAGACAAAAATTTTTTTTTGCTTACGGGTGAAAGCGTGCGAGAGGATTTTTTTATTTGATGATACTAGGAGACGAGCTAGACGACCATTTTATAGTAAATAACACGCCGTACGCGAGATGGAAGCCTCCTAATGGAGAAGGCGTACATAAGGGGAAGCCTATGTCCAGCAGGGGACTAACACGGGCTGATGATGTATGTGTACTCGAGATGTATAGCTTAAGACGTTAAAAGTCCGTTTTTCGCTATGAGTTTGAGAGATCACGTCGCTTTTACCCAGTAACTACACCAACTTCGGTGTCCTTCAAACAAGAAGGCTAACATATTCGTGAATTCTTTTAGTGCCATCGTCATCCTCACTCGCGTAACAGTAATATGCCTATGAAAGAATTTTATAATTGATTGTATTGTGTTACATATTTCCCTCTATCTCTCTACTATAATTATCATGTCTATGACGGTCTTAAAAATGAGTAACATTATGGCGGCTGGTATTGGTACACTTTTCTAATTACTTCATAATAAAGGGTTTATGAATAATTAATTAAAATTTTATTCATTACCATGTTAATTACTTAAAACAAAATCATTTTTATTATTGACACTGACACACTATTTCGTTTCCTATTCATGTACAAAAGCCAAAAAAATAGTCTTGATTTTTACATATATATATTTTTGTAATTATCGAAATGTATTTCTAACATACAGCACAATTGCTTTTTAAATGAAACCGTAACTATTACGCCAAATGGTGGAAGATGATAAAGCTTATCTAGTGGATATCCGTACAAACCGCAAATGTGTTTTCCTATTTCTTGCTCGTTGTACGAGGTCTAATGGAACTCTACTATTAGATTTCTACTATCCAGTTACGTTTAGATTCTGGGTATGTAAAAAACATAGGCAAGCCAGTTTTTTCACGCCTGCGATGGAGCGTGAGGTATATTAACCACAACTTTTTTTTAACGTCGTAAAATAACCAAGGTTTAGTGTTCTAGGATACCGAGTAGCACAAAATAAAGCTTACTGTAAAATTTTAAGCTAAGAGTATTTTATATATTTATGTTGCGTATTCTGGATTATTCATTATTATTTTATTAATTCTGAGTAAACACTCAAAGTTTTTATTAGTATTCCGACTCTAGTTTGGCTAAACTATCGTATAAATTAAACATTATCTGGCTGCAAAATAATTTAAATATATTTTACGCCGAAAAGGGCGAAATTATAAAGGACTCGTACGTAAGTTACTAATAGATAGTTTGATTTCACCGAAAATGTTTTAACAGTATAAAATAAGTCACAGTCACTTTTGTAATTTCTCGAAAAGGTGCGTATTCATCGTGCTTTCTCAAATTGCTTCAGTACTTACACATCTCTATATTTTACAACGACATTATTAATTTTGACATTTGACACTAAACAATAAAGTTTCATGTTAATGGATATGAAATTGTCATTTAATACGATCATTCATTGACAGTAAGATGTCTCGTGTTCCGATAAAGATCCGTGTTTTACCGAAGAAAAATAATTTTTGACTACGTTTATAAATACGTTTGCGGCAGCGCTTAACGCTTAAGCTATCACGTAGATATGACACGTAGTACATAATTATGCAATTTTTGACATGTTTATTAAATGTCATCTATACTTTATCCAAACTGGACTCGGAACAATTGTAAAAAAATAGTAACCCATCTATAAAGCCGCGTCGTAAGTATCGTGTTGTCATTAGTCCACTGTTAACAGTTTTTTACTTTTCATGACATCTATCAAAATGCTATGCATGAAGCCATTACGTTGCCGTGATTTTTTTTTTAATCTATTTCGTCTTTTTTACAGTCAATTAGCTAAACAAAATGTTAAAATAGGTAACTAATATTTTTACGCGCCTGTGAGACACCATAAAACTTATGCAAAGTCCAATGTTATTATTTGTTTACATTCTAATGTTTTTTAAAGTCATAAACAACGATATTATTCTTTTTAATCAACAGTAATCTGGTAATCTCCTTTTACTGATTAGGACAAATTAGAAAAATATATTGTAAATAACTTAACTCATCATCATTAGCCCGTGTTAGACCACTGTTGGACATAGGCCTTCCTTACTGCACGCCCTTTACATAAGGGGGTTTTTAGGCCGTTTCCCACCACGCTGGTACAATGTGATTTAGTGGGTGGACCGACTTTTTACATGCCCATCCGACGCATGGATCATCTTATAGACATTTCAGACAATTCGGTGATCAGCTCAAATTGCCATGACCTACTAAGAAACAACAATGAAAATTTATTGAGTCCCCGCAGGATTCGAACCCACGACCTCCGGTTTCTAAAGCACACGCATTTACCACTAGGCTACGGAAGCAGATAACTAAGGCAGCATAAAAAACAACCTATTACTTAATTGGTATAAACAGTTAATAGTATAATTATCAACGTTTTGAATTTATGTCAATATAAAAAACTCAGTCTTTACTGTTTATTCTAATACGGTTTAATGACAAGTCTGATAGTTATGATAATAGAGCCAAAAATTTATAGTTTTGGTGATTTTGTTTTTTCAAGCAAACGAATTCTTATAAATTATACTAGCGACTCTACTTGCCTTTGCACGTTCTTAACACTAAATAAACTACATATTGTGTTGTTGTAATGTTTTCTATTTATGACATCTCATTAGAAACCTCTTAGTTACGTTTTTATTTTGAGAACTCTTAGTTTCTCTCAGTATTATTAATACGCATAAACCCTCCCTAAATGTAACAGTAATAATAATAAAGTATCAAATCCACTAATTTACGACTTCATTCAGTCTGCCTGTGATCATGGATGCTGGAAAGAATCCGAAACGTCGGGAATAAATATATTTAAGTAACGCGAAAAATCCTAAATTAGTGGATTTGATATGTATAATAATCGCGTAAATAAAAGAAATAATAATAAAGTAGTTTTAAAAATTTAAGCATATGCTGGGAGGAAGCAGGACAGGGAAAGCGACATGTTTCATATTATGTAGTGATGGAAATTCCCATTGTTTTGTTTAGTTTTATTACTTGTTTTTATGTTAAATGAGCTCTCGAGACAGCAAAACTAAGACGTCCATCTATAAGCGTTTCAGTCTGTTAACTTTAAAAGCTAACAGTGAATTTGTTTTATTGTTATAAATACTAGTGTTGCGCGCGACTGCGTCCGTGGTAATTATGAAAAGGTATTTTTTTTCTGCTCTATTTTGCTGCTATTTTTTTGACTGCCTCCGTAGCCTAGTGGTATGGGCGTGTGCTTTAGAAACCGGAGGTCGTGGGTTCGAATCTGGGGACGCAACAAATTTTGATTGTTGTTTCTAGTTGGTTAGGCAATTTGGGCCGATCACCCAATTGTCTGAAAAGTAAGATGATCCATGCGTCGGATGGGCATGTAAAAGTCGGTCCACCCACCAACCGCATTGGACCAGCGTGGTGGGATACGGTCCAAACCCCTAATGGATAGGGGTGTATTAGGGAGGCCTATGTCCAGCAGGACTAACAAAGGCTGATGATGATGATTTTTTTCATGGTTACTACGCGTTACTTCAGCTATATCACAGTAAAAGTCCTAGTTGACTAGTCAGATTAGCCGAAACAAGCAGACAGACAAAAGTGTATAAAATTTTGTTTTGTTATATGTCGCGGGTCTATATATTGATAAATTATTAAAAATCATTATTTATTTATTAAACGGTTATTTTAATGTTACAAACGGACACTCCCCTTTTATTTATGTGGATAGATTCATGTTCGCAACGCTTTCCTTATTCGGCGACTTCGTTGACGTGGAATGTGAAATGTTTCTGCAATAAATTTCAAAACAAAAAGAAAAGTTTTGGCACTAATATGCGTACCGCTCTTTTTTATCTTAGCGCGATACTTTTTATTTAACTCAATAGATGGTCTTATACTGTTTTTTTAATCCGATTTTTTGTCGGCTCAGAACACTAAAATGGGATAATTTTAAGATATAGCGAAAAAAAAAACGATTTTAATGTCATTATTCCGTTTCAGATTTTGCCCCTGGAGAATAATATGAAAACGCCCGAAGCATTCGGCGGTTGGAACGGCGTATTGAACACATCGATGGTGATCGTCGCCGTTCTGTACACGGCCATCGGATTCTTCGGTTACTTGAAGTACGGCAACCACGTTCACGGCAGCATCACTCTGAATCTACCCGATGACTTGTAAGTCTTTGAATAATACTATACTTTAGTATTCACGGACAAAACTCCTAATCCTTTATTGAGTACGTTATTGGGGCGTTTTGGCGCACCACGTAATTATTTCTTTTTCGTAATTAAAAAAACTGTAAAACCTATTTTTGAATCTCTATATTTAGGCCTGAACTAATCCGTACACTAAATCTTTTGCGTTTATTGTAATAGTAGCGACTTGTTTGCGAATTTGTCTTCAAAATGACACTATACGTAAGCAGAATAACGTATAGTATTACTGTTAAAATGTAACGCAGATAGCGTCCTACGAATGTAGTTATTATTGATTATTTTTACCACGATTGACTCACGGCGAAAACGTATTTTCTCGTACGTTTTTTTGGTATAAGATGTATTCATTACTCCCTTCAAATATTTGGTTATAGAATACAACTTACTATTTATAAAATTTAGTTTTAACATACTTTACTTTTCCAATTTTGTTTATAAAATACTAGCAGTCCGTTCACAGCTCTGCCCGGGTTTTAGATTTTTGGCATGGAACAATAATTTTTTTATATAATAATATTTCTTTTTGTTTCGGAGCCTATTCAAAACAAAGATTTCTTTACTCTTTTTAATATTAGTATAGATGAATAAGCTAGCATGTAACTAAGCAAAGCTTGTACTATAGAAACTAGATAACTGATAAGTCCTTAGACTTTCTTTTGTAAATTAATTAGTATTTTACAAACACCCAAACACTAGAATAAATTCAATGGTGGTGGTGAATCGAATTGAATCCACACCCTTTGGCATAACGGTCAGGGTCACCAACCTCCACGCCAATTGGGGGTCCCGTTTGTTTTAAAACACTTAATCAATATTTATAAGAGTGATAACGTTATCCCCAATACCATTAGCTGTTTTATACAAATACAATCTCGTTAAAACCTGTCCAAGGAGTGAGAGATAAGCCAGAACAAACAGACACGCAGCTAAATAGACTAATTTAAGGAACTCTTTAAGATAAGAGTGTTTTATTATAATTTGGTATGCAAATAATAACGTTATTTTTATAGTAACAGGAGATATTTCAATTTTGTTTAATACTACAAATCCGTTCCTTGCACGGGCAGACTTTTTATATATTTTTTTAGGACTAATTTATGTATTTAAATGAGACCCAATACATTTTAGGATTAATTTTGTAACCGTAGTCCTTTTAAAAACTGATTTTTAAATATAAATTTTACAATTTTTTAAAGTTATTTACTTATTGATATTGTAGCTTTAATTGAAAACGAATCTTTTTCTTTACTGAAATTTATATTAGATTATTGCACTTTTACTTATTATTGTATTTCTGCTTTTATTGTTATGTTCCAAATGTTGGAACACAAAACTGTTCATTCCTTTGCATATAAATGTCAAAAGTGGCTGGCGGTGCGCCATAAATCGCAACTAGGTGAAGGTCATTTCGCATTGGAATCTGACAATAGCGACATTAAAGCTCGTAATGTACCCGAACCAATTAACGCATAGAATGTACGTAACAAAATCTATTGACGCAAAATGTCGCGGTCCCATCGTCGATTGTCGCCACACTCAATCTCCACGCTATGTTAAACCAATAAGAGCCGAGTTTGATATTAGACTTTGCATATCTAGATGAAACCGTCTCCGTGTTCTAGCGGTGCTAGGCCCTTGCTTTACAAAACGGAGGTCGTAGGTTCGAATCCCGCGGGGAAACAACTTTGTGTTATTGTTGTTATCTGGTTGGTTAGGACAATTTGGGCCGATCACCCAATTGTCTGAAAAGTATGATGCCCACCAACCCGCATTGGACCGGCGTGATAGGATACGGTCCAACAACCCCCTGATGGGAAAGGCGTGCATTAGGGGAGGCCTATGTCCAGCAGTAGGCTAACACAGGCTGATGATGATATCTAGATTACCCATATCATTTGTCTCGGCCTGACTTTGTTGCCATCTAAATAGGAACCGATGTATTTGTTTGTATGATTTACCTATACATCATATACATATATGCGCCGCTGCCAAATAGTAACACATTATATATCATTTAATCTTTTAAGTCTTGGCCTAATACTTACTATGGAACCATTGTAATATGATTATTAAAATCACAGCTTGTATGCTAATTGATTTTACGGGTTTTATTGAAATTGTTAATAAGTTACGGGGCACGCAGTAACTGTGGCAACGATATTGTACTAAGAGCGATAAAATCTGTAAAATTCAAGTTCTTTTAGTAACTTGCTTAATATTAAAATATTGTATACGCTGGAAACCTTTATACTACTTTTTTGACGTTTATCATGAATCGAAATCGATAGTAATTAAAAATATATGTTTTAAAGAATGCATTAATGTATACATTTTGCTTTGATATTTTAAAGTATATTAGAGATAAGATCTCAGCTAACTCAAATTTTAACAACTTATTCAATTATCAATATCGAATAGCACTTAGTCGTAATGGACTAGAAATGTTTTTAACACGAAGAAATTTCTAGACTAATGGGACGTTTTTAGCTTTGGTTTTATATACAACTAGCAGTTGCCGCGACTTCGTCCGCGTTGTAATATTTAAAGATAATTGTTAGATTTTTTTTCTAAAAAATAGCATAAGTTCCTCCCACTAACATCAATCATCTTAATTTTGTTGCTATAAATAGTTGCCTAGGCATAAAATATTTTATACGTTGGTAACTTTTAAATTACTTTTTTACGTTAATCATGGGATGAATTAAATTTTATTACCTATTATTAAAATTAGGTTTTAGGACGTTATCCACGGATTTTTTATCTTTTTTAATTCAATAGTTTATATATGTATACAAATAAATAAAATTGGACTCTCTGTTTCTAACATTAAAATACCCGATTTTATTTGATTACATTGTGATATGAAACCGACACTAGTAACAAAATAACAATTTTTAATAATTTTTGTCCGTCTGTCGGTTTTTCTTAATCTCTGGAATGGGTGGTCTGATTTTGACGGGACTTTCACTGGAAGATAGCTGATGGAATTGCGAGTAAATTAGGCTACTTTTTTCTTGTAGAAAAAATAAAATATTTTATTCTTACAGAAGAAACTAACAGATTTGTTTTTGTTTATTACGTTACCACGGACAAAGTCGCGCGCAACAGCTAGTTCATAATCATAATGTCCTTCTTATATACCCATTCGAAGCAGCAGCCAAGATAGAATGACTATACAGCACTTCCCTAACCAACTATTAAACAACATAAACACATTCACAATGTACTCCTTTACGCCTAAAACTCTAAAATGTTGCCAGATAAATCGACTCATATCTAGTGCATAAAAGGAAAACCAAAAAAAAAGCTGTACATTCACTATAGAATCGTTAAAAATTAATTTAAAAAAAATACGAATTCAATCATCGAATTTAAACCGGTAACCAACATGTGAGATCAATTTTTGATGTGCATTCCTAAGTACTGATAAATTTAATACTGTACATGTGTCAAATCAGCTTATAAAAAATAAATTAAAAAGAAGAAAACAAACGACTACATCTGTCAAATCAGCTGATATAAAAAAAAATATTGAAGTAGAGTTCATTATCTCCAAAAGTTTATATTACATAAAACAAAAGCTAAAACGTCACATTTGTCTAGAAAATTCTCTCTGTCAAAAACATTCGTAGTCAATTACGACTAGGCGCTATTCGATGTTGCTAATTGAATAAGTTGTTATAAATGTGAGTTAGTTCCAATCTAATCTCTAATGCACGTTAAAATATCGAAGCAAAAGGTAGGCTTACTTGCTATAGAAACTATATTTATTTTATAAAGCACAAGCAATGTTCCGTTCTGTTCAAGGCTTTGCCCCTGAAATTTTTAGATTTTTCTGCGGTAAAAGTACCCTATGTAAGATAATATAATAAATAAAAAAAATATTGGTTCAGTAGTTTCGGAGTCAATTCCGAGCAAACAAACAAACAAATCATTTTCCTTCATTATATTAGTATAGATAAAGATAACTGAAACATCAATTAAAATTGCAAATATTTCAATCATTATTCAGTTTTTTTTTCAACTTTTTTATCTGTCATAAAATATGTAACAAAAACCTGCCATTCTATATTTTTTCTCGCTCCGAGATACATTAAGAAGCCTTATCAAAATAATATTTTCGTATTTAAATTGTTAAATTAAGTCTCGTATTGAATTAAAATTAAATATTATAATCTTGTAAGTTTATAGATGTGAATAATAAAGCAAAATATGTTGAAAAGTGCAAAAATATATATTTTTATTGTAATATTTTGACATTTTGTTTCTAGTGACGCTAAATGTACTGATCCTTTTTATTGTTAAACTTAACAAATGAATCGGTTACAATAATACGATTTTAGTGACAAATGTATAAAACTGTAAATTACATCTTTTTGTGATATTTCACGATAGCAGATAATTGAACCAACTTTACATGGATTATGTACTTCATAAGAAATTAACACGTCCTGAGTTTATGCTTAATATGTATATTCAGGAAACGAATTACTTTTTTGTATTGTTCACTTGATATGCGCATGCCTTTTGGACGAATAGGAAACATTAAACATTTCATTCATGTCGTTGGTTTGAATTTTGTCGATGGACGACTTTCTGTTCTCGTCGTTTCCTGGAGTATCCTTATTGCTCTAACGGTAATTCCATGTCTAATTTAATATTAAATTCCAGCCTTCTGAGCCTTCCACGCAGACCGATTTAAAAAAGTATATTAGTTCGAAAACGGCATGCTCTAAATCTTTTTGCCATTTTTTTTTCTGATTTTAAGACACAATAGACACTAGACATTATTACATTAAAGTGCGATTTGTAGGTTATTCAGCTATCACTAAAAGATCTAGGACTGATATGGCCTATTTTTCCTCGAAAGTAGTTTAATACTTAAGTGCCACCATAGTAAATATTTTAATTACCGCTTAAAGAGAGTCGTAGAAAGCGAAATTTTAGGGTTTGAGTTCTAACATATCAGTTTTTGATTAACGAAAAATTATATAAGAAACTACAGAATAAAACAGTCACATAACTGCGATTTTAGACAATTGTTATGTATAGTTTTTCGTTTTTAATAGTTTTTATCCTAATTGTTTCTTTTGTTTACGCGATTATTATACATATCATGATGATCACATGATGATTCTTTCCAGCATCCATGATCACGGGCAGAATGTCTGCAGACAGTCTGCCCGTGATCATGGAAGTTGGAAAGAATCCGAAACGTCGGAAATAAATATATTTAAGTAACGCGAAAAATCCGTAAATTAGTGGATTTGATAATTTTCATCCTTTTCCAGATTGGCACAGAGCGTACGTGCCGTCATGGCGTTATCCATATTCCTCTCGTACGGCCTTCAGTTCTACGTGCCGATGAATATAGTATGGCCCTACATAAAATCAAAATTGACTTCGGACTACGCGTTGAAACACGGCGAGGTGGTGACTCGCTTCGTTTTGGTCTTCATAACATGTAAGTATCGGCTCTGTTAAAGCAATTTTTCAAATTATAACGTTTTCGTAAACCTAACGGTCATTTTAAGTTCCTATTTCAGCCTATCGATAATTTATATGGACTATTATTTTATTTGTGACGAGTTTAACCACAAAACTTCGAGCTCTCTTATTTTTAGATACTGCGTGAAGATTAAAAGTGTCGCCATTCGACCAATAAGAACCCTACTTCATTACATCTCTTGCCATAAATGTTTGACACTAAACTTTATATACGGACTCCTACCTTTTTACACTAAAATTCCAATGTGACGGAAAACCGACACGATCTGAGATAGATAATGCAACTAGTAAGCAACTAGGAAAAGTTATCGATTCCCTCAGCGTCCGAACCCACGACCTTTGAATTCTATTTTGCAAAGCCAGACCACTTGGCTGCAAAGGCAGTTAATCACTTCACATTACTGCCGCTATCAATGCTATAACGATAAATTGCCAATACTATTTCATAATTTTCCGCTAAAGTCCGATATAATAAACGCACAAAGCAGTTAATAAAACATTACAATCGTAACGTATTGTCTTGAAAGTTTCCGATGTACTGGAAAGCTTTCGTATGATAATGCGAGCGCATTGAGTTATTGCAACACAATGATATAAACGCAAGCAATAAAGTCACCTTGTGACAGTATATCGATAAAATTGTAACTATTAACTAACCTAGAGTTATAATTATTTTATTGTGATAGTCGATAAGCGCCCTAAATATGCAGCGAGCGCGTTGAAAGGTTATCTGACGAATTTTTCCAGCGGTTCGTTATCTGTGCATAACTTTTTTTTACATTAATATCGATTTCAACGAAACAAATTCAAAATACTGGTCGGTTTTATTTATAAAGATATAAAAATAACAAAAAAAACAGTTTTCATTAATATTTTACTTAGCTGTAATTTCTCAATCTATATATAAAAATGAAATGGTATTTTATAGTAGCTCTAGAACCCCAAAATGGCTGGACTGATTTGCTAAAATCGATTTTGCATTACTTGTGAAAGTATAGCAAATGTTCAAAAGGTAAACAAATATTGGAAAACTTTTCAGTTTTATGAGTAAAAAGTTCGTTATTTAAAAACTAATTATTTATTTTATTTGTTCTCAACGTTTTTTTTACCTTTTGGCTAAGACAACAAACAATTTCTAATCGCAACTTTTTATATATTTCGAACGGCGAGAATTTTGGCGACGTTGTTTTTTTTTCACTAGAATTATTTTTGTTGCAATTAAATTTCGGCCATAGTTTTTTATAAAATAAATCAAACTGCAATTATTCATCACTGTTTTAATTTACCGATTCCGAGGTAATAGATTTGCTGAGTCAGTTACTCAATTTATAAAAGTTCATACGCCACTTCCAAGATTATAAACCGCGATAACAGTTTTAAATTTTAAGTTATTGCAATACATAATAAAATATATTGAAGTGAAGTCGTTTCGTATTTTTTTTATGCATTTGTTGTAATTACATTTGCAACTGGCCAACATTGGCCATGTTGTGAATACATTAACATCTGTTTTTATTATCTATTAGTCTGCGAATTAAATAATTATAAAACTCGTATCGTATAACGTAAATGTCAAAATGATAACTTTGTTTCCGCGTGACACATTTCTCACACGATGGAATTTAGGAGAGAGAACGTTGTTTTGTAAACATTATATTGTTTGTTTATGATAAAGTTCTTAGATTTTGAATAAGTTCATTCCCCTTTGGGTATTGGAGCGTATAATTTTTTTAACTGTTTATTTAAATCAGTATTGCGTACTCAGTTTAGAAAACTATTTCGTCTTGCTTTGTATATGATTTCTTTATTATGTTATATATGTTTTCTTTGAGTAACATAGAGTTTTGGTTATGTTTTTATGTCACTACGACATTTATTAAATAATGTAAAATTTTGTGTGATATATAACACCTCTGGGAAAATGGAAATGAAAATTTCAAAATCGGCACGTGAAAAGCCGGTTTCGGTTTAAAAAAAACAAAGTCGTAGGACATCCTACCGATCCAAATTGTACAGACGTGCAATTTATCCGTCGAAATTAATTAATCCCATTAGATAGAACTCGTCAAATGAAAACAATAGGGAAAGGCCCTGTGAGGGATTAAAGAAATGAAGAAATCCTTACGATTTTTTTATATTCTAATCAGTCAGGTCTTCTATACATATTGGTATTGTTTTAAGCATTTTATGTTCACCACGAATGGCTTCGCACACATGGTGTCGTTATTAGTAGTTTAGTTAATAGGGTTTCGCCGAGTGATTGACAATTTGGTGGCTATCCATCAAGATGAACGCTACACTATTTTTTATAAGTTAGAAAGTTTAAGCTTCAGAATTTCACATTACAAATGTCTTTTACAGTGTTTTTGTCTCTTAATTATGTCATAAATGTTTTTATAATCTAACAGGGTTGAATTAAAAATATATCTTCGGAATGACGTCACACTTACGTTATCGGGCTCTCGTAATGTGTTTATTGCGTATTTATTATTTATCTCACGCAACAGCTCGCACTGGATGATGTTTATTGCAAACAACGGAATTAGAATGGGTCTAGGACACGATCTAACCTAGATACGCGTCCTACGCCTTGAAATGGATTCAGGCGGTGTATTGTTAAGCACGTTAGTTAGTAATTGGTTAGCAGTTAGATGTTCCGAAGAAAAAGCCGTTTTGAAGTAATTTAACGCTCGACGTAGAGTTATTTTATAAAGAAAACATCCTTCATTACTTATCATTAATCATATCATATTATATACATTAATTTTAGTAGAAATATTTTGTCCTAGAGATCCTTTAGTTATGATAAGTTTAAGGTAATAATGCTTTTAAATTAGCTTTAGAAGTGGCCATATTACGCTTACGCTTTGCTTTCAAAATGTATGTACACTGTTTCTGAATTTTATATGAATGTCTTATAATGAGACAATAGCAACGAACTACCGCCTCAATGCGAATAGTCCGATTGGTTTACTGATTTGTATTTATCGACTATATTTTTTTATATTTCATCATACATTCATATTAAGGCATATATATAGAAATATATGTAAAAGTCGTGCAGTTATTGTCGTCTGAGTACGTAATTTATTTGTTTGTCAAATATCACAATCTGGACGTTCAAAAACGAATAAGCGAATTCAAAACAATGTTATAACTTTTAAAATAATGAGTAATATGGAATGAAAAGAAAACTAATATAAGCAATGTAAGATAAATAACGAAGTACCGTCGAACGTATGGCGTTGTTATAATATGGCTATCCGTCAGTGAAATATGTTTACGGGTCGCTTCCCGTCTCGCACTGAGGTTATCCCACTCGTCCTGATGAAGGAACTCCGATAGTTCCGAAACTAGTCGGCACCAATACCAATTTCACGTGAGTTCAGCCGTTTGTAGCAGATATTTTAAATGTATGTCTCACGACAGTTTCAATCGTTTAATTGTCCAACAGTGATTGAAATCATGACAATTTATCAAAAAAAATCACTACACGTTTGGCGCAACTACGTTGACGTATTGACAGTTGTAATAATTATTTATATTATATAACTAGCTCTTGCCTGCGACTTTGCCCGCGTGGTAATATATATATTTCTCTAAATCAAGTAGCTCATTACAGCTGTCTGATAGTTAAAGTCCCGTCAAAATCGGATTCTAGAGATGAGCCAGAACAAACAGACGGACAAAAATAATTATTAAAAAATGTTGTTATGTAAATATGTATTGGTTATATATCACAATGTCATCATTAAAAATGGTTATGGTCATATACAAACAGACCAATTTTATTTATTTGAATAGATTGTTAATATTACAATTCTTTTTTTCAGTTGTCGCAGCGGCGTTAATTCCAAACTTGAGCGGTATAATTTCACTTGTGGGCGCGTTCAGCAGTTCCGCCTTGGCGATAATCTTCCCCCCGTTCATAGAAATCATGACCTTTTGGCCTGAGCGTATGGCGAAAGACGAATGGGTGCTTTGGAAGGACATCGCCATCATACTGTTCGGATTGACCGGCTTCGTATTCGGTACATACGCTAGCATTGAAAATATATTGCAGCACTCTTAAAACATTCCACACTTCGAGACTAATAAGCGATGGAATTAACGTAAACAATGCCTAATGTCGAACTACAGATGCACTTGAAACAATGCGCTCCCATTGGTGGCCCGCCGCCATGTTTAATTCATCGCGCGACATTCAACCAATAACATGACTAGAAATAATAATAATGTAAGACACCAGAAAACCATAGATTGATTTCCCACAACCAAAGATGCGACAATAATTTTGATTCTATTTTATTTACGACATTTATAAAGTAGCTAATAGGAGTAGATTCAATGTTATCAGAGAGATATGACGTATTATTTAGAGGGGTCCTACAAAAAAAGTATTAACTTTCTATAGATATAAACAAAAAAAGCTATTTACCAAATAGAAGGCTATTGATAAATGAAAGCTTGCAATTACATGACAATTGTTATAATTTATAATGCAATGATCTGAAATTGTCTATTTGTGATTATCATATACTAAGTTCTCAGTTGATAAATGGTATAATATACAATATACTGTGATATGATTTTTGTTGATGCTTTGTTATGTAATAATTTTTAGCGGTAATTTAACTTATGCTTATTATATTTGCTTTAAAAGCATAGTTAAAATTATAAAGTACATTCAATCGGATTATGAAATATTTAAGTTATATTGACTGTAGATTAATAATTAAATCTGAATGACAAATAAATGTAATATTTATTATGTAGCACAATTATTTCCATATTTCTTTGTTTATTATGAATCAATTATTATTTAACTTTTTGATGTTTATTTATTTTACTGTTGTGTTGTTTTAAATCAATATATATATTTTTTAATAATAAAAATAAATAGATGTGTACAATAACATTCCAAATATTGTAAAAAAAAATATTTAATGACATTTTGTATTATCATTAAAAATTCCTATAATATAATTCGATTGTACTTTTTTATGATATAATTAACAAATATCAGTAAGAATATGAATTCTTTAAAATATGTTCCATTTTTTGTGTTCCTAAAACCATTTATTCTAGTACATGTAATATTGTTCAATATTATTATAATGATTTAATAGTAATTTAATGCGTAATAGCTTTTAGTGAAAACTAAGTGTTGCTAAATTATATACGGCATATATTTAAAGTGTTAAATTTTGACTAGCTTTCGCTTAAAATTATTATAATATGCGCCAATGTAACCTTCTAAGATTGTTTTAAATAGCCTATTGACAGTATAATAAAAAACTAAACCACGATAAAAGTAATCTGCTACTTATTTTCTGCAGTTAGTATTTTACTCATTGGGTATGACGTCTCACAAAATCTCTTGCCTTTAGTTAATTTACTAAATTTAATCATATATTTATATACTAAATGTTTAAGATAATAAATTTTATGAGAGCATTATACATGATTTTCGTAACATAACCTATTTCCGTGTTGTTTAAAAAAAATCACAAATCTTTTTAAAAATATTATTTAGATACTTTTTTTCCAATACTCTTATTCAGTAATTTCAACAGAAAACAAATAAGATGAAAGGTAACTCGTACGTATAGCAAATAAATCGTCGCCATGATGCAATTCAAAACGAAACAGATGTTTAACTATTTTTTTGCGGCAGAAGTAAATAAGAATCATGGTGCTGCTGTGATGTATATTTTTTCTCTGTAGCTCCTGTGCCCTTAATCTCTATTAGAGTCCAATAAGAATTGACAAATAAAAAATTGACATATTCTTGTTGGTATCCCATCGCCAAATGCCGAGCCAATTTTGAGAGGTACAATACAATACGGGCCAATTTTGAGAAGTACAGTACAATTAACTGCCTCCGTAGCCTAGTGGTATAGGTGTGTGCTTTAGAAACCAGAGGTCGTTGGTCCGAATCCCGCGGGGACTCAACAAATTTTCATTGTTGTTTCTATTGGTTAGGGCAATTTGGGCCGATCACCCAATTGTGTCTGAAAGTAAGTGATCCATGCGTCGGATGGGCATGTAAAAAGTAGGTTTACCCACCAACCCGCATTGGACCACCGTGGTGGGATACGGTCCAAAACCCCCTAATGAATAGGGGTGTATTAGGGAAGGCTTATGTCCAGCAGTGGACTTTAAGAAGGCTGATGATGATGATGACAATACGGGGGTATTATTTCGTAGAGTCCCGAGAGTTATTTCTGGTCCAACGTATTAAGTTTTAATTGGTTTAAAATCTTATAGCCTGAGTCATGCTCTATCAAGGCATAGGATGCATTAAGTAGAACCTAACTGTAATACAACAAGCTTAGTATAGCTGTCTGGTAATATAACAATATTAACCGTTTCTGTATCTCTTTTATTTCACTGCGCCATATAGCAGAATCTACTTTTCAGAGCTTATGCATCACCTAAAGTCGAAAGTCGTTAAAAATTACTAACCTATCATTTCCGACTATTTAGTAATCCTTGTTCAACAAATATCTTTACTATATAAATAACAAATATTTGTATATTTGTGTGTATTTTTTAGTGTAATAAACTCAAAAACTACCGTGCTGCTAAAAATTTACATCATAATTATTAGGCAATCAATTTTATTGCTAGAAAAGATTACGGATTCTTAATAATTTTTAAGTAAACCCTAAGACCTAACTTAACCGTAATAAAATGCATTAAAATGACTTTTTGTGTTGGATAGGCTATAAAACACTTCAATTTAACCCGTGTGAAGTAGGAGCGGGCCACCAATAAGCTGTAGTTATAATTATGTTAAAGGGTAAAATAGTTAAAGCAGTCACATGACAATAGTTAAAACAGTTTTCAGAAAATATTTTTATTAATTAATTTTATTAAATTTAATAAAAATTTTGGAAAATAATAAAAAAAATTGTTTATAATTTCTTTTGGATATTTTAAAGTCTTCAACCTAATGTGAAACGAAGAGAAGTATCCTTAACGTGATTTGTATCTGATCCATTCCTATATCGTTTTAAATGATATTATTTGTAAGAATTGTTGTGAGTTTTAAGAATGTTAAATACGTTTTATACTTTTTTATATTACTAGAAAAGCAAACAACGATTAGATATTAGTTTTTTACCAGTTTCTAAATCACGATCAGGGAAAGATTGTTATAACTTTAAAATAAAAGCGTTTGGTGCATTTATAATCGCAATAATTTCTTAATGAGATATATTTTCATTGCATTGACATATGTTTGAAAGTGTTTAATCTGTTTCGGAACGTTGTACAGAATGTGGCAATATTTAGTAGAAATGTCATTCCGCGACAACAATTAAAAAATGTCGGAATCGTGTCAAGACGGTAATTGTCATGGAAATATCGAATATGGGCCTGACGAATCACCAACGAAACTTATCGTCAATTACATTCCCGAAGTTATGACGCAGGATATGATGTTTTCACTTTTTTCAACTATGGGTAAATTAGAAAGTTGTAAATTGATAGCGAACAGGGGCTATGGGTTTGTCGAGTACACTTGTCCTGAAGATGCTATTAAAGCACGGAAGGCCTTCAATGGTTTGCTGATGCAGAACAAAACGCTGAAAGTGTCACACGCACTGCTCAACCCCGAGCTGAAACCCCCTACGAAACCGGAAGCGGATTGGAACCTTTACGTATGTAATTTACCCAATGAACTGACCTTGCAGGATTTACACGAACTTTTCGCGAAATTTGGTAAAATAGTCAATTCTCGTATAGCCGCCGGCATAGCTTTTGTACTGTACGAACACCAATATGAGGCTGAGAGAGCCATACAGAATATCAATGGTACTACCCCTCCTGGATTTTTACACCCATTAACTGTTAAGTATGCGAATAAGAGTAATCCAAACAAACATAAAAACAACAACAATAATTTTACAAAAAACCCATTGGTGAAGCCTTATCACTGGATCAATCACATGAGCGCCTTAGGAGACCATAATTCCCCAAGTACATGGTCCATTTATATTTATAATATAGCTCCAGAAGTAGAGGAGTTGACTCTTTGGCAACTATTTGGTCCATACGGTGCTATCGTATCTGTAAAAATAATTAAGGATCATCAAACTAACAAAAGCAAAGGTTTTGGATTTGTAACGATGAGAAATTACGACCAGGCAGCTATGGCAATACAAGCTTTGAACGGCTACGTACTGCACGGCCAACCGCTCTCCGTTAGTTTTAAAACGCAAAAGAGATAATGTCACAAGAGACGGCCTTATTCAATTAACAATATCAATACAGTAATAAATAGACAAATACATTATCATCGATTGGCATCAACTGATACATTATAAAATAGTTTGGAGCGTTGGGCCCTTGTGCACTTTTACCTGTTTGTGAAGTCTGTCGACTCTTGTTAAAAATATTATATTACTTTGAGCTATCGACATTGTTAAGTTTGTTTCTTATTATGAATAATAATTTATTCAGTTTTGCTCGTTAAATGTTTCAAGTTTACTAGAATTTTAAGATTTGTAATGATGATTGTTGTTTGGAAGTCCCAACATCAGTTGTGAGCTATGTGCTTTGATTATTTTTATCTATTATTTAAGTATAATAAACCTTATAAAAGAATGTGCTTTTACAAGATCTAACTAATTTAAGCCACATTGAGATGTTTAATCAGCTACTAGTTTTAGTTGTACACTTTTTATAACATGATGTCTATTTAGGTAGTGAAACGAAATCTAGAATATATCATATTTATACATTTAGTATAAAATTTGCAGAATTAAAGTTCATTTTCACAATTTTAATATGTGTTTTGTATTTTCTGTGTGTCATTCTGTTGTTTGATGGGCACTTTTGTGCCAAAATTTATTTATTCATTAGTAACATACTAACAAACCATAAATTATTTAACATTTTGATATTAACAATTAAAAATATAATTATATGTAAGAATCTATGTTTGCAATAACTAAAAGCTAAATTGAGGTAATAAGTTTTTGTACATACACAGATTTTTATAAAAAAAAATGAATTTTTATTTGTCTCTTCACTCATATGTCTTGTAGTGTTTGTTTATATTTCAATTAACTAATTTTGTACGCCTGTATTAAATTACTTTATTTATTATTTATCTTTAAAATTTTATTTGCGTTAATTCAGTTGTGAATCTAAACCTTGTAAGGTTCTTAACATTTTACCTATTTATTTTATATAAAACTTTATTTTTAATGTTAGTACAAAAAGGTTTTAAAATTTTACAAACAAAAACTTTTGTATAGGTTAAGTAGATTAAACATAAACTTTGAAATAAGGAAAAATTATATGTTAGAATTCACAATTCTTTGGCGTTACAAGGAAAAAAATCTTGTCCGAAATTTTGTCTTTCGCCTCATTCTACATCTGCAGAAATAAATATCTTGAATACAGTAGACTGTTGGCTATAGCTAATATATATAGTTCAGGGTGTCTTTTTCGTGACAAAGTGCGTGCGTATTGCTAAAATTTACTCTCATTATTTTGCCTTAACGCACCAAAAAAATATAACTTTAATAATAAAAAAAATATCTCTACATAATACGAAATCATTATGCAATGCAGGACACCTATTGTTTACACAAAAAAAACGATAAATGTGATTTAAAATAGGTGGAGTGTACTGCAGTAACTCTGCGACATTATTTATTCCATGACACTGTCAAACAACTTCCTATTAGATATGGCCACTGAAAAAACTTCACGCCACCTGTTAAAAATACAAATTACCGTTACGCCAATCGTGTTTTCACTTTAAGCAGTGTTAGTCGATAATAACCAGCTATTACATTAACAATGACTTTTTTCGCGCGTCTTAATTGCGAAATGGAAAAAGTTACAAGTGTAAATTGCATAAAAACGGCAGTTAAGCGTCTTATTTTTCATTCGTTTTTGCAAAAGTTTCATATTTGATAACAAAATCAGCTAAATACTAGTATTTTTACTTATTGCCACAACAAAAATGAGGAGGAAACAGAAATGAAAGAGCCTACTAAGATAGGTACCGTTTTGTTTTGTCTGGGTATTAAGTAACTATTTGCATAATCTCATTACGACAACTGCAACTGCTATGAATCGCTTCACATTTCCTTGAGCAATGTCTTTTCAATACATAGTTTTGTAATATATTTAGTTACAACTTTTTGTTTTTATATTATATTAAAAGTTACAAAGTGTTGCTTTACCTGCATTGTAAACATATGAAACATTATGTTGCGGATAATTGTGTCCTCGTATAACCACGATTGACAGGTGTATCGGTTACTTTACTCAATACGCTTAGAAAGTGACTCATTCTAAGCGCGAAATTTGATCGCACTCACGCGAACGCTGCGTAAGTATGCATTCATATGTATTAAAATGATAATCTATTCTACAACTACGATAATTTCCCTGCTTCTGTCTCAGCGAAGTAGTGTAAAAACACTATTTTAAATCGTAACTGGTGTATTTTCTCTGAAAGAGGACACCATAACTCAGGGCGGACGGCCAGTGGTCTCGTCAATCATATAATATATTTCTTATGGGAGTATCGTATTGGGTGAATGTTCTCGTTAATTTAATTTAAAAAATGTAGAGGTTTGTCAGAGCCACAATTATAATCAAGTCTACTAATTCTTGTTATCTATGTGAATATTAGTATCAATGTTATAACTGTTAGTCGGTCATGACACGCTTCACGATAGGCCGATTGGATGCTCGTTCGCTTCGTTAGGTATTACTGCGATAACGAAAATTTTGTTTGGTTCGCATCGATAACGTAGCTTAATACAAATACAATAAATTAAAGACATCTTGATTAAAGAAACACTGCCACTATAAAGTCTTAGATTGTTTATTAAAACGCATGCTTTGGAATTTGTAACGTTTCATCCAACTGGAAGAATTTTGCAATTATATTACCATTTTATCCGAACTAAAGATATAACTACAAAATTGTACAGTTTATAAATATTTAAAATTAAAAATAGTTATCATTTAACGAGTAGAAATGTACGTTGTAAATGTAATAAATACTTTTTAAAATTCGCGCTTCACATCAGTACATAAGAAATTTTGCGCATGCTCTTTTCGCAGTTATAAAATCAATAAACAAATCGTGTTTCCAGTGCTGACATGTAATCGGCACTGTAAATACGTACATAAAACCATCCCTAAATTAGTTGATAGTTCTGCTACTAAATTGTTCTAGTAGGTGATAATTCCGTTTAGGGAGCTGAGGTATAGTGGCCGTGGCTGAAGGGGAGAATTCTGTTACGGCGGTCGGCCTCGGCCTCGCCGTGAACAGCAAGGTACGTTCCTCACGATACAAACTATGGTAGATATAAATACATACGTTTTTCGAACACATCTATTCGTGTAACGTTAAGTTCCTTTATTAAATTTTTCTTACGTTATATTTAGGAAACGCAAAAACTCTAAACGTAAATCACTAGTGTGATTTTAGCTCAATAAAGTAAAAAAAACGTAATAGGTAGGTACCTATATTGATTTACTTTCTTTTTTATCGGAAGCTTATTCTCTGCTATATATAATCCTGAAACCATGCCTTCGATAGTATGATTTAAACCATTGTATTGCATAATTCATTCTAATTTATATTATATAAACAATTGTGAATCTCAAGTTCATTACTAACGATTATATTATACTAAGCTGTGGCATCAACACGCCCGAAGTTGTATAAAATGGAACGATTCTTTAAATTGTTGGTAATTCACAAGTTATTAGCTTAACTAATTTTGTATGCAAATTAAATAATATTTAACTATTTATCCTTATAATGAAGTTTAGCATGGTTTACTTCAAATACGATGTATTACGGAATATGACATTCAGCTGTGTAAAACCGCAATGCGACATTGTCTACTTACTTATATAAGGACCTTCAATCACATTCATTGCATTCAAATTATATCAAATTGCATATCATGTTTGTAGCAACTAGCTATTAATGATTACGTTTTGATTATCATTATCATTTCATCAAATAATTACTCATGTATTAAACTTAATTTTATCTGCTATTGACCTATTTCAGCTTGCACTTGAAAAAGGCGAGGCCTTAACTCTATTAAATATTTGTTAACTCTTTTATCTGTAGGTTTAGCAAGATGTAATATTGTTCATGTTTAATTATCAAACTTAAATATTAAATTTTAAAATTGCATAATGCCATAGTAGACTTACCCATAGCTTCAGTAATTACATCTGTGCTAATATAAATGCTGAACATCACCAGGGGGAAAGAGAAAAATTTATTTAACAAGTATTTCTGAACACAATTATTTTCTAGTTATACCAGTAAGGTTACATTACCTATTGTAATTACTGGATAAACGTGACTTAACCCTCAAGATGATATTAGAAACTCTGCATCTCTTTTTTTACAATAGTCAGTTGGAACTTGTCTAAATAAACTTTGGGTAAATGCAGGTCTATCCTAGCCCTGGGGCGGCGCGGGGCGTGTGGGCACTCCCGCAGCCGCCCCCATGCAACATGGCGGCGGAAGAGGCCCTGCCGCCATGTTCCCCGCTCTCCCCTGACACACCAGCGGCCCCACCACGTATCACGACCAACTTCAGCCATCTGTCGGACTTGCACCAGTTGATCTTTGAAGCGGTCCGATCTGGGTATGCATTGCCTCTTTTGATTACAACTACCTCATAAAGTAGGTTAATCAAAACAACAAAGTTTTCAAATTAAAAGATTTGCTGTGGTTCGCACTCGGTTATTATCAGTAATCAGTAGGAAAGGGGAATATAAATTGGTAAGTGAACGTTTCTCGTTTACAAGGGATCCGGTGTTGTACTACCCGCCCTGAGAACAATTAAGAGAATGTGCCGCGCTGACTGCTCCAGCACAACACCTTAAAGGATTTGTCGGGTAGCCTATTATCCCTGGAGAGATAAGGCCTTCAAGGACTTAGTAGCCCTAGGGTCGCCTAAAAGTGCCCACACATTATCGCAGCCTAAGCATGAGAGGAAGGTGCCATCATTAGTTGTTCAGTAGGTATACTGGCCGTTTCATTTTGGCTGGAGGGTTACACATAACCCTGCCGTTTCATTTTGGCTGGAGGGTTACACATAACCCTGCCGTTTCCTCCAGTTGTCGGTGGGTGGTCCGTAAACATAATTTTTCAACCGAAAAAATTGCTTTAATACACATTAAGGTAAACGAATACAAACAGGACTATATTTTGTTTGGTTAGCATCATAATCAGATAATTCACATAAAGCTACTATACCCGAGCCCCGAGTAAGATATGATTGAATAACAAGCTGTAGGGATTAAAAATGGCAGTGGTCTAGCAATATAGCACGCTGTTAGACATAACATTTCGTTAACGTAAATTTTATCATAGTCATCTCAACTATGTTAATACTATCGCAAGGTGACCATTAGATGTTTTCCCTTTTGTGGAACTATTCGTCAATTGTATTAATATATTCTGTTCTTTCAGCGAGGTGTCGGAGATAGAGAATCTGGTAGAAAAGCTTGGTGTGGAAGTATTAAGCGCCCGCGACCAACATGGCTACACACCAGCGCATTGGGCTGCTTTGGACGGGAGCGTAGCTGTCATGCGATATCTAGTCGAGAGAGGAGCACCTATTGATCTATCCTGTCTGGGTACACAGGTCTGTCTTTACATTTAACCTCTGTTACTAGAGATGACCTATTTTTATAAAATAATTACATATTAATAATTTACTTCATAATGCCAATCGAATCTATGTTTGTTACAGAAATGTATGTTGTATTTCTACTATTTTATTTCATACAGCAATTTTTTTTCATATTTTCAGGGTCCCAGACCAATACATTGGGCGTGCCGCAAAGGACATGCTTCAGTGGTACAGGTGCTTTTGCAGTCCGGCGTTGCTGTTAATGCAGCTGATTTTAAGGGTAAATATAGTCTTATAGTTAATAGATGGAATAATTTGTAATTATCAATTTCAAGAACGCAGAAAAGAAAAGATTATAATCTTTCGCGTTAGTTTTTTAATATCTTTACTACAAAATCTTAATATTAAAGCACAAGAAATAGCAATTCTGTAATAGTAAGGCCTTCTTGTCCATAAAGTGGAATCAAAGGCGTGATGCATTTTTTAGTTTATCGTTAAGTAACTGATATTGGAGATTCGCTATTTAATAACGCCACAAGAACGACGCTATTATGTAGTTATAAGCCAAATAATTATAAATTTTAACGATTATTTACCTAAGGTGCACAATTTAATACTGCTTTACGACCTTTAGAAGTGATTAAATCGTCTTATTTCTTATTACAGGTCTAACTCCTTTAATGACAGCATGTATGTACGGCAAAACAGCTACCGCCGCGTACCTTCTGGGCATGGGGGCGGCTACCAGACTGTCAGACATCAACGGAGACACGGCCTTACACTGGGCAGCGTACAAGGGACATGCGGATTTAGTACGCCTACTGATATACTCCGGCGTTCCTCTCCATTGCACGGACAATTTCGGATCGACACCGCTCCATTTGGCCTGCCTGTCTGGAAATCTGACGTGTGTCAGATTGCTGTGTGAAAAGGTGGTACTTTTTCTATAGCTTTTAATAATTCTCTATGATTTATTTATCTTACAACATCTACGATGAAAGGACCGATATGGAAATATGATATAAAGCTATAAATGGCTCAAGAAGTAATATGTTCCAAGCTCGACATGTATTCGTTTTATATTATACTGTTTTATTTTTATTAAATGTGAGTGTGTTGTTATAAACACTGTATTCATATGTAAAAATTAAACATAATGAATACTACATATTGTCAAAAATATATTGATGTTAACACTAAAAATTATAAGTTTAAGTGTATACTAATCACTATCACATATGACAAGCATATTTTAAGTTGGGACTGCACTAATAATATCTTCGTAATTATAGTAACTGCATTCAATTTAAGGTGAAGGCGGAACTGGAGCCTCGGGATAAAAATGGGAAGACGCCATTAATGCTCGCACAGAGCCATCGTCACGCGGAAGTGGTAAAGTTGCTGCAGAAGGAGATGAAGAGGAATCCCATTGGATGCCCCCACTGTCCGAATTATGGGCGCTGTTATTTGGGGGCGCTGGAGACTCTAAAGGACCGCTTCTATTCTTCTTGGTGTCAGTTCTCTTGTGGGGTTATCCCATGTATATTATCAGGGTAAGAGATTTTATTTATACGGAATTTTATTTCGTAAAGAATTATTAATCTAAAGAAAAGGTCCATGGTGGCAGTTAGATAAGTCCTTTTAAATAGTAAAAAAATGCACTTTTAACGTTTAACCCACTTATTTCAGCGACTTTCTATTTTTTATCCAAAGACACGTCTTGTCGAAGTTTGTGGTAGCCTTTTATACCTTACCCTACACACTTTTTTGACAAATGAAGACGATTTGTCAAAAAATGTGTCCTCCAAGCCCCCTTTTTTCGACAAAAATTAGCACTTCTTGATGGCCAAATACAATTCCTAGTTTTGAGTCCAATGGGGTGTAATCAGTTTTATTACGTCAATTTGATACTTTAGGTATATAGATCAAGTTTATATATGTGTAAACAAATATCTTCTTCAATTTCCAGTGCATCCCACTGACATGGAACACGTTACGTCTGTCGCATTACTTCTTCCTTTACTGGAACGCCATAATGTGGATAAGCTGGGTGATCGCAAACCGCCGAGACCCCGGCTATATACCGCAGAACTCGGAGACGTATTATCGTGCGATAAGACAAATACCTTACTACGACAAATGGAAGAAGAGAAATGTTATTCTGTCGCGTTTGTGCCACACGTGCAGATGTTTGAGACCATTAAGGTACGGTTTATATCAAAGAACTGAAAGTCAGCATAAGTTTTATATCAATCTATTTTAAACTAATGACAATCTTATTGGCACGATTCTGTAACCTCCTAATAAAAATAATTATAAAGCCTGCAGCTAAAGTGAAATTAAGGGTAAACGAACAAAATATTAACTAATTTAGAGTCTGAACAAAAGTAAAACCCGTTTCGTATTTGCGTAATTAGACTTTTGATTAATAAAATGGAATGAGGAGCATTTTTAAAATTTTTAGTTATTAATAAAAACAAATGCATCGCTTGACTTGCTAGACTTGTTCTGGTCTTTAATAATTATGGAGTTTCGATGAAGAATATTAAATATGGAAAAAAATCTTTTTTTATTATATATTTTTTTCTTGTTTAACCACAGAGCTAAACACTGCCGCATATGCAAACGATGCGTGGCATATTTCGACCACCACTGTCCGTTCATATACAACTGCATCGGCGTCCGGAATCGAATGTGGTTCTTCCTGTTCGTGATGAGCGTTGCCATCAACTGCACGCTGTCGATATACTTCGCCTGCTATTGTTTGTTCTTGGAGGGGTTCGGATTGCTTTATTTGCTCGGCCTTCTGGAGGCAATAACGTTCTGTGCACTTGGATGGATCCTTACTTGTACTTCCGTGAGTAGTTAAATAATTATTTTGAAACTAAATATAACATATATCTGTGTATTATATATTGTTTATTGATGAAAAGCTTGGAGTTGCTCAAAATTACTTGTTGAGAAAAATGTAATAGCTTATTAGATTAAGGTTCAGAAAATTTATACGAACGAAAATATTAGAGAATAAGCTGTTAGAAGTGGTCCTTTAGCCATTTATAATCGTAAAAAGTACTAAGCTCTATGCGTTGGACGTTTTATTTTCTATGCCGCGAAGTCAAAAATAATAAGTATATTTAAATATTTATTGAAACGTAATCAACTACAGCTACTTCTTCGAATATTCCAATATACTTTTATTCCTTGTAAAAGTCTTTACGGTATTATATTTAAACAAAAGATTGATTTTGTGTCATAAAGTATCATTATTATATTTTAAAAATTACGCCTACAAAAAATGACCCAGCAATAATACAATTTAATAAATTCGTCTACAGATACTCCATGCATGCATGAACTTGACGACGAACGAAATGTTCAACTATAAAAGATATCCTTATCTACGCGACAAGAGAGGGCGTTACCAGAATCCATTTTCAAGGGGACCCATTATGAACTTATTCGAGTTCTTTGTCTGCCTCCCGGACAAGTGCGACGAGCAGGACTTTTTCTATGAGGAGAGCATTTGATACGAAGTGCGCTGACAAAGCGATACCAGCCTGTTCAAGAAGCGTAACAGGAACGCTGTTATTCTTTCCAGGCAGATGCATTCGTGTAAAAATGCTAAAACCAAGTTCGCCGTTTGAGTGCGCCTGAAATCTCAAGCCTTTATTATTATCAGTCATGTTTTTTGGGATATCTTGTTAAAGTGGTAATATATTTTGTGGAAACTGAGAACCTATATTAATATTAGTCTATGACGGACGGCAATATGGAATAATTTTGCATTCTACGTACTGTAATCGCCATAGAAATTATCGCAGTGCTTATTTTTATATTAGTTATTATGAAATAATCTAGACATGTTTTGCAAAAAAGTCTTAAAGATTTTTCTCGATATGGTAAAGACGATAAATTTTTACAAATCTTCTGATATTTTAAAGTATTGCTTTAAGAAAAACTTACTGTTTTAGACACACTAAAAGACACGCACTGTGCTGAAGTTCTCGAATTTTTATATCCAAGAAATAAGTCCATAAAGTATGCACTGAATCTTTTGATCAAAAGTAACAAATATCATACACGGAAATAGGGGGTAGAGGCAATATTGTGACAATGAAACACCAATATATTTATCAGTCTCAGTATAATGTGAATTTATAGCTGACACAAGCAAGTAACTACATTAACTTTTAATAATGTTTAGAAGCACATATTTTGATAAATTACTGGTACCTAAGGAACGAAAACATTTCAACTTTCCATAGTAGAAATCAACTCTAATATACATATTAATGAATCAAAGCTAACACTAATTACCCTCTTAAATATATCACAATGCTTTATAAATCGTGCTTTTTGCTGTTGTTACAACAAGATAGTGTGTCACTACTTAGTAACTATAAGAATATTTTATGCATATTAGACACATTACTAACAACAATTTTATAGGCAAAATACAAAAAAAAACATCATTTAAATCAAATAACATACCATTTTTAGAGTAAAAAAGGAAAGCGTGCGCTTATATTTATCGAAAAATAAATTGTGAAACTGGAAGATGCTGATTTTATTTCATAATTTAAGTAATTTTTCCTCAACAAATATAGCTTGTATGAGTAAAGTGTTAGTGTTGTATACTAAAAGAGAAAAAAAAAATTAAACTTCACAAGTAGTTATTAATTAAAAGTCCTTCAAACAAGAACACTCACACACTGTTACTATATTGGATAGATCCAATGCAAAAGCTAAAACTATGTCTGCATAAGTTATTATCATAAAATAAATAATACTGTCCTTCTGGCACCAACACTGCTAAATAATTTTATAAGCTATGACTTCAAACAATATATTATCTATTTTATTCATATATAGTCTTTGTCTTACTGTTATAAAAAAAAAAACAATGAGTAAATTGAAAAAAAAAATGAAGTATTTATTAGTCTTTTTCAGTTTTAGTGCATGATGTATTTCATTACCTTAACTATTTATTTAAAAAATAACTGAAACATGTTCTGCGTTAAATTTGTGTTTAACTTCTACAACCTAAAAAGATAACATCCGTAAGTGTGTTCTGTGCTCTTGAACTGTTAAAAAATCAATATAAAATTAAAGTAATCAAAGCGAGTACCAATCAAATGTTGCATTAAATTCTGTGCATCATTTAGACATTGAAAATTTTACACGACATCAAATGTCCAGATCTATCAGAAGATAATTATACCAATATATTTAACACTGACTAAATGGTATTATGGTTTATATCACCAATTAGTCGTCCTTAGGGTTGATCCTGATGGCTGCGTCAATTTCCTCCTTTGCATGATCCTTATCACCCCAACCCCAGAGGTTGTGGGAGCCATCACCGGTCCTCTTCACTCTGCTCCTCACAATTTCATCAGACACCGTCTTCAGATCGTAGGCCCAGCCGATTTTCGCGAAGAAATTGATGAAATTGGTAGTGAAGTTCAGCCGATTGTTGCCCAGTTCAGCCGTCTTGTAATCCCAAGGGAAGGTGTGGTGGTAGTTATGGAATCCCTCTCCTAGAGCGAAAATGGCCACTGATATGTTCTCTGACGGTTGAATGTTCTTGTCGTAGGGTTTGTCCCCCCACTTGTGGGCTGCAGAGTTGACCAGCCAGGTCACATTCAGTATGACGGTGTAGCGAAAGAGAGCTGCGACGAAGAACGCGTTCAGCCAGCTCTCGCCCCAAAGGTAGACCGGTATCACCGTGGGTAGGACGAAGCAAGCGAGCGGCATCAGAATCAAGTAGTACCTGAAATAAATGTAACCGGCATTAATATTGAAGGATAACGTGTTCACTGGTCCTTTAGCCCGAGATAATTGTGTCTCGGTTAAATAAATTTCCGAGTTTCGTAGTTTAACATTAGGCCATCATCATCATCACCCTGTGTCAGTCCACTGCTGGACATAGGCCGCCCTTACGCACGCCACCTTTTCCGATCTTCGGCTATTCTTATTAGTCCTTAGCAATATAATTCAATGTCTTATTTAGCGTGGTAGAAAGACTGAATTAAAATATGCCTTCTTGTAGATAAGATTTTCGTAATCTTAAATTTAATTCTTCGGCTGTAGCCAATGCTGCTAAAATACTAAATACTTACCCTACTTTTTACTAGATATCACTTAATTTTGTAAACCGTAACAAAATAGCGTAAATTTAAAGCGTCCTTTCCGGAGAATGGCTTAAAAGAAACGCAGTGGGTTCTACTTACGTCTTTCCACTGAACTGTTCTATATAGAGACGGGGTAACAAAAGCAGTCAAACGGCCCAAATCCGAAAACCGTCTTGCGGCATGGGATGTCACGTCTCGTTTACCCAGTAATTACGCTAGTGCCCTTCAAACCGAAAGACAGCAGTATTTATGTAGTACTGATATGCTACTTTAAAACGGGCACCTTTAGACGGTCCCTAGTAAAAAAGGAAAGTATCATGTTTAAATATATTTTATGTAGCTCTACGAAAGACCCGATACGTCTGTCGAACTGTTACCCACAGTCGGCGAGTCCTGACGCAGACTGGCCGAGCCTTTCGCCTCTATTAGAAGAACAACACCTTGTCATCGAAACGATAAGAGCAATGTAGCTCTACAACAAAGATATGACTCTATTTTACAAGGAATCGTCTAGGGTAGCTAGTACCCACCGCGGTGCTTATTTGTGCCGCGAATCAATAATAACTAAACGCTGAAGGGCAGCGTACTTACTAGGTAATATAGGAGCGGATTCGTAGCGTCTCACTTTCTTATGGGCAAGGCGTATTACTTACCGGGAACGTTTTGCTTATCTCCACCATTAACAGAAAAAACAATATGGGTACTAACTTCTTCTGGAATCTTAAGATGGGGTCCGAATACAGGTCGCTCAGGTCCAGCCCCTTGCCCTTCCTCTTCAGCTCGGGATGCTTACGAACCAACAGCCAGCCGATGTGCGAGAAGAAGAAGCCGCGCGTAGCGTTGTGCGGGTCGGCATCGGTCTCCGAGTATTTATGGTGCATGCGGTGGTCGCGGGCCCAGTCTATCGCCGAATCCTGTGTAGAATACGAGCAGAGTTGAATTAAATAACTTTAATTCATTCATCATCAGACTGTGATAGCCCACTGCTGGACATAGGCCTCCCCTAATACACCCTTATCCATTAGGCGGTTTTAGGACCGTATCCCACCACGCTGGTCCAATGCGGGTTGGTGGGTGGACCGACTTTTTACATGCCCATCCGACGCATGGATTATCTTACTTTTCAGACAATTGGGTGATCGGCCCAAATTGTCCTAACCAACTAGGAAACAACAATGAAAATTTGTTGAGTCCCCGCAGGATTCGAACCCACGACCTCCGGTTTCTAAAGCACACGCCCATACCACTAGGCTACGAAGGCAGTTATTAAACTATAGCAAGTTGTTATTGGTTTTCGATTATCCTGCAGACGGTTCGAAGTCAATCTTTATTCCACATTGAAGCCATAACACATTTATATTGGTTGTTGACTAATCTACTACCGGTTTGGGAAAGAAAGCCACCTTTTGTGTATTATAATTGTAAATTAGCATTAACAATCACTTATATGGTATGGATAACTGTTACGCGCGACTTCGTCCACGTATTAAGTTATAAAATAGACTATTTTTGTTGCTTTAAAAAAATAAAAGCAGCCTAAATCACCCTTAGTTATATCAACTATCTTCTTAGCTATAAAAAGTGAAAGTCCCATCAAAATCGAATCAGCCGGTCCTGAGATTAGCCGGAACAAACAGGCGGACAAAAATTAAAAAAAATTGTTTTGTTATATGTATTATATCGCAACGTAATAATTCTAATGTTCCGAACGGACACTACCAATTTTATTTTTTTGTGTAGAATAAGCCATCCAGTACTTTTTTTTTAATGTAAGCATTATGTTCTTTCGTTTTTGTGCCAAAAATTGTTTCATATAATATTTTGTATTATTTGTTAAGAATATAAAGTAATAAAGTAATTATTAGGTATATTAAACAATAAATTAACTAATTAATTAACATACTGCGTGTTAGCAATTGTTTCTTATCAAAAACTTTTTACTTAAGTATTGGATAAGCAAGTATTTATTCCACTTTATTATTTAATCAAGTAAATAATCAGCATCTATTTATTTACCATAGGTATACAATAAGCGATAATTTGCACATATACAATGTGCAAATTCAGTTTAATACAAAACTTAGTGTTATTCCTCGTAAAAAACACGTCAATTATAAAAAACTAAAATTTTAATGAATTACGTTAAATCATAGTAACTACAAGTGTACAATCATCATCATCATCAGCCTTGTTGTCTACAGCTGGACATAGCCTACCTAGTGTACGACTTCTCCATTGGGGTTTTGGACGTATCCACAGAGTCTACAAGCATGAATTTAAATTTAATAATACGTATGTATTTAAAATATATACAGCCCATTTGTACGTCTATAACGTTTTTAAAAATGGTTTCCATGACCAAATAATAACTAAAACAAGGAAGGTAAAACGTTCATTAATTTTTATCATATTTAAAATAATATACAATAGAATTTTAGCAATTGTCAATTCGGTGTGTGCTATGATACTATATATTTTGTTTCGAATTGTTTTAATCGACCACCTCATTAATATGTTGTCTTATTAGATCGAGTAAAAAAGAGATCAGTAAATTTTAATTTAGGTTTTTATAACAAATTTCTGTTATTAGCTGGGATATAGACGTCAAACATAAATACAATATTTCTTTCTGAATTTTTCTAGACAAATAAACTTACATACAAATTGTCCCAAACATTATTGCACTATGGAATCTACTGACTGATATATACATAGATTTACTTTTTATTGTAAATAAATACAAACATTATTATTACTAGATACACAATATTTTTCCCGCGCGGTAGGAATCGAACCCCACCCTCTGGCGTAAGAGTCGGGGACACTAACCACTACGCCGAGCGGGTCGTCGATTTGTACGAAACGACGGTAAAAAAGGAGTCGATTACGCCATTGAGTGTACATCGCAATACGACGAAGACACATGATTGAGGTGTCATTTTCGCAAATGCCTTTCCGTGACATATGATGAAATTATGTTGGCAGTTTAGCAATTTCTCAATTTAAAAAAGAAAACAATGAAAAAGAAATCACCCCAATTACCTCTTTATTTATTTACGACACATGACTAAACAAATCTGCCATGCTATACAGATCATCATCGGCATCATCGTCAGCCTGTGTTAGTCCACAGCTGGACATAGGCCTCCGCATGGATCACCTTATTACTTTTCGGACAATTGTGTGATCGGCCCAAATTGTCCTAACGGCTATATAGATAGATGTTGACTTTTAGATCTACAAATATATATTTATATCAAAAAAGATTAAGTCTGACTATTATATCAAAAGAATCCGTAAAAAAAATCAACTAGTACGTGATTAGGCCGCAAATCTTGACGCACAATGACATTTGATAATTATTTATCTACTTATTTCATTTTTTTCAGCGGTCACCAGCGTAATCCAATTAAGAGATCTAAAAAGGCTGTAAGTATAGCTCGCCCCCAGCCAATAAAGTATTAGAATTATATAAAACAAATTCCCATGAGTGCCTATTGGTGCACAGGCAATGACCGTGGACGTTCATCCAATGAAATATAAAATTAGGTTTTTTATATATTTACGTGAATTGCATACCGATTCTATGGCGCTAGCAAGATTACACTGACGGTTTCGAATAAATAACAACATTTACCAAAACACTCGCAAAACCGTACTACACCTATACTAATATTACGAAGAAGAAAGATGTGTTTGTTTTGAATTGGCTGCGAAGCTACTTAACCGATTTGATATATTCTTTCACAACTAAAGCTTTATTATCCTTGAGCAACATACCGCAGAAGAATTCATACAAAAATCTAGAAATATCCCGTCGTGGACGCACTACCAGTTATCTAATACAACCGTTAATCCTTTATTGCAATTGATTTTGTTTACGCGCTTGCAGCTGTTTTGCTTTTGAACAACGAAGCGGAAACCAAAGTAATATTGTAATGTGTACTAAGAGGTATTACAAGATAAGTTGTTGATAAACCGATTATTGCGTGGTACAAATCGTTTCACCGACCATTGCAGTGTGTTATCGACCAGATTACTGAAAGTGTTGCAATCAAACATAATACGATTTAAAAAGCTTTGGAAATAACATGTAGATTTATTTCATTGATTTATTGATTAAGGCGCAGGACGGTCACCTGCCGGTAAGTGATACAATACGCTCATCGCCTTGAAACATCAGATGCTATGCTCAATAATTACTCTAGGAACAGTGTCCTTCAAACCGGAACACAATAGTTAACTACTGAATTGTGGCAGAAATAGCGATATAGGGAACCACCGCAGAGGAACCCAGACGGTCCCTTGGGCTTGTAAAAATGTCCTACCTCTAAACTTACCTAGTTTAAAAAAATAAATAAAAAGCTATAAAAAAAGTAGTCATGTGTCTACGGCCCTTGCTTTACGTCTTTTATCCGAGTTGTTTAATAGTTAGTTAGGACTAAGGATAATTGCCCGATAGGCTGATAATTTATTACTCAATGAAAACAACTAGTGTTTTCTTTGACAATTGCAATAGGTAGTCCATGCATTCATATTTACCGTAATCAAATACGTTCATTAAATGAAGTTTATTATAACCCAGATACCAGTTGCTTTGTAATTAAAATTGCTATTCATAATACTGGATGCATTATAAGTAGACGTTCTACGTTACATTTCTTAGAACAGCTACTACGATGTTAAATTAACTTCAAATTAGCTTAGCAGTTGTACAGCCTAAGAATAGAAATGGATATTGTGACATACATATGAAAAAATTCTATGATTCAAATAATAAGGCACATTTGACATTTTTGTTCAAACAATACTTAATGCGTAAAACAACATAAAACTAAACGTTATGAAGATAAACGGTGCAGTCCTCTTATCTACAGTCAATAGAGATTTAGATGACGTAGACCAAACAATATTCAGGACATCCTACGTGTAAATCTATTTGCGTGGAAAGCAAATATTTCGTTAAACCTTTTCAGGCGAATAGCCAGTCTCAAAATATTGAGCGTACGTCCGATTCTTTCGAGAAAAAAGATGGTTGAGAGAGTAGTGTAGTTAAGCAAAAGCAAGGGACGAATCGTAACTATCGTATCAAATCATCAGCCTTTGATAGCCCACTGCTGGACATTGGCCTCCCCTAATACACCCCTATCCATTTTGTGGTTTCTGACCGTATCCCACCACGCTCGTCCAATGCGGGTCGGTTGGTGGACCGACTCATTACAGACCCATGCGGCGCATGCATCATCTTACATTTCAGACAGTTGGGGGATCGGCCCAAATTGGCCTAAACATGACTATAATCGCGTGTAAGTAGATTCTGGCTAAAAACAATTAAGATTTTATGTAAAGAAAGTTACCTATAGCAAGGGGGCGTCGTACGTAAAGCACTAATATTGGTTGTTTATTGACATCTTAGTGACAGTTCATCAAGAACTCTAGTTTGTGTGAGTTCGTTGTGATGGTCTACATTTATTATTTTTATCTTTTTGTTAACTTAGCCCGATGTTTCTATTAAGTAAGTGAGGCTTACTTAAGCCCGCAAAACGAGTTTGTTTGCAATTTTTAAGTCGTATCAAGTGCTATTATTATTCAAATAAAACAATGGAAATTAACTTAGCTTTGTGAAAGACGATAATATTAGGAGCCGTATTTTACGATCTTTGTTTATGCACTAACTGAATATAAAAACCAAATAATTCATTAACGAGGCAATAGTGTTAAGGAAAAATCTTAATCTATAGTATTTTTATCCTTAACGCGTTTCTGTCGTAATGTATTAAATGAATACGCCATAAGCAAATTAAATGTTATTTTAAGTATACATCGAAAGAATCCGAAACTTAATATTAGACATATAAACAGTTTGTATTCCGCTTCGGACAAAGTAAAGTGGTAAGACAGTGAAGGTCGAACAATTTGGACGGGAGCCAAATTTAAATATCCACAAAGCGAACTCGAATACTGACTGAAATGACTACCTCTTCAATTATATTACGTAACAATTGATGTATATAAATCATTCTGTTAGCATGTAAATTCATTTTGTTTTTCTTTAAAACATTCACCCACCAACCAGCATTGGACCAGCGTGGTGGGATACGGTCTAAAAACCCCGTAATGGAGAAGGTGTTTAGGATTAGGGGAGTCCTATGTCAAGCAGTAGACTAACACAGTCTGATAATCATGACAAAACATTCGCTAAACGACAAACGTATATTAGTCGTCGGAAAAAATAAACCCTTAGAATGAGACTTTATTCATTTGCGATATCTAAACAGGTATTATGCCCGTAACCATATACCCTTTTTTTTATGGCATACGCAGGCAGACGAGCAGTCAGGCCACCTGATAGGAAGTGGTCACCGACGCCCATAGACATTAGCAATACCAGTGGTATCGCCAAAGCGCTGCCTACCGTGGGACATAGGGTGTTAAGTCTCGTTTACCCAGTAAATACGCTGGCTACGGTGCCCTTCAAACCGGAACACAACAGTGTTTTCACACTACTGCTTCGCGGCAGAAATAGGCACCGCGGTGGTACCCACCCAGACGGTCTCCTGTAAACAGGGGACCTACCACCGGTGAGAATACCTAAACACTACAATTAATAACGTGCTTCCCTATCAATTATAGTGCATTATATCCTTAACTAAAGAATTCTCGTATTTCACCTAGAAAATCAAGAAAAATTCATCGTGCACAAATAAAGAAAATCTCTTTGACATACCCACTATAAGTATGTAATATATCTCACCTGGAAAGCCAGCGTGTTGAAGATGACCAAAATCAGTCTCAGGGGCCATTTCGCCTTATACGACTTGTGAGCCCATAGACGGTGGGCACCAGCCGTGATGCCCAGTCCCGACATCAAGTACAGGATGTAGGCTGTTGAGAAAAAAAATAATAATGGAACTCAGCGTATGAATAAATAAATTATAATAATAATACTGATTTATAATCAGGCCAAATAAAACATGTATTTAATGTAAACGACGCCTAATACCTAACTAATACCGTAAAAAGTGAACAGTTTGAGGTGACAGGTCCCCGTGTACAGAGGGCCGTCTGGGGCGGTACCATCGCGGTGCTTTTTTTATCGAGTCGTTAAGCTTCCGGACTCATGTTTTTGGTAAGCTTTATCTTACAGAGAGTTCGCAGGAAGCTACCGTCCCCACGTTCTAGGTGACCAACACTTTTGCTAAGTAAGGCCTCCTCTATGTTTCCTAGAGCGATCGTCGGACGATCGGTGAGGACCGGACGGACATGGTCTGCTTTCCGCCACAAACGGTAGTGTGACAAAGCTAGCGTGTTCCGATTTGAAGGGCACCGTAGCTAGCGTATTTACCAGGTAAACGAGACGTAACATCCCATGTCTCACGGTAGGCAGCGCGGTATTCATAACCCTGGTATTGCCGATGTCAATTGGTGTTGGTGACCGCGGTCGTCTGCCTTTGTAAACTAATGTGTAATCGTAGAATTACAATGAGAAAAACAACTTATTATTGTTTATTAAGGAAGTGAAATACAGTTTTTTTTTAAATCAGTCGGCTCCGATACAGTCGATTCGGAACAATAGGATTAAAAAAAATCGCAATCTTACAGATTATTGATTGACATAATATTTAAAACAGATAATAAAGATATCACATTATGCTTAACGATAAATCTTTTTGTCACATATTATAATTTATAATCTGTCATTATTACTCAGCAGTAACATTTCAGGTACATGTTTTTATTCAAATAAAAATATAATAAATGTTCGAATTGGGTTTTTGAACTACCCAAGATTTTTTACAAATGTTCACATCTTTAAATTTATGTTTCCTAGAAATACTTAAAATCATCATCCAATATCACATATTGGATATTTTAACATGTTTACATTTATTAATGTATGCTGGTAATTATTCAATAATGTGTAATAAGGTAGATTCATGAGTTTATTACTGCGATCAGCTTTTGTCAGGGTTCCTAAAAGAGGGCTTTTACTGTCTATTTCAGAACAATTAACTTATGGAATACTTTACGTAATATGACGAAATTCGTTCATAAAATGGCGCATCTTTTAGACAAATTAGTTGCTTATTAATGTCAGCAAAAGTTGACGTGCAATTTAATCGGTATTAATAATTCTAATAAACATATTATCATTTTTAATAACACTAATTGCATTTTACGCATTACAAGTTTAAATGAACAGAATAAAAGAAAAGTTCAAGCAATTTTGCGAAAACGTTGAAATATCTGTACACAAAGTACAACATCAATCTTTAATTGCGCGAAAATTTGAGTGCTATAATTGGTCGAAAATCGCGTGCTGATTGATGAATGACCGCAGCTCACCGATAAGTGCTGTGTTGAGTGCTGAAAATTAATTCTTCTATCTACTATTCTTTATACTAATTATTGAACTCTAACCGGTCTCGGTCCGGTAATAATTGAACTCTACTCTCTAACTCTTTGATCGCGTTTATTTATAAATTTAACTCTATTTTAATTTCAAAATTTCTAATATTTTCCAGCGACCGTTGTCATGGAACCAATAAAAACGTTTAATATCAGGCAATTCCGCTTTAGCAATCAAATAACTAACTATGCAAATAAGCTCAATAGAACTTTATTATAAAGTTCCTTTACAATAAAGAGTGCGCTTTGCCGCTACTAGTTGCCTTCCTTCCAGATTATATTTGGCCCACGTTAATGCCATTGAACACTAACCAAATATATCTGTCTGCCATTTGGCGGAGAACAGGAACAGGTAGCCACCGTATACCGCAGCCAAATGCAGGTAAGTAAACAATATGATATTCCTCCAGACAAACTGCTTGGGCTGATCGTCCGCCTGTTGTATCGGTCGACTCGCTAGAGCCAAGTCCGCCGTGGCCGCGTCCGTTTCGAACAGCACTCCGTTCGCGTCAGCTGATTTCGGCGCCATTTTGTTTTGGGAAATCTGAAATTGTACAATTTTAATTTAATTCGATCGAGTTTGGGATTTTCTAATGCGTCTGATAATTGCTTTACTTCTTATCAATAAATAGAAGAATTGGTGTGCCATACAGATTTTTAAATAAGACATTACATCCGCTTATTCAGTCTCTAACAGACTTTATAGTCGGTCAAGTTTAAATTAAAATATTTATTTTCATCATGTTCATAAACAGCCTTTAGCAGTCCACTGCTGGATATCGGTCTTTTTTGGTCATCGGTGTTCTAAAGCTGCTCATAATTGCCACGCTGAGCAGGCGGATTTGCAATTGACTACTTGTACTGCGGATCTGTCTTACTTCCACTGTATGGCAGATCCGCCGCCAAGTGGGCGGTGGGGTCGTCACATCCCGTCATCAATACTGGCGTGTATTGAACATTCAAGTATTACAATTAGTTATTGATTGTCATAAACGCTATAACCTATCCGGGATAAGACGCTTCTGTATAAAAAGGAACCGGCAAATAAAACTCAGCGTGCTATTATGTCAACCTGAGTAAAATTTTTTAATTACATTTATCTGACATGTTTGGTAATAAACAAATAAATATAGTATTTATTTGTTTATTAATTTTGTAAACGGACCTTCCAATTTTGTAAATATAAATAATGTTTAAATTCTAAACGTCTTCTGAGATTTTGTTGTAAAAGTGATAGTGTCCCATGACACATCTACTTATTGTTCTCGGCACAAACATAAATCAAATCGTCCTCAAAGAATACATCATCTTTAGTGCTCGTATTTTTTGTCATTTGCATTACAATGTTCGTTGTATTTTTCTAAACTTTACATTGCAAAAATATCAAATTTAATTTTAAGCAAATCGACTAACGTATTAAAACATGTAATATTTTTTTTTCTTTCCTATGTTATTCGCCATAGGATGGACGATATAAAACTGATCAAAGGTATTTTAAAAGCGATATTAGTAATTCAATACTTATCCATTTTAAAAAATCAATAACATAGTTTTAAAAGCCTAAATAAATCGTGAATAGTATAATAACAAACATAACATATATAACATAATCTAATAAGATATTATATATTAGTAAAAAGTAGTTTAACTGCCAAAAGCTGTACCTTTGAGTATTGAAATTATTTCAGAATACATATAGTCATACAGTTTATGGCAAGAATCTAAAAAAGAACTAGAATATTCCCGAATCAATCAATTTACATTATAAGACACTAATATGATGAGTTGACTTATTAAATTTCCAGATATTGTCAATTAAAACTGCAGGTAGAAATGTTAATTATATACAAATGGAAGAAATATAGTGTACATCATTTAGTAAATGTTATACTGTAAATTTGTATTCTTATTAACATTTATACTATACTAATATCCATGGAGAAAAATGAAAGACCAAAATTCGACGCTTAACATTATTACGTATGTTTGTTTACGAGACATATAAATAAAATGTATAATTAAGAATTATGCTGTAAAATGGTAACGTTTGAAAAATACAAAAAGCCAACAAAGAGTAAGGCCACCCTATAGGGGTTTCTCGAATGATAAACTCGCGGAAGACAAGCTGTCATGTGCATACAGAGAAGTGCATATTTCACCAGCCAGTACCTAGTACAAGCCCAATTAATTATATACCCATAAAATATATAATCAATGGTTAATTATGCTACTACGTTTTTAACAATGTAAAAACTATGAATCATTATTATATCTAAATAAAAGATAAAAAGTTTTTTGTTTCACTTTCAAACTTTTTCGCCGGTTCTTTTCAGATATGAGGTGTCCTTTTGCGAGCCGGTAGCAGCGTTATTGACAATTAACAAGCATGTGTTAAATTGTACATTGAAAAAAGATATTTGAATTTTAACGTAAAATATTTGTCATAAAAAAATACGCATAAATTAAAAAAAACGTTTTACATTTATTAGTATTACCTATTTGTTGCCACGTTTGAATTACGCTTGTTTAAAATAAAAAAGTTGTTCAAGATAATTTTATTATCCTAACGAAGTCCTTGGCCGGAAAACAGACCGCCTGAAGTAAATTACCTTAATGTCAATGTTAAATAAAGATGTCAAATAAAATTCAAAATTATCGTTCCTATGGTATTAATCACTTCGTAAAACAAAAAGGTTACGTCTTAACAAAACTCCATTCAAAATTAAATTCAAAGCTAAACTATTTTCTACGTACGTCTGAACATAATTGCATTAAAAATTAAATTCGAAGCTAAAATATTTGTTACGCAGGTACTTATATGCGTTTAGTTTAGATATTGGCTACGACTACTAATTATTTTAATTTTATTTTATCACAATTACTTACAAAAACACTGGTAGACAACAAACACAACAAGTTATTATAAAAAAATCACCAAAAGAAAACAAATTTCTACACAACACGTTGCTCCCTTAGGAGTTATCACTAAATGAGCTCAATGTATGGTCGCTGTAGACTATATAGGGGTTGTATACTTCGTGTTACAATTCGATTTGCTTGAAGGATTGATATTTGAACAAGTTAGTTTCTACTATCTAACACGTAAGTATGGAAAAGATAAAAATGATTATGATATCCCTTATATATATGTAATCATTGTTGGCAAAATAGTAAATATATATAAATATTATTAATGGGCGAAAAATAAACGCGTTACGTTTCGCACGTCATGCTCTATGCATATGAAAATATATTTACGCCTAATTTTAGCTACTGTAAGACCTATATTCAGTTTTAAATAATTTTAAAATCAAAGTTAATATGGAAACCTGATGTTATGTTCCTAACTTAAATGTTTTAAAAGTGATGATATTATTTTCCGTTTTAGCTGGAAACGGGAAAACAAATTGCGTTGCGTTTTAATATTCGGCTCCGTTCTGTAGGTACGCCATATTAAACCTAAAGGTGACCTAACAGTCTACGTTTAGTGTTTTAAGCAAATGCGTTTTCAATTTCGATTCAACTTAACAATCTTAACTCAACGGAGACTATGACAATAAAGTAAAGGAAAATACCAAGCTTTTTTTCGATTTATTGCAAATTACTTCTAAAATAAAATAGTTTAATTTAAAAGTATATTATATATACGACATGTATTGTTGTCAACCCATATCCCTTATCACAAATAACTTTGTAATGTAAATAATAATATAGAAGTTTTTCACAATACTTACTGTTCAAATAATCCTAAATCACGCTCTCCCTTCTATTGTGATATTTCTTTACTTTTCCACAATATGTGTAACGTAACTATGATATTTTATGCACAAAATTAATATATTTGCGTGTACTGACGATTATTTGCGGCGAATAATATTATAAACGCAGCCCCGGCTTTAAGCATTATTCACGTGCTCACGTCACTTCATCTGTACTATACAGCTACGTAACGCAATGCTGCCAGTAATTCTTTATCGTTAGCAGAAGGAAAGACTCATCTTTCATAAAATATCGATTTATTAAAATATTTCATAATTTAAAACTATTTTAAAAGTTTATTCGGAAATTTTGTATGCAGTTATCTAATTTAAATAAACTTTTTATATCTTCTATGCCTACAGTGCGTAACTTTTTTACAAAGTCTTAAATTTTTTATTAAGTATTTTCTATTCACTAAACTACTACCTACACTAACCTACTTTAATCGTGAAACAATAGTCATAACGCACCTGGATTTAATATATACCTGGTAAACGTTTATATGTACAGAAAAACATTTTAAGCTGAGGTACTATAAGTGTTAATCTAATTTTCCAAACGCGTTCTAATGTTTTTTAAAGTTTATGTAAGTAGAAAGATATAACAATACTTCTGCAAGGTATAAAATTTAATTTTACTTATTTAACACAATTTTCCCTAAGTTAATGGTAAAGTTTACTTCTGGCAACTTCATTTTGCATCGGTGTGAGTTAGCGCGCGCGGTACGGCGCGGTCGGGCCCCGAGGATTGGACAACACGGTGGCGCGATGCAACACGCCACGCCATGTCACTCGTTTATCCACAATAGTGTGACCGCAGCTTTAGTTTGTGATCGGGCCATTTCGACGCGACGAAAACAAGAGCATTAGTCACGCTAATATTAACTTCTTGCAATTTCTTCGCAAATGCCTCAAATTGTGGCGAAATTCTAATGCTTAAGTCCATTGTTCACTCGTAGCTATTTACAGTCAGTTATAATAGATGTAACACATTTTATTGCAACATTCTAAATCCTGTTTTAAAATTCCTTTACTATTTTTATTGTTATGCGTCATTAGGTTTTTAGCCAGAACCAACTTCATGTCTTTCGTGTCAATTTTCTGGCAATCGGATGATAAATCAGTACTGTCCTTAATAAATAACAACAATTCAGGTTCATAGTTTTCTCTGATTTGTAATATCAGTTCCTGTAGCCAGTCTACGAAAGCAGTTTAAGCAATCTTTTACAATAACGAGCGGCCCCAAGAATCAGAGAGGCAATATGCGGCCTAAATCGGCGATAGGGGAGTTCTAAAGTATCCACCCTGGGTATTGTTAAAGAAAAAAACAGAGCATTTAGCAAATTAAGGGTTCGTTCGTCGTGTATGCACTTACATTATAATACCATAAAATTATTATAACAAATATTTATTTAAATAAAGGTTAAAACGATGTGGATTGCCTTTGACTTTGACTTTGATTAAATAAAAGTGCATTACAGATTTAATCACGCGTAATTTATGCGTATGTGTTCAAATAATAATAAATACTATAGCATATGTATTTAACGTAAAACATGTAACCAATAGCAACGAAAGAGCTGAGTCAAACGACATAATGACCATGATTGTCACCCCGGTGTCAGTCTCTTAGCGATAATGCTCTGTTGCATACATTGTTAATATCAATACCATATCATATTAACCTTTGGTATAAGTACGAAAGGAAAGCTACTAAAGTAAGCCATCTTCGTCGCTCAATATCGCTTTAAGGTCACGGAAAGGAGCTATCAGAAAACAACCCATCAGCATCAATGACATATCGGTCATATCATGACCCGCGGCAAGGTGTTACCAGTCTTATAAGGCTTATCGATTTCGATGCACACGATAACGTTAAAAATTATCATTTTATTTATAAAAGAGATATCTATGCAAATTTAAGAGTGTTTTGTTGTGAAAATGACCTTAATTTGTTGTTAGCGTTTTGTTATTCTAGTATAGCGTGTTAATAATTTTCTTTGAATGAATTATTACAAACGTTTTATTGTAATTTGAACGTTTTTATTGTTTGTCTTTTTTATATATTCCTTAGCATATATGTCTCATTAAAGTATCTAGATTAGACTGTTATTTTTCGTCTAGATAAAAATATATATACTTGAATTTATTAACTCTGTCCTAATATGCTTATTAGATATTCAAATATCTTGTATCTATAGCAATTGTCATAGGAAGTAGTAACTTCAAATTTACTTACAGAAACTTATCTAAGCCTTAGAATGAAGTTTGTCCCTAGGGTTGTGAAGGTCAGATGCCAGTTGCCCTAAGTAAAAATTGTTATTCAGGTAAATCTGAATGTATTAGAAGCCGATCCCATCGATAACTTGGGAAAATGGCTAGGTGAAAGGAATTAAAGAAAGATATGCAGGTGTATATATCATATATGGCATAGCGATTAAGCATAAGGTGGTGGTAAAGACTATGGAAGTACCAGCCAGTTCGTATTACTACCGCAATGCAGTAGTGTGATAACACTACTGTTCGCCATAACTAGTGTAATTACTGAGTTTAAATGTACTAATTGTGTTTTGTAGTGACATACACTGCTCTGTCTATTGGTATAGCGTATTTCTGTTCTTCAGAGCTCTTCACTTTTTTATGTTGAATACAAAAAGTAATTAAAACCGTGATTAAAGTCATGAAAGAAAGTCGAACATCGTTTCTAACTCCTACAACGGAAAATTTGCTTCTTATTTGGCCAATGTCTAGAATATATAGCGTAAATCCATTGTTTCTACAAGCCTGTGTTTGTAATGTAGCTTATGCAGCGCTGGTTGCATCATCGTGTCGTATTGCATAAATGTTAGTATCATAAGCGGAATTGTTTCACGACCAACTCGCATTATCCCGCGAAATGCGACTTTTTGTTTGGATTTCGCGATTGTTGGATGCAATACATGCGATTTTCGCAGTTTCTTGTGACGTAAAAATTCTTACGGAGGAGAAATTATCAAGGCTACTTTCGGTAGTAAGGGACTACTTCGATATCCCTATTGGATTCAATATCCTGCAACAAATCAAGTACTCTAAAATAATTTGTTGTCACGTTTTTCAATGCGATACTTGAAAATAAGAAAAAAACAAAAAAGCACGTATCAAGAGTATAATCAATAGATAGCTTAAATAAGGTCCAAGAGACTGACATTTAACCGTAACAAATACAATACAAATACAAACAGTAAGTATTTTACGTTCGAATTAACGTACAGGATTTTTGAAGGCACTTAAAAAGTGCCTACCCAAATATGCTATGAAAATTTACGTAAACAATGAATCAATCCGAAGATTAGAGTCACCAATAGTGTTTATTTATATTTGAATAACTCACTCTCATTTGATTAGTGTATAGTATCCCGTTTGTAAAATAGTGGCTTTACATCTAGGTATAATATATGATATATAGGATATGTAGTTATGATTCCCTACAGCATTCTAATTTGTGTTTTCTTGACAGTCAAACAAAGGACTGGTAGAGGAAGTATCTTTGTTAGTCATTGAACGTTTACTCTTTGTACTGTACGTCATTCTATATTAGCAATGAAGAGCAGAGTAATACGTGGAGTTTAAACAATATTTCAAAGTTATTTACATGAACACGGACCACCAACTTGATTACTAATTTTTTGTCTTGTAACTATTTGTTCAATTTATATTCAGCGTGTTTAAAAGTAATCCAAAGTTAAGGTCGATGACCTTTAAGCTAACCGCAGCATGCAGAGTACAACAAAAAGTTATAGCTAGGTATACGACAAACGTATATTTACGCAATAATTTTTGAGATTGCAATTAAAACAATACCAATAACCTTATGTTATTGGTTACGATCGTGTTTTAATGCAGTTTAAAGTCTTCGGAAAAATTTTACACTTAGCTCCACGCTGCGATAAGATTAATCGTGTTTACATACGAATTCGTTGTGACATCCACGATGATGTGGTTATTGCCGAACACGTAGAGAATACGTGCGCACTAATGTTGAAAAGCGCAAAAAATAATACATAAGTAAGTATAGACACGATTTAACAACTATTTCTTAGAATCTTCTACCTAATGCGTCGTGGTTTTTAACTTGTTGGACTTTAGTAAACAATATTTTAATTTTTAGATTAATTAATACTGTTTAATATCTTAGTAGGGATATCTAGTTTTTTTCACTTGTATGTTGAGGGGAGAGCTCGAATTGTGAAAAAATGAATAATATAAATGAATTATAAGTAAAAATATAGTTTTGGTCATGTCTACTTAAGCTCTTTCACCTCACAAGGGACAACGAAACAAATCATACAGTGTGCAGTTTTTTTTTTACTAAATGAATAACGTTTGTTTGTAAGACGAAATCTCAGAAAAATGCATTTATCGTAGGTATTTAAAAATTTTATGGCCTTTCGACAAACGATTTATCGTGTGATATTAAATAAATTAAATAAGTAAGTAGATAATTGTTGTTAATAAGTAGTTAATTGTTTTCTATTAATGAAAAACTGCGAAAATTCAATTTGAGCGTTTTTTTTTTATTTTTTATTACACGTATGTCTCTCAACAGCAATGGCACAAGGAAATTGATTATTGAGTATTGTGTTGAAAAATGCCAAAATTTCCCGCTATTAATATTTCGTCACGTTATTCATGCACCGCCGATCCGAATTCTGCGGCAAACCGGTTAACTCCGGTTTTGACAGATTGTACCTACATGACACCTACAGCGTTTGCCCTTGAACTGTCCTATTGGAAAATACAAAATTTTTACGTAATTACGAAACCACTTGAAGTTTAATAAGTCAAAGTACACGACGACACAAGTCAAAGTTGATAAAATGAATAAATTAGCATAATGTTTGCGTTGGATCTTGAACTCCAGACGGTATTAATATTAATATAACGTTATACTGTACGTGTGTATGAATTTCAATCAATGCATTTTTGGTCTTTGTAAATACTGTTGAGTCCTTATTGAGTTGATTAAACGACGTAATGAACCTCGAAAAATCAGCACAAGGAACTAAGCAGAGGTTAACCAGGTTAAAAGTCAAAAGTGAGAAGGAAATGTTGCTTATAAATAGCTATATAAGTAACTATACTTTTTAAAGATTTAGAATGAAAATTTCAACATTAAATTCAGATACAGCAATGATTCTATTGTGCGAGTTCCGTTGATTTTATAACGGTACTGTCATTACATCCAATCACAGTTCGGTCTATGAGCGAATTTGGGGTCAAAGAATCTGGCTATTGTATTAGGCAAAGACAACTTGACCTTGCGTCCCGAAATATTTAAAGCTTGCTATTTTCTCAAAATATATTATGAGCATGGATACATCAGTACTTACTACATATAACACCAATATGTTCGTGTCTTCATGAGTAAAAATATCTATTTTAAGACAAGATACAAACAAACTTATTATAGTCTGTACAGGCTAGTAAGGGTAAAATAATTTTATTGAAAGGGTTAATTAAATTTTATAATCTATTGTACTAGTCCATTTTTTCATTTATAGATAGCTTATTTTTTTTTACATCATCCGACGTGAAAGACATTTTTTTTACTATGATGTTAAGGTACCAGTCTCTACTCGGAATTTTATAGCGCTATAGAACAACATGTAAGACATTGTAACAATCATAATGCATTTCAATAAATAACAAGCAATACCCAGGTGGATGAATGAGCGTGACAGCGAGACGTGATATCTTTACCGACACGTGTGACTTGTCACGTGGCAGATGTAATTGCGTGTTTGATTAATTCGTTATTAAATTTGTTATTGATTGAAGATCAATAAGTTTATGTGATTGCAATAATTTGTTGCACGTAATAATGAATTATTATAAACATCGTGAACATCCATTTGTGGTTACAAAATTATTTTTATCGGCATAAACATAAACTTTAGTGTAAAGCGCACACGGTGTACTCTAAATTGTTTACTATATATTTGAAATTTCCAATAATAGGAGGTTTGGCAAAAGTTGATCTGCACTGAATAACTGTAACTGTATGTGGATTCTTGCTTACCCTTTAGAAGCCGGCAACTAAAATACAAGGAAACGAACTTTAAACATTTTTATCAGTACCTATAGGATTATTCCATTTTTATCAAAGTAATTAGGACCGAAAAAACAGGAAACGAAAACAAAACATATTATACGACTATGTTATCACTTCATATACATATTTAGCAATAATTGTTTTAAGATATGACATTGTATCTACACTGTTAATGTGAAATAATAAGTATTGACTGTTATCGATAACTATAAAAAGAATGGCGTGAGGCTAAGAAAAGGAAACATTATGTTACAATAATAAATAGTAGGTAAGTTTAATGTTACATAGACTGCCTCCGTGATTCAGTGGCATGGGTTTGCCTTGCTTTACAAAACAGAGGTCATAGGTTCGAATTCTACAGGAATACCACTTTGAGTTATCGTTGTTTTCTGGTTGGTTAAAGGTGTATTTGACGATCACACTATTGTCTGATAAATTGTCCATCCGTCGGGTCGGCCTGTAAGAAGTGGCCATTAAGTCAGGTCCATCTACGGCTGTCGTTGCAGGATGTTAGTAATTTTAAATATACTGACAGCTAATTTATCCTCATAACGAACCTTATGGTTGTAGATCTCAAATTAACTAAGATAACATGGGAAAATGGCTAGAGGAAGAGCACACACTGCATTCAGACTCATTAAGGTCTGGCTGTTTGAACTGAAATGTGACTCAAAATGTTGTTTCCCTGACAGCTAATATCCCCTTTACTAAAAATTTGATATGCAACTGTCTTTTGTTTTTTATTTGGTTTTAAATACAAAGTGTTAACCTTAATTCGACAACTGAAAGTAAAATGTTTACAATCGACGATTATAAGGGTCACGCTCAGGTTGTAAATAGCTCGAATGTGTTTAAGCATGATTTAAATGTGTGACAGCGCGTCCTGAGAGGTAGAGGTCATTCATCGGAAGGTCAGTGTACGTGAGCAATCAATAAAGTTAAGCCGATTTCAACGAAGATTCTACCATCTGCCCCTTTATCCTTATTGTGTATTCTTTCTCACGTATTTGCTCGACTATATCTGTATGGCCAAATCTGATAGTGAAATAAATTTTTGTTTCAAATGTAATGCCTTAGTCTTAATTAAGTACTTACTAAAGGTTTTTTTTTAAAATTATTTTGAAAATTTGTTGCAACACTAGAATTATTTATTTAGGAATAATTAAAAAGTGAAAAAAAAAACGCTATATATTGCGATTTATGTAAATATATTAAAATATGTAAATACATTATTATATTTGCGTATTACTCGCAAAGTCATAACTTGTATGCTAAAGCAAATTAAATCTTCAATGTATGTAAACACATTATTAAGTCACATGAAAGCATTTCAGACATTTGGTAATTTTATGTTTATTAAAAATTTGCATATTTGATTAATGGGTTTACATCGTATTTTGTTTGTTCCTAGTTGGTTAGGGCAATTTGGGCCGATCACCCAATTGTCTGAAAAGTAAGATGATCAGGTGTGATGGCTAAAAGTCGGTCCACCCACCAACCCGCATTGGACCAGCGTGGTGGGATACGGTCCAAAAACCCTCTAATGGATAGGGATGTATAGGGAGGCCTATGTCCAGCAGTGGACAATCAAAGGCTGTATGATGATGATGAGATGATGTTTGTGATTAAGGAAGTTCTATGTTGTAATTATTGTATAGAAATACGTTAGGTAAAAAATATTTGTACAGATAATCACTAAATACCTATATAGAACGGCGAAGTGCTTTATAGTCCATTATATCCTAATGCCTACATTCATTGAAATTCGAACGAATTGAAGTCTTTGACATAGTGTTAGGAAGTTTAGATAATATGATGTAATATTGTATAGAAACGTTACAAATCATATATTACAGATATCATCTGATGGTTAAGTCATTTATACACAATGCACATTTTCATTAAATGATAATGTCAAGTACAACTTGGAATAGAAGATTTAGCACTTAAATTACAATCTGAATATTACGGAATAAAATTGAATTTACATAAATTACCATTAGCTGCACAAACATAGAGATTTGGACATACAAAATTGATCTCTGAACAGGCAAGCGGTGAATTTAGAAATTGAAGTTTTGACATAAGCTACTTTGCAACTAAAGTGACAAACCTAGTGACCAAGCGGTACTTGGACACATCAACCAAACAGTCGCTTGGTGACTAGAAGGCAACGAGCAGGCACTGATGGAGACTGATTAGGACACTCACTTTTATTTCTTAGCTTTATGACAAACCAGTAGAATCCTACCGGAGTGGGCAAGACCTCGCTGCACAGGCTCGTCTTCCCATTGAGTGATCTTAAAGCATTAAGGCTCGAGTAGCCTAACATTGACCTTCACATTTGAAGTGCCTGCAGCGCAGATGTCCGCAACTCTGTCAAGGTCTGCCCAGGTGACCATAGCCTGGCTCGATTCTGACTCATTCCGTAGCGATATATTTAGCATGCTGTTGAACGAGCCTCTAGCTAACATTACTACATCATTTGAAGCGTTGGCGCTGGCAGAAGTGGCGCAAGAATGTCCAGCAACGCTCTTGTCTAAAATAGTGCTAGCTACAGTGTCATATAGCAAAGGGTGCGTATGATCGGTCTTACCGGTGAGGCCGATGTCATCTGTGCATGCGTTTGTCCTAACCTACTAAGTATAGGGTGTGTATAACTATATGGCTTGTTGATGGCTGTCGCGATTAATTTCGCCTTAGTTATTTTTTTTACCTAACAGGAATATGGAACAAAACGTCGTGGGTGGCGGCGTATGCATTTGCTCCTTGATTGAAATTGTCACTACAAAATAGGTCCAGCGATTTCAAAACAATATAGTTTTTTATGCTGTGCCGTCAATGCTATGGCTAGCATGCTGACCGTTTGCTGCCTTTTGCCTACTACTAATACTATCTACTTTTTAAAATATCTAATGCTCCTTTTTTCATATTGTCTAGTTGACCTGATTAACTACGTCCGCCTTAGAACGAACAAATAACAAAGCTGACTGTTAATAACAAACAGAATACTTAACTTCAGTCAAAATTTCCGACGAAACGGAACCGCTATAAAAATAGTTCTGTATCTCTTAGGTCATCAGTGCGGTGAACACGTAAGATATTTCTTTGCACATTCGTCTTGGACGCCCCGCAGTCTAAAAATGAGATACGATAATTAAAAAGTTAGGTCAGATTAGGTACTTATGAGGTAATTTACAGTATGATACATTATGATATAATACAAACCGCATTATGCAAATAGAAGAAATAATCAACGCGACCTTCACGCGAAAATTACCGTTAAAGTCTGTAAAATCTTATACCTGCAATCGAAAATTATTGGTTATTAATGTCAAATTCGAATAACAAAATTTTTTTATTTGCATACAGAAGGAGACGAGCGGTCAGAACACGTTGACATCCAAAATCACAATCGCTGGCCTAATTAATTCTTAGTTTTAAATCATGGACCTGTATAAAAGCCTGTTACATATAGCAGAGTCTAATCGAAAAACTTGACGTTGGCGAAATCTACAAGGAAACGCCATCAAGCCAAAGAACTGAACTGAACTGAACAATGCGCTGCCTACCGTGAGACAACCATTTACCCAGTAAATACGCTGGCTTCTGTGCGCTTCCAACCGGAAGACGATAGTGTTTTACACTACTGCTTTGCGGAACAAATAGGCACCGCGGGTGTACCACCCCTGTCCCCCGTAAAATGGGTCCTACCTTTATATAATATACTCTTTTACAATTTATTTAATTTCTAAACGATGACACAAATACCTACTATTTGTCATTTTAAAACGATAGGAATAGTATAAGGGAAATGAAACTGCTTTTTTTACTTTATTCAAAGTTTTCATATATATTTACTCACATTTTATATTACACTGTCCATAAACTTTCACAAATAATTCAATACCAAAACCAGCTCCAATTAGCTGATCCAAATAGTCCAGCCATCCTCAATTTTGGCACCCTAAATAATAAATATTCAATGATTATTTTTATATTTAAAAAAGTTAAAACAGACTTGACTGCGAATTTTAAGTTTATAATACTTGACGCCGGTTAGGACTGTTGATGACCTTTTGTTTAAAAAAAAGTAGTGTAAAATTACTATTATATAAAATATTACTACCACATAACCCTGCTAATTTTTCTATTGCTTAGGTGATTACTATCTATGATAAATAATACAATTTTAGGGATTTTATCGCGTTTAATTAATTCTTCATGGATATCTATGGTATTATGGGTCAGTACAAAGATAGGTCTGAGAAGGGTTCTGAAACTTGGGTAATTTTTTTTTAAAATAAAATTATTTTTAATTAAACACTATATCTATCACGTACTACTTTTGAAAATGAATACAAACTGACATAAAAGACAATATAAAAATGTTGAGCACAAATATTTATATCTAACCCAGATCGCGTTGCGTACCGTTAATCAATACTATTATTTCTATTTTAAATGATTACATACTCAAAGATAGCTCAGGTAACTGGGAATAAACTGTTATTTAGATTTTTAAATAAATTACCACGCGGACGAAGTCGTCGGCAACAGCTAGTTACTGTTTATAACTCGCAGATTTATAAATTGCTAAATGTTAGTAAAATTTAATAAAATTCGCTTTACATCTGCAATAAATTATTATAAAAAAATATATATAGGTAAAGAAATAGCTTGCATAAATAACTGAGTATATGCTAAGATGATACGGTAGGTAATCATTTCATTTAAATTATTTTTATTTTTTCGGTAATTATTTTTACATTAAAATCATGTATCGTATCTTTTTAACAAAAAAAAACAACATTTCTTTTGTAAACATATTTATATTAAAGCACAATAATTGGGGCGTTCATTTTAAAACACTTATTGGTTCCACGTCCACCGAACTTCTTTCTTGAAAAATATAAAAGTATCAAAGAATACACTATTTTCATTAATATTCAACATCTTTATACATTTTTATTGGCCTAATCGTCGCGGGCGATTAGCTGGGCCGGCCATTTGTTCGTAGCTGGTGGCAGAAGGGAGGAGGGACAAAGCAGGAGTTCGTGTATTGATCCAATGGTGTAACTGCCGAGGCAATTTAGCACCCACTCGTAATTCACTGGCACTATGCTCAGCTCCATCGCGAGGTCTGCAATTTAAATGATAAAAATATTACTACGACGAATAATACAAAATCATTTTGTCATAAACTAAGGGCAGCTTAATGCTAAATTACTGTTTAATATATAGACTAAATAAATACATATTATGTAGCCTCCATAGACTAGTGGTATGGGCGTGTGCTTTAGAAACCGGAGGTCGTGGGTTCGAATCCTGCGGGGACTCGACAAATTTTCACTATTGTTTCCTAGTTGGTTAGGGCAATTTGGGCCGATTACCCGATTGTCTGAAAAGTAAGATGATTCATGCATCGGATGGACCAGCGTGGTGGGATACGGTCCAAAAACCCCCTAATGGAGAAGGCGCGCAGTAGGGGAGCTCTATGTCCAGCCGTGGTCTAACACAGGCTGATGATGATGATCATGATGATGATGATATTTTATACTTTGCAGACACATTTTAAAATAAATTTTGATTTAGCGTTTAAGTCTGTTACTTTGTTTGGCACGAGATTATAAACTTTTACTTATTTGGAAAGAGAACTATACTAAAGTTATTTACTGGCAGATTTCGAACTCAAATCCTACAAAGTAAACTCCGTAAGCAAAGCCCAACAAGATAAGTCATAGAGTCAACACTCGAAGCAAGCGTGCAATGCAGTTATATTTGTTACTAAAACTCAATAGATAAGAGCAATACGTTCGTGTAACATGCAATAACATACAAAAATTACTCACATAGCAACTATAAAAAAAGCTAATTAAAGTTCAAGGGAATTATATTTTGGAAACTGATAAAGTTTTTACCTTCTTATTTGTTTTGATGATTATTAATGTATATTTACACTAGTTGTGAAATATTTTAACCGTTCTATTAATAGTCGTAAACCTTATTCAAGTTCCACTTGGAACAATCCTGTTTTTGTTATTTCTTTGTATTATACTCACATATAAATCTGTCCTCTTGTGTATGCTCAGGCTCGGCGAGTAATAAGGCGGGTCTTTCGTCCCTCACTTGTACTCCGTTCGCATCGTCTACGACTCGACCACCGGACGTTTCTAAGATTTCCTGAAATTCATGTATATATTTATAACCCATTATAAACAAAACGGGTTATATTAATAATATTCTTATACATAATTTATACTTAGGTAAATAGGCACAAGTCTTTGTGAATATCGTAACCCATGACAAAAAACTACGCCAAGGCGTAACTTTTACGTGAATAAACTATTAAGCAAGCTTGGTTTATTGACGTCATTTTATTTTTTCTGTTGCCATGCATATAGGTATCTTATTATAACTGAAGTTTAAAAAACATTACTAAATAGTTTTTTACTTCAAATTTATTTTGAACTTTAAAAAAGACCTGACAAATCCTTCAAGTTACGTTTACCAATTATTTTAATGTATTTGTACAGAGATTTTTGTTATACAAATAATATTTTATAGGATTTCTATTAAAACTATATAAATTGTAATATACAGTAACTTATGTTCTTTAATTTGTATTTATTACTACTCGTGTAAGCTAGAAAAATCTCGTAAAACAGTTTCGATGTACAGAAAATTATTAAAGAAATGTTTTTAAACTATACATATCGTTATCATTTTATCAGCAATTAAACATTAAAAAATTATCCGTTAGAAAAGTTTTTGTTTAATTTCCAGGCTGAATATCCTTTACAATAACAAATATCCGATCATTAAAGCACTAACCAATCACGCTAAGATATTGCGTTAAGCATGTTCGGAGAGTGTAGGTACCAAAGTCCAAGTTAGCATCGTCAACAAGAGTGACGGAAAAGTTCGTTATGATGAAACTAACCGTACATTTAATACGGTCATTAAAGACAAATTGAACTGCGCAAAATAAATAAGACCTCCAAAGGTCGAGTGGAGGCCAAGCGAAATACAAACATTAAATGAGAAAGACCATTTGGTAGTTATGTGCTTGAAGCAATAACTTTTAGGATTTTGTCTGGTGTTCAGACTGTTTATATATATATATATATTACTATGATCTTTCATTATAAGATTTAATAAGTATTTTAGATATTTCTAGATTACTATTAAGATACCAATACAAATCGTGGCACACTATTTTAGCAACATAAACAAAAGAATTAAACTACATGACTTTTTGTAACGTTTTGCGTAATCTGTTTAACAATCAATATGTAGAAAAATATTTGTATACAATTTAAATTAGCATCAAGCATTGCGTTTCACGACAGGAGACTAGACTAGTTAGTCGATTTATTTGAATAAAGTATTTATACTAAATATGCTTCTACATATGTATATTGTAGGTAAATAAAAAAAATAAATATAAATAAATATTTTCTTCATAGAAAACAATACAAAACAAACTTGGCAGCTAATCTTATCAGATTGTTCACATAAGGACGGACTTTAAAGGACTTTTCTCTTGAATCTATATTCAGAGAAATACTGTTTCATACGTGACTATCGTCATGTATAAATGAAGAAATAAAAGCAAAATTCTCGTAAACACAGTCAACGAAGTATTTAACACTTTCTTATTGGTGGACCTCCGATATATGCAAACTCTCACGTCATGTTTGACCAATGATGTCTCCCGATGTTTTGGCGCCAAAAGTTGGATATTCGAGGTTTTTTACGTAATTCCATGTCTCACACGGCCAGAATATTATTCTGCGGTGCGTAGACATGTTTGTTTTTACAACACAAGTATGCGAGTATGTACACGAGTTAAATAGGCATGATGACATTAATTGAAAAATGGACCTATAATATCAAGAAATATATACGATTTACAATGAAGGAGATATTTCATTCAGAGATCACTTTGACGTATGTTTTTACATACTTTTGTAGATTCTAGTTTATAGTATTTGGTAATAATACTTTGTACGAGGTCTGAACGTAAAAATATAAACTATCTATTTCGAGGTTAGGTTTTATCTCAACAAAAACTCTCCCAGCATTATTGTGTCGATTCTAGGCAAATTGATCCATGATTCGTGTTATTTTATATTCGTATTAATAATATTCACACTTAAATGGTACTCGGTATTCAAACAAAAATAATAAAAACAAGATGTTGAAGCCTATTGCGCATGCGTTTAGTAAAGCGTGACGTCATGCGCTCTGATTGGTGTTCAAAATATCATGGCGGGTTGCTTTATTTTGTAGTTTTATTTTATAAAAATAAATATTGATCACACTTATAATTAAAAAAAACAATGCGTATTTTATATTCTAAGCTTCAAGTTTCATACAATAAATATAGTATTTTTGTAGTTTTTAACTACTGTCGTCATGCCTATTTTATTGGGAATCGGTTTTTTGAAACCTGCAATAAATTTTTAATAAAATTTGGCATTTCATAAACTTATATACCTTTTATCTTTTTTATAAAGACAAAAGTGTAACACGGCCAGATGACTATAGGTAGCGCCATCTAGCAGTGCTCCGATATAGTAAAGTTTAACGGCTTGTCGAAGTAAAGTTTGCAGAATATTTTTGAAACGTTTCAAAATAATACAGTGCCGCTTGGTCGATTTAGTTTTAACTCATAACAATCGGTTAATGGAACTTAAACTACAATAAAGTCTTACACCTAAAACAGATTTATCAGTTATATTTATGTGTACCCCGTTTGACTTTAGATTGTCTATTATCCGATCGTCCATCATCTATTAATTTTACTATAAAAAAAAAAACGGTTCACATTGTATTGAAACAATGTATTAACGAGGAGATTTTTTTCATACCAAATATTTAATTATTCTGGTAGTGTGAAAAATAAAAATAATTTCTACTCAGACACAAGGTTTTTACCAAATCAAAATGTAATGATGCCAAAAACGCGACGCGGTCTTATTAGTGCCTACAGGCATACACCTTTTACGCGTGATGCATGTTTATTAAGCTTATGTTGGTCTATTTAGACCATCAATAAAATCACCATTTTATCCAACCGATCCTTTTAGGCTGGAACAGTATAAAGTAATAATCTAGATTTTTTTCTAAACGAAGAGACATATGAAACATAATGGCTTTACGGTCTCGGCCAGATATATCTCAAAATTTCAATCCTTTCAGATAGAAATTATAACAAGTCGAGACAAGACCTGGTACTTATATGAAGACTAACATCAAACTACGGCGGCGCTCCAAATAGACCGTCGATTGTCATTCGGCACACACACACACACAGAAGAATTTGTGTGTGAATAATTTGACATAACACTTTATTTAAATGAAAAAATCGATTGATTCTAAAATCGGTATAGGGGCGAAAGTTATACGTGAAAAGTTTTTTAGTGGTAGAATGATTGTAATGTAAATATTCATTCGTATTGTAGGTAGAAGGATTAAATGATAATAACAATTCAGAATATTCAAATAACAAATTTGACGATCCAGTGTAAGAGAGAGACGCAAAACATGAACCGGTAACCATGCCCCTCTTTCTCTCTTTCACTTAGCAGGCCAACTGCGCACGAGTAAGTGAGACGCATGCCTCTCACTTTGTCTTATGGTTGCTTATGGCGAGCGTTACGTGAGCGGCGCTGTGACACAGTTTTCGGGAGTGCCTACCTATCTTGAACCAATTTATAGGACGTTGTAACGTCAATATCCTATCTACAAAGTTACTTAACGTAAATAATCACCTTCAAAGTATACACGTCTAGTACACTGAACGGCTCCATGCAGTGAAACGTGATCCCTTCGAACAGCTTCCTCTTAGCAAGTCGCGAACGCCTTGGTCCCGGCTCACCAGTGCCATCTAGCGTCTCATATGGTTCCTGAAATTATACACTTTTAATAAAATACACTATAAACGGTTTTGTTATTACTATTATAACACGATACTAAATTGATATGAGGCTATATAAACGAAGTTTAATTTAAAACTTGTCGCGGAATAAGTTTAAGCGTTCTTATTATAATTATATGTCCACTCGATGTTTAATCAACCAGACCGTAAACTAAGCTTAAAACCAATAAGAACCCGAAGAGACAATAAGTTGAAGCGGTGGATTTAGCCTGACAATATAAATTATATAAATAAATTGAAGAAAGAATATTGCTTGTCGACGGGATTCAAACAGAACACTTTACGAACCGACGCAATTAGAAATTATTTTTACACTTCATTAGACTCCAGTATTTATTTAGCTCTTGTGTAAATATAACAGAATACAGTAATTTAATAAACTAATGATTATAATATATCTACACTTATTAAAATACATATAAACTCCGTAGCTTATGGCGTGCGCTTTAGAAGTCGGAGGTCGTGGGTTCGAATCCTGCTTGTACTCAACTAATTCCCTAAGTTGTTTCCTAGTTGGTTAGGACAATGCGAACTGATCACCCGAGTGGCAGTAATTTAATATAATCCATGCGTCGGATGGGCATGTAAAAAGTCGGTCCTGCTGCCTGATCTCTCTCCGGTCGTGTCGGTTATCCAACGGACTATGAGGGTAAAGAAAAACGGAGATATTATATTGCCCTTGTGCACTATAATATCGGCGGCATATTTGGTTATTTCTAAAATAGTAACAGCCGACTCTACGTCGGCTTCTAGCATACTATTAAAGCAGTGATTGTCATTAATTACGTAGTAAAGTTAGCAACAAAAGTACAATGCTAACCTCTGGTAATACACTTCTGCTTTGTATGCATTTCTCCACCCACGCATAACTGATGATCCATTTTCCTGCAGCTAAGGCGCACATATATTTTACGGACCTGCAAAAATACAACACCCAACAATTTATATATTTCAGACATATCTCAATAAAATTATTTAAAATGTAACGTCTAGCCAAATATAGCTATAAAAACCCAATAGCGCCAAAGCGTTTCAAAGGGTCTTAATGTGTACTAAAATAAGGGTTTTTTGAAGGGTTGTCGTTGATTAAAAAAACACTTAAAAGTTCGTCAAGTGCCATTTAAAAAAAAAAAAATTTGTGGGTTTGTATCCGGCAAGGACATCGTGTAGTTTTCACATAACCGGCTCCTAATGCCCTAACTAACATTTACATATAAATAGTTGGGGGCATTAGGTTGTGATTGGGTTATTAGAAGCCGATTGCGTAATTTCCTAAAAAGTACATGGGATGAAATACATGGGAGCAAAAGACAAGATGGCCAATCTGGAGATGAATCTGCTATTTGATATTAGAACCACATCATACGATGAAATACTAGAAAAATAAAAAAATAGTAAAGAATAAAAAAAAGTTAACTAGGACGCCCAAAACTAGTGGACAAAATACTAAAGCTCATACTCGATTTGTAATCAATACCTAAATAAGACTTAAAATTAAAGAGAACAGCGTAATTTAAAAAGGCAATTCAAGATATCATATTAGTTAAATATCATATAGTGATAGTAAATGGTAGCAGTCAACTAATATTTCATAAAAATAATACCTTTGCGATCTATTCTCTTCATCTACACCAACTACAAGATGTGTCAAATCTTTAGTATACTTGTCTACATAGCTCCATCCTTTCTCTTTGCAAAATACCTTGAGTTTTGCCACTTCCAGTGGAGTAAGACATGAACCAGCTACGCAGAATTTGGTATGACGACTTCTATTTATAAGTGGTTTTTCATATGCAGGGGTAACTTGATCAAAGACCTCATTCATAAATTCTCTTTCTTGAGTAGTTTTGCCACCGCTAAAGTGCTAGGGCACAAAGTTTGGTCCGTATCTATATTTGTTACGTTTTGACGGTCGAATCTTAACGATTTACGGGCCACTGGAGTGGAATTGTGCTTTATTTGGTCCACAAACTTGTTTATGGTCAATGGCGTTTCTAAAGTTTTACTTGCGGTGCTGATTTCTATGACGGTATTATCTTTAGTTGCTTTAGTTGAATCTGATACACTGTCTGTTAGGTTGATGACACTTTTAACGCTTCGCTTTTGACCGCTGCGTGTCGTTCTCGGCTCCGAGTGAATGTTGCCATCCGCTTGAAATGATGTACTGGACCTTTGTCTGATTTTAGGTATGGAGACGTTCCTGAAATTGAAGAAGCAAATATTGTTAGTGGAAACAGATTTAGAATCTTTGTTTCGAAATTAAGAGTCACACTCACACAGAATAAAACAGGTAAGATGTAGACTAATAGTTTGAACAAAAAAAGTAAGATAGACTTTAAAATCACAATTGAATCAGTCTCATCAGCAAGCTGAAAGTAAAAATTAAATAAAATGCGTTCATAACCCTATTTTATTCAATAATAAATCTAGTTTAATGTTACCAAATATTTTTTTTGACAAAGGATAATAATCAGGCCATTAGGCACGATTTTTTTTCTATATATTTAAAAGATATACTTAGAATAAAAATTTAACTAACTTTTGTGGTGTCTCTTCAACAACACTCTTATCAGAATCGTCGTTTTCTTGAAGCGGTGTACTCAATTCCATCATTTCTTCATCCCCCGTATCTCTTATTTCATCTTGGACTGGAGTATTTCTTTGCAATGACTTTGGGGTCATGGATTTTATATTGCTTAGAGCTTGTTTAACAGTCTATAATAAAGTTTTAAATAGAATATTATACAATTTTATTATATATTTAGCATTAACTACCAATTTTTAAGGACCTTGCCATGCCTTTTTACAAAGGAAAAGAGATTGAGATTTGAAGTCTTGTGTCGCAAGGCACATTAACTAGTGTAACAATGGGTAAAATGCCATGTAACATCGTAATCCAGGGCAGAAAATGCGACGTAACATCGTAAGCCAGTAATCAGGGCAGTGCATTGCTTACAATTAGGTGATTATCCTGTTCACATAGCTTTAGTACATACAGAAAAATATAAAAACTTTAAAAATAAACTTACTTGTGTATTAGAATTTGTAGTTGAACTGTCATCCGGATCCAAAATAGAAAAAATATTTTCGCTATATTTTTGCATGTCATCTTTGTCAGGTAGTTTTTTAAGGCACTTTGCAATTTAGGCGTAGTTCCTGATTTGTTGTTTTGTGAAAAATTTAGGTCTTTATGTATCATTTCCATGTCTTTATCAATGTTAGCAAATACTTTATCCATTACCATATCATATGTATTACAATTACTATCATTTACAGCTATTTTGTAACTTTGATTGTCCAATTTATTCACGGCTACTAAATGTTCTTGATTAAAACTTTTGCTTTTTCTTATGATGCAAATAATTATCATTGTTTGAACTAGCATCCATATTTTCATCTTGTTTACGTTTATTATTTTTGTTCTGTGTTGGAACTAAAATCCTCGAAGGCACATTTTTGGCTGCTTTTAGCAAGTGCACTTTTGGTGTTTTCGAAAATTCTGAGTCAAAAATATCTTCAATATCTTCCGGAATGTTCTCTTTTTGAGACGACCCTTGCATTTCTGTTGCACCTTTGTCATATTGATTTTCTTTTACAGTATCATTTTCAACACATTCCATTATGTCGGACAGCTCTTTCTCCACACTTTCAGTGATTTCAAACTGTGCTACTTTTGTGTCAGCAGAAGCTGTGCTCTTCTTTGTGAGAATTGATTTATTTTCTATTCTGTTATCAATAGACTCTGGTATAACCTGTGTATTTTTTATCTGAGCGGCCTTCAGTCTAGAATCAGATTCATATAAGTTGACCTCCACATTTTGTGCATCACCTTTATTATTACAAACAGATACATTATTTACTAGGACTTTATCCATCCCAAATGACGTTTGAATCTCACGATCTGTATTCACCTTGAACTGAATATCACTGTCCTTTTTCTTTATGCAGATATTTGTTATTGTGTTGCCTATTTTAATTGAAATTTGTATATCATCTGTGCTTGTGGTGAATTCTTTATTATCTATGGTGATTGGCTGCTGCTCATCATGACTTATTGTTTGTAAAGCACCTTTCTTTATAAATTTAACAAAAGCTTCCTCTTTATTTTCTTTGTTGTGTATTTTTTCTACAGCTGTAGTATTATCATCTTTACTTTTGTTATCATTTTCATTAGGTGTATTATTATTTTGTTCTATACCTTCATTTCTTTCTGGAGACTTATTTATCAAATTGGTAACAAATGTTGGTATTTGAGGATTATCTTGCAGAATATTACCAGTATTTGGGGAAATTTGTTCTTTATTAACCGCTTCTATGTTAGCAGGAGTAATGATTTCATCAATGACGGGACTTAGCTTATCATTATCCAGTTGCTTAGCTATAACTTTGGACACTTGGGTCTTTTTGCACATTTCAATAGATACATTTAATTTATTCCTATTCTCCTTATTCAATTTACTGAACTCCTTTTTCATCTTCTTGACATTGTTCCATGTCTGTTTAATTTTTTTTGATGGCTTCATTGATACAATAGTTGAGGACTTTGTGCTTGTCTTTTCAGTTGGCATTTCTGTCACTTCCTTAAGGCTATCATTATTATCCTTAGTATTTCTTGTACTCCTTCGAGGATTATCTGTGGTATATTCATCCTCATTATGAAATGGATCTATATTCATTGGCTCCTCCGTGTTTAGCTGTTTTTTGGTTACACATTCCTCTGCATCTGGCATTGATTCTATTTTGTCCCAATCATCTTGTGGTAATGGCACATGAACTACTTTATCTGGACTTTTCATTTTAACATTAGTAGCATGTATTTGTATTTTACTTGTTAAAAATTCAACCGGTTGGTTTAATTCCTGAGTAGACTGAGAGCTTATGGGAGCAGAAAATTGATTTTGAGAATTTGACAACCATTCTTTCACATTTTTGTTTGGATCATCCTGTGGTCTCTTGTTAAGAACTTCAAATGCAAATTCATCCACTGGAAAAAAATAAACATTAGAAATAACAAATATAGATTCATAACCCCCTTGTTAATGCTACTAACTTAATATTTATGTATCAATGATAAATGGAAAAGGTGATATACTAAAAATAATTATCTCAATAACAATAAATGTTTAAAATAATACATACACTTAATATTAAATAGCTTTTCAAATGCATCAACAAGTGAAACAATATGTTCTGTTAGTGTTTTCAAAGGGATATTTAGTTGTAGTGTTTTTCTTTCTACAGGAGATGCACATGTAGGGCATTTTCGTCTGCCATGCCAACAACCGTCGCATAGGTATGACCACATGATGCTGTAGCAGGCGTGACATAATATTTACAACTGAAAAAATAAAACAAATAATAGCTCAGTTAAGTTTCATTCCAAATCTTGTCTTGAAAAAAGAACGCTCCTTAGTTAGGGTTTTGAGACAATGAGCGAATTTCGCGAAAAGCAGCATACAATATCGTTATTTTTTTTTATATTGAGCAGTATAGTTGAGTAGCACTATATCAGGTCTCTTTAAATGCGTTAACGACTTAAACCTACTCCCTAAAGAGTGTATAAAATATATAATTGTGCCTGCGACACTTTGCACAAATAAGAAACAGATTGTAAAGCATCCTGCAATCCATTAACTATAATAACAAAAATATTATAAACCATGATTGGTAAACTAAGGTTCTAATAGGAAATTAAATGAACATACCATTCTAAACAAGTAACGTGATCTATTTGTTGAGATGAAAGATTTGCTAATATATTTAGATCTAATCCCTTCAAAATCATTTCTATTGGCGCGAATTCAGTTTTGTTTTTCGAAACGTAGGTATATTAAATGACGTTGACATTGTCACGATGACATTTTTTAAAGTTATAACTAAAAAATAAACCTATACTAAAATAAATACCATCCAAAAACCTATCACTTTATTTTAAATTATAATTAAATATAACTTGGTAATAAAATACAGTATATAATTTTTATAGATTTTAAGTGGGTGAAATAATGTTTTTGTTCACTAAACATACAATATAATTTTTTTTATAAAAAATTTTAACAAATTAGTAATACGTATGATTTATAGACTCTTATCCTATTTAATGAAATATTTCAACAAAATAAAGGATTTAACTTATTTATTTTATCTGAATTTGTTAAGACAATTGTTTTAACACTCTGTTGACATTTAGACAGCTAAAGGCAACCAAAGGTCTGCTGTAAAATTTAAATAATTTTAACTTAATTCCTTGTATTTATATATACAACTAAGTCCATCATGTAAGTTAAATATATGTATTATTTTTACGTTTAAAAATCTATGCGCTAATGAATTTCCTTCTATTTCTATTGAGTGTTTATAAAGTATATTTCATATTACATAATCTTCAGGTTACCGCAAAATTATCCTAAATCATTATAAATATTAATCAATAGTTTGTCCTGTAGATTCTGTAAGTGTATTAGATTTTTATATCTACCTAATAATAGGCGAAATTTGTTGACCTCAAATTTTTTCTAATTAAGGTTAGAATAATATGTAAATCATATTTTTTTTGTTATTTTCGACAAAGAATGGCCATGGCATTCCGTAACGTCCTTAGAACCGCAACAAGGAAGATTCAAGTCCGTAATTATGCCGAAGCTGCGGCGGGAGATCAAATGGCTCTTACATTTGCTGCAGGCAATAAGGTAAGAAGTGATAATAAATAATAAAATAGTAATGCCTTTGTACCATTAAGTTCGCATTTTAAAATTGGTATAAACAACATTTTTTTTCAGGTATTTTACGATAAACAAGTGGTGAAACAGATTGATGTGCCATCTTTCAGCGGATCCTTTGGTATCCTTCCAAAGCATGTGCCTACTTTAGGTATGTAATTTCTCTGTTGGTATTTAAAGTTATTTTATACTGACTACTTTGCCTAAGGAGTGCAATTAATATTTGTCCTGTATTTGTTAATATTTAATATAGCTACAATGCCAGTAGGAGGAATACAGTTTACTGGGTGTTCAATCATATACCTATCTATAAGAAATACTGCTTAAGATGTACTCTATGTGTTCACATGTAGCTCTGGTTTAGGGAATTTTAATTCTTATTTTCTCAATTATAATGTTTTTTATTGCTTCCACTTGGTGGCAGAACTTTGGTTGTACTTACCTGGTTGGTGTCTTGTAAAAAGGGTTGTATAAAAAATGTGTAAAGAATTATTGTATAGAAAATGTCACACAGCAAAAGTATCATATGTTGGGTCTTTTTTAAATTGTGATTTATATTTGGTAAAAATGTGGTTAAACCTTAAAAATTACTTTCATTTAAAAATGTGTTGGATTCACAAATAATACAATTAATTATCTTTCATTATATTTGGCTGAGTTATGAGTAGGTTGACAAAATAATTACAAGATCACTGAACTTGGACAATATCAATGCATTATATAGTGATTGTAATGCATAATCATAAGTTTTATTATTATATAAACCTTACTAAATAATTTAAAGAATCTAGTAATTTTTAAAATACCTATAATGAATATCAATATCATCTAAAGAGGCAATATATTTAGTCTGTTACTATCCCTACCTTTAATATGGATTGTGTGGATACTTCTAATGAGATCCTCATTAGTCCTTATAAATCCTTATTGGATGCTTATACATAAAAATACTCTTTTTTAATATAAAAAAAAAACTTAAAATGAGATATATTCGTATTTTGCAGCTGTGCTCAGGCCTGGTGTGGTCACAGTTGTAGAAAATGATGGAAAGCAGACCAAAATCTTTGTGTCATCCGGAACTATTACAGTCAATGACGATTCCTCAGTTCAGGTATCTTGAAACTGTTTTTTACTCTAATTTAAATTTATATTTTTACTTCTTAATAAATAGATTTTACTATAAATATTAAAAATAATAATTTTTAATATTTATAGTAAAATCTATGTTTTGTAAATATAGCTATTAATAGAATTGATACATAAAGTTTATAGAGAAGGATACAACTACTTTTGATTGGTGAGAACTATGACCGCTTAGAAGACATAAACAAATGCCTAACTCACATACCTCCTCAATGTGTGGCCCTCTTTTTTAGCAAAATATGTTGGCCACCTAGTTCGTGGGGATGGGAGCTTTCTGCGAACTCTGTGTTAGATGAAACTTACTAAAAACAAGAGCCTGGAAGTGTAACATCCGTGTCAGAAAAAAAATACATAGGTGCCATAAAAGCCCGGAGTTTATATGTTGAAAAAATATAATGTCAGACTATAATTGTGAAAAGATATATGGACTCATTGTTAGGCAATGGGCGATCACCCAATGTCTGAAAAGTAAGATGATCCATGCGTCGGATGGGCATGTAAAAGTCGGTCCACCCACCAACCCGCATTGGACCAGCGTGGTGGATACGGTCCATAAACCCTCTAATGGATAGGTGTATTAGGGAGGCCATGTCAGCAGTGGATTCACAGGCTGATGATGATGATGATGATGATGATATGGACTCACCCCAGCAACTGCTTAACAGCAATCGTGCAGCGTCTAGACAGATTTCAATGATCCTTTGGAAAATCAAAAGAATGGTTAACTCACATACACTTCTGTACATGTTACCTTTACTTTTACCAAAAATTGTTGTTCCTACACAACAAAAAACATAAAAAAGATATATTGCCCTCATATTATTTAAATTTACTATAATGATTATTTTTGTAGAAAGGGAAAAGTACAGTTGTTATGAGCATTATGAACATATTTGTTCATTGTACTCTTTCTTATGCAGATGGTTCATCTATTTTGATAGATCATATACTAAATGACTGCTGGAGTCAGAACTGGCTATTAGGACTTTGAGTTATACCTGGGAACTATGGAAAAAAGCATAGTACTGTTTCTAACTTAAGCTCAGATATTGGTAGACCATTTAGTGGTGCCAATAATTATAATGACAATTTAACATAGTTTCCTCATCTTCCTTGTTTATTGTATAGATGATATCACATAACATTAAAGAAATATATATTACTAGAGTGTAATGTTGTATTTGTTTCTGAAGAATTGCAAATATAACCTATTAATCTATCATTCCCAAAAGCTTTCTGATAAATTTCGTTCTCATAGTGAACATTTTTAAAACATATTTGAGATTGTAACTGGCACACGGCATTATTTACATTTTTAGGTCCTTGCCGAAGAAGCCCACCCACTAGAGAACTTGGATCGCAGCTCAGCACAGGAAGCGCTTAGCAAAGCTCAGTCTGAGTTTAACTCTGCTGCCAATGAAAAGGTAAAAAAAACCACACCCAAATCTTGTACCCATACCAGATTATACAAACTGAAGTGCCAGTGGAACTTGTGACTCCATTATCTGTCAATGTCTTTATGGATTGAAGTTCTATATGAAAGAAATTAATATAATGAATATGTAACAATTTTTGCAAACTAAAAAATCTCATGTTTTTAATAAATAAAATAGCAGTGTGTGTTTAAAATGGGGTGTTTTCATAAACAGAAAAATGGTTTAAAAATACAGAAAGTTTACCAAAGGTTTAAAAAAAGTTACTTTTCTTAACTTCTAAAACACATTCTTTTGTTAATGATACATATCCATTTGTTATCTTAGCAACATTAAAGTTATCATAGCAACATATAAACCAATTATAAATTTCTAGCTATTTTAAATATTTCTAACCTAATTTAAATATTTCTTTTATTTTTTATTAAGTTTTTTCGTAAATTAAGAAAAAGTATAAAATGAAACTAAAAACAAGTGTCAGAAAATAGAATATATATTACTTGTTATTAGTTTATTATTAACTTTAAAGGCTTTTAGTTAATGGCGCACTTGAACGCTTTAGAGCAAGGACACTTTTTTATTTTGTCGAATATAATGGCCTGTTTCAGACTTATTATAAATTATTTAATTATCACAAATGTAATATTTACTTGCATTGATCCATTTTTTGTTTAATTCGACAGGCGAAAGCTGAAGCAGCCATCGCAGTTGAGGTTGCAGAGGAAATTGTCAAAGCTACGTCTTAAATGATTGATCAATCGATAATTGTTAGCGTTAACAAATATTTAATGTTAATCTTTAAATAAACATCAAGTTCCATAGTCGATTAATGGTTTTTATTTTGTCATTTTCATTTAAAGGCATTTAAAAAAGGAACCCTTATAATATGACTTTATCTGTCTGTCAATCTGTGTCACCACCGATTTTCACACGAACGAATCTGTGAGTAAGTGAAATTAAATTGTGCTGTTAAATAAAATAAATTTAAACAAAATATCTAGACAAGCGGGCACGCATGGCTCGTTCGGACACAGATGCGCAACGTAAACATGAGATGATTATTTTATATGCCAGGTGCTTTAAGGCGCTACATATTTTGTTTCGTCGTTCCCCATTAGTAAAAGGAAGAGAGAGTGCATCTTTGGATTGTGCGTTCACTTACGCACTGTGTAACGCGTAGGCTGATCTTTGATACTAAATTGCCACCATAGTCGACATCGATCAGGAGGACATTATTATATCAAGTGTTGTATATGACACTCGGTTAATGGCTTTGCTTAAATCGTTACAAATATGTGCGGACGATCTGGGTAATTTTGATTGGTTCGGGTAACAGTTGGGCTTTAAACTAGTTTAGATTATTTTTGTATCGATAACAACAAAATTTCAAACATACCTTGCTGCTTTGCATTTTTAAACAAGCTCCGTAAACGCACCTTTAAGAAAAGATAGCTGTTCAACCGAATTAAATATCAAAACTTTTCTTACGTATTGCGCGTGAATTTGTTCTCTTCATACGTTTAAAAACTTTTTTGATATCTTGTGATTTCTCTTGGCAGTTAAAGTGTGTTATACGGTAATATTTAATTAAAGTATCGTTTAGATTATAAAGTAGTAGTAACCATAGTAAATAATAGTAAAATCAGGATAGAAAAGCATGTAATTACTACATAATTGATGACGATTCGCTCTTTATGGGTGGAGTAAATAAATTTTCCGCTCAAATGTTCACCAATTTTCCTATTTTGTCATTAGTTTAGCCTTTTTCTTATTTATTTATACGAAAAATATTGCCTGAAACGTGTTTTTGAAGATTTTTTTTAAAACATATCAAACATAATCATCATAACAGGTTTAATAAGATAAAATATTGAAATTACCTTATTTTGACGTCAATTCGTGAAAAAACACTAGGTATTAATTCGGCTTTAATTTAAGCCAATTTAAGGGATACATTTAAGGGATTCATAGTCAAAATCTGTAAATGAAGCCAATTCTTGCAGTTAATTGAAATTGGTTTTAGTTATGTCCAGAAGACCATCATATAATTGCTCATGTTCAGGTAAGTCTTATGTCTGTGTTGCGGAAGAGTTGCATAACTTTCTGGACAAGGGATATATTAAATTCTCATCTCCAGAAGATAGCATCTGGGGATGTGGGGGATGGGATATCATATGCAGGTTGTTATGTAATGCTGAGGTGCATAAATAAGTTGCATTATGTTATTCTCGGTCGTAGAGTGGACACTTTAATCTCTTAGATGAGATAAAAGTAGATTTTCTCCACATCTACTTGACATTTTTTCAAATTGACAATTTTACCCTATCCACCAGAACAGATATAAGGCAATTCCTTATATGTGTTCTGGTATTTCAGTAATTATGGTGAGGTTTTTATAAGCTTTGCATGTATTTAAAAAAAATGGGTGCGTGTACTTATGTACGCGTGAGAAGTTATACTTTGGCATCATTAAATAAAATAATATATATATATATATATATATATATATATATATATATATATATAATTATATATAGATTATATAATTATTAAAACAAATTTAAAGAATAATAAATATATAAGACAAAATTTGTACTAAATATTATAAGACTCTTAATTTTAAATGTTTATTATTGATTATTTAATATTTTTAAAAATAAATTTAATAATAAATTCAAAAATCGAATTTAAGGTTGGTCATTTTTTAAATATTTTTATTGATTTCTTAATTTAATATTCACTTTTCATTTTTATCAAAAAGTTTTCATTAAATTTATTTAGTTATTTTTATAAATATTTATTATTTATTCAATTTAATAGAAATATTGAAAGTTAATATTATTATTTGATGTTCAATTTTAAATTTTATCACAAACTTTTTGTTAAATGTTTTATTACATTTATTTCTTTATTTTGTGAATATTAAATAACCAATAATAAGTATTTAACATTAATAATTTAATAATATTTAGTGTTAATTATATTAAATAAAAGTATTTTAATTTATATAATTAAATAATACATACGGATAGTAAACCTCAATTATATTGGAGCACTTGAAAAAGTATATAAGCACAATTTTTTTACTTATATTCACAAATAGTAAGTAATATCAATCAAAAATAATTAAGATAATTAAAGATGATAGATTTACACGAACTAATCAATAATAATTCGATTAAGAATTTATGGATTCACAAGAAGTACTTTGATATATCATATAACTGGTAGTTCAGCGCCATCTGTTGCTTACAAATGTAGAATTCCTAAGAGATGTTGGCTTACTTGTACAGTGGTACTATAAATCAGAAGCTTTGATTATGTGTGACTAGATGGCGCTTATCTAAAACGTATTACATAGATAAATCACAATGTTGATATATTAAATGAATAAAATATTATTCCATTATATCAAGTTGAATAAACATCATTACAATAATTAATATATTATATAATAATATATTTAATATATATATTTAATATAAATTTAAATAATACAATAATATATTATTAATAATAATATATATATATATATATATATAAAACGAACCTTAATCCTAACTCATAGAGCACATTATGCAACAACTATCGCAAATAAAAAGACAACTCCATTATCACTACACAAAAATCAACATTATCACTATGTAATAGAGTCAATTTCACCGTTTTCATTATAAACTGTTAATTTTGTAGTCACAGGGTGCGCATCTTAAAATTTCACTCTCATCATTTTTTCATAACGCGCCTAAGAAGTATAACTTCAAAAACAATTACACAGCTCGTAAATTCGTTTGATGTCAGTCCCAGTCATCTTCACGAAAAGTAAATTTGCAGTTGCATTTGCCAAAAGTTCATAGTTACATCTGCGGCACTGTATTTTTTTTTTAATAATACAATGTATTGGCAAATCATTTTGGTGCCAAAGGACTCTGTGACCGTCAACCCTTATTAATGCGATATGGGGTAAGTGTTTAAGTTTTCTATTGTCATAATTTTAGCTTTAACATGAGCCTGCTTTTCGGACATGAGTTTCATAGACCTCTATCCTTTCTCGGTTTATGAACTGTATGGACGCTGACGTTGCAGGATAATAATACCTTCGCACTTTAAGAAGTAACGAAAACCTTTTGGATACCGTACCTCGCAAACTTGTATTGTCGGTGGGCACGATATTGTGCCTATGTTCAGTCGGTTATATTGTCGTGTACCAATCCTGCTTATTTAAAAAATAATAGGACCGGAATACTTTTAATTCGATATTTTCACTGAGACTTGGACAAAAATATCAAAACCAACGTATTTTTATTTTCAATTTTTTATTGCAAAAGCTATACAGTGTTCACTTTTGTCTCAACTGATGTTTTGGGATACCGTTAAAACTATAAAGCAGAATATTATAGGAAGGTAAGTAAATAAACAATAACAACTGTTTACTCGCTTCCACGTTCTACAAAAAGCTAGCCACATCAACGCTTTGTCGTCATTAAATTTTGTATAAATAAGCTATGATTAAGTAAGTAATGTTTATACTATACACTTAACAGGTTTTAGAGTACCAGCACACAAGGTAATGTCTTTGCTCGTGGAAAAAAAAACGTGCTATGTGGCAATATGGTTCATAACAAGTTTTATTTGACGAAGATCTTGCTGCTGCACATAGAATATTTGTTTCAAGAAGTCGTAGTTCGATCAATATTTGTGATAGGGTCACAGATGTTCTTCTATATGATGAATAAGGCAATGGACTATCCGCTATGGTCAAAATCTCAACAATGACACATAGCAGGTTTTGGTTTGACAACGACGATATTTTGAATGCAAGTAAATATAGGGGAAAGGAAGGTAACGGACCCTGAAGGTAAAACGAACCGGGCTAATAACTTTAACACTGTTAGTGCTATCGATATACCAACTTTCTTCAACTTGACAGTCGCCTTCCACTCAGAGTTGGTCAGCGTCCTTAAAGCGGTCATGTAGCGGCACACGTTTTTGTCAAGGAAAGTTTATTTTTGCAAGTTTTGATGAAAAAACAGCAAATTTTCAATCGCCTACAGTTATATTATGTTAAAGATATCGGGGATTTTGTTTATACTACTTAGTTTTACCGATAAATAGGCATGATTCTCTTCAATATTAACCTCAAAATAGTTTATTGTTTGCCTACCGAAGAGGCAAAATAAATATGATTAACTTTTACTATTGCTCCAAAGGATATCATGCCTAGGTATGAACTCCACAACGGACTAGTTCTACTTTTTTACTCGAAAGAATAGGAAAGGGAAGCAAACGAATAGACAAAAAGGGAAAATATACAATAACTCAAAAAAAAAGACTCATCTAGCGAATATGAAGAAGACATACGATGTTTCTATTGCTCTCATTTATTTTATAAATCAGCTAGAAGCTGGGTCCAGTGTGGAGATTTTAGTTTGGTTTTATGTCGCCATAGGTACATTTTGTGGTTCGTTTTACCTTCGCGTGTCGGTAAAATGGACCAAAGCGAGGGTTTTGGAAATCATCCAATGTCTTTTGTATCTGTGATTTGATTTAAGCGTGCTTTAACAATAAATAAAATTAATAAATTCTCAATCATATAATAACAAAAAAAGAAAAATAAAGATATTATTTTTTGTTTGACATCGATTTTCCCTTAAGTGGTCCGTATTACCTTCTCTTCCCCTACTAGTCATTTTGTGTTTAACTCCATTTTCTATTACGCCAGTGAGAGAAGGTGCAGAATTTGGATTTTTGTGATTATTGATATATTTAGTCTGTAATTAATACAAGGAAATTTTATATAACCACAATTCTTATAAAACTTTCATTACTTAAGAGCGGACCTATAATTAACATGTATTAAAGGCCGTGTCCATGGGTCTGAATAATAGGAACCAAAATGAAACACGAATTTGTAGTTGACGTAAGAGTACTTTATTTAACACAAATCAAACACTTTGGTACAAACAGTTAGTTGCATAAGCAATGTCAAATCGCAAAAATTTCAAAAGACAATATAATTAAACTTATCAATTTAGCATCTATCAACCTTAATAAAAATGCAATGAAACGGGCAGTAGACAATAAGAAACCCATCCCGTAAAAACTTCAAACGCTAAGCAGGATTATTAATTCTTAATTTATTCATGAACAGCTACCTTTCGCAATTTCGAATGTATTATTTTTAATTCACATTAAATTTTTAACTAGCCTTTTCATTAATCCGAAACATCTAAATGGAAGGTTATAAGAAGATCGGTTACTAGGAAGTCGCAAGAACCTAACTACAAGCCTACTTTGCCAAGCTTACACGACGATGCACAACATATAGGGAAATACATCTAGAAATGACACAATTGTGTCTTAAACCTAGTTTAATTGCATATCATAATAATATAGAAGAGAAGATACGATTATCCATAAAAATGCACCTTAATATAAATGGGTAGTATATATGAACCAGTTGTTATCTGTTGTTGCGATACAAATTGTATATTGATTATTCACCAGTTTCAGGCAGTTACCGTTGCATTTATTCCTTAGTTCATCATCTATTGTAAAGATTAAATATTACTCGAAACATCGTGTATTGTGTAACTTGTCGCTTAAGGTAAAAACTACGAATATATAATATTTTATCCAAAGAGACGATTAATTATGATTAGTAAATTACTTAATTCTAACCTTAATAAAGTAGTGTACGCAATGTAAACGCAAAAAAAAAACATTAAAAAGTAACTTTCACAATTCATGTAGGACATGGCAATAACGTAATGGTAAAAAAAAGCATTACAAAAAACTATAACAGCAAAAAGGAAGCATCATGGCGTCTTGTCGACTGCCGGTTATCTAAAAAAATTACGAACTACGAGTATACGAATATAAATATGGTGTATGAAAGTTAGTACACTTCAAGTAAAAAATAAAATGGGTACAAATACAAAATATCACATTAATTACGTGTTGAGCTTAATTTAAATTGAAAATCATTCAATCACCCCAAAATCCAGCGTCGTCAAGTTTTAAATTAAGCTGAACAAATAAGACAAAGGTTACGAAAATCACACGCCTAGTTTTCTCATGTTTAGTGGTTGCAGCAAAGTTAGGGAGTTTACGGAAAATGTTGTTAATACGTCACTTTTCTAGGGGGGGAATATATCAATTTGAAATAACTACCACAACCTTAATTCCGTTTTTTTTGAGTACGCTAAATGGTTATGTGACGCAAAACTCACTTTGCGTTGCAAGTCGCAAACAAATATAACCCAACTTTGCCATTTTCCCACTGGTTATTGATTTTACGAGAATCAACAGTATGGCACGAACGTGCATCACAATGCGGTCAAAACACAAAAGTCCAGCAACCAAGTTGGGATAAATTTAAAACAAATGAAATAAACACCACGACACACATAAAAATTGAGTTAACTCGAAATGACATCCCGCCAGCTGCTATGCAACATAGATTATATAAGCATACTTTTCGTGGTCTGTTGAAATAAGACGCTTTAAAATCAATTTTAAGCTGTGATAAATGGCAGTGGCGGGATTTTGGTCTATTGTTATTGTATTCATTTATTTATTTAAAGCGAAAAAAATTGTTTGTGTGTCGTCATCGCTGAAAGTCGTTTACAGGTTACACTGCCACAGTATCGTAGGCTGTGAGTCCCCGCCCGTGGACTGCTTGCTGGGGGATTGGGGTGGTTGCTTCGGGTCTGTGAATGTAACAATTGTATTACATAGAGGTAACAACATTTTAACGCGGTAACATTAAAAAAAGTACACCCATATGTACCTTAGCCAAATAAGAGATGGAAATAACTTTAACAAAGTCTTACATCGAACACAACCGGTACCGGTACAAAGAGTCGGGCACTATGATAGGTTTGACTTGCTATGGAATTCAAAATGGCCGCGGACTAAAAACGCGTTCACTTCTGGCCCATTAGTGTTTGACATAAGATTTGTTTATATTTATCCAAGTCTAAATTGGCTAAAATATAGATCTTCATTTATTGCCGAATGTAACTGTTGTATATACTATAACAGTCGTGTATAATAGATTTTGTATTAAATTATGTAGGTACATGATTCTACCATAATGTAGGGTTTATTTAGAATTATATTATTTAGCAATTTACTAAAATAAATTGCAAAGCTTAAATAATAGTACATTTAGATTTATCGACGCATGGTATGGTGAGGTCTGGACAACATAGCTATTAAATAATTTCAATATGAAAGCACGTTTTTTATTTATGGATGTTGAAATTAAAATAATGAAAACGCTTACTGGAAAGATTACATGGGTACATTTATTACAAAATAAGGGAAAATAGCAGAATCGAGTAGTAGGTTATAATATAAGGTTAGCAAAAGAACGATTCTGGTGCACAAGATATACAGAGTGGTTAGCCACAAAATTATAACGACAATAAAACATTTCAGGCAAAAACAATGAACATTCAGCAGATAATTATTTGCTTTTCACATACATTGACTTACTGTTTCCTGTGGACGATGGATGCAGAACATAACACATGCTTTATTACCTGCGTACGCTATTATGAATACATTGTATACATTAAATATTAATGTAAATATCATTTATAAAGTACAAATAGATAAATAACTATATGCGGCTCACACACACAAAGGAATATTCTGTTGTATTACTAAAGTTTTATCCAAATAAAACAAATGTGTTTAAGTGTATTGCATTATTAAAAAATACAAACAAGTGCAGTGCTGTTATGTTAATTATCGATATCAAATATCGAGTTATTGATGCATATAATGCATTAAACTTTGCTTACTTGAAATCTGATTTCAATCAGTTATTTTTTTATAGCTGATTTGATTAATCTTTTGTCATTAGACCTAAATAAAAATTTTATCTACTAACCATAACGCTAGCCTAAAATATTTTCATTGAAGTATTAATTTAAATAGACTACTATAGGAACGGGATTTTACTAATACGCTAAAAATAAATTATGGTAAATATGTTTCCATTAATACTATACATCTGTGTATAAATGGAATTGTGAATAAAGTGATCACACTGTGTAAGTAATTTCTTTTTAAATTTATTGAGAGGTGATAAAAAATTGTGTATAAAACTGTTAGTTGTGTGTTCGTACGGTTAATGTATAGCGGACTGACCTGTCAATGAGTTTTCTCATTTCCTCGCTGTGCAAGCCGTCCTTGGTAGTGTGGGCCCTTACTGCAACAACACACAAGTCACGGCCCGATCTACACTAGAGACATCACCCGGAAACACCTGCCTTCTACCGATAATTCGCGTAACACCACACCCATACAGTTTCAACTCAAGTCCAGTGTATGACTTTAGGCGGGTGTTACGCGCATTCGTCTAAAACACTTACTATCGTTCTACGGTAACATTTTAGAGGAGGAAAATTGTTAACACAAACACGTCTAAGCAAATTTTTGTGTGAGATTTGATGGAAGAATTTGTATCGATTTACAATTATATCATTCGGCAAATTAAAAGCAACTCGTAAAACAAAGACCATAAATTAGTTTCTAAACACTACATAAGGTTTGGATGATTTTTTCTTCAGTTAACCAGACAATGTATTTATTTTGCCAAGAGATATAATAAACATTCAATAAATAAAGGAATAGTAGAAAAATTTTGAAAAAATAAAAGAGTTAAGCCAATTGCAAGAAATTCTAGAAGCTGGTAACATTTTCATTTGTTATTACTGTAACGTATTTTGCATGCTGTCAGTCACAATTATTATAAACAGGAACAATAAAAGGTACTAATTGAGTCAAAATAGTTTTACCGTCTTCTGTTCAGGCGACGCCCATGTGCGCATGGCATGGATCAATTTTTAATATTAACATCATAAAGATATATTAAAATATCACACTATTCACGAACGACTAAGATATATATATAATAAGAATAATTTTATAATAAAATTTATACTTTCAAAAGTGAAGATTTTAATGATCAATTTCTTTTAGAAATGTAAGTCGGACATATTGCTAAAAAGGGTAAAAATAGTATCACTTTAATTTTGTAAAAAAATAATTTAAATTTTAAAAAATATTTAATTGTGTAATATGACGGATGTTCTTTATATATATTTTATCTCATAAATAAAAACACCAAGATACAGTATTTTTTAATTTCAATATATACTATATTTTTAAGTCCTAAACTTCTGTAATTCACCTAAATTAGTCACCAGTTAGTCGCTAATTATGCCTCGTACTCCTTTATATCTGCTATAATTAACCTTAGCAAATGACATTCTTGATAAACGTTGCCATATAGTTAAAAATTGGTCACACACTAGGATTATTGCGTGATGACACATTTGATAGAATGATGCCATATAATAATCTAAACAAATAAATTTAAATTGTCACAAGGATGGTTGCGTGGTGACATAATTGAACGTGGCCATACGTTAAAGTTTCTTCCATACGGTCACGCACCAATATAGCTACGTGGCAAACATTAAAATGACGACATAGATAAATAAATTTAAATAGTCACGCAGATACCGGTATAGTTACGTGGTGACACATTCGATAAATGTTGCACTATATAAAAGTAAATAATTATATAACGCACCAGGGTAGTTGCGTGGTTGGTCGCACTCGGCTTCGGAGATCTCGTTCGAGTCCTTGCTCTCGTTGAAGGAGGAGGAGCAGTTGTTGTCGTTGTTGGCGTTGCGGGGTGGGGCGGGGAGGCTCGGGGGAGCTGCCGCACTTGCGGGTTCCTAATATGGTTTAATGGATATAACGTTAGTAAGGGTTCTAATACTAATTCCATTTATATATTTCTTGCAATGGTTCCAACTTATTAATAGATTCTCTTGTATGAAGATCATCATCATCAGCCTGTGATAGTCCACTGCTGGCCATAGGCTTCCCTAATACACCCTATCCATTAGGGGTTTTGGACCGTATCCCACTACGCTGGTCCAATGCGGGTTGGTGGGTGGACTGAGTTTTTACATGCCCATCCGACACATGGACCATCTTACTTTTTAGGCAATTGGGTGATCGGACCAAATTGCCTTAACCAACTAGCAGGATTCGAACCCATGACCTCCGGTTTCTAAAGGACACGCCCATACAACTAGGCTATGGAGGCAGTTCCAATCTTTGTAGTGCTAAATTTAAATGGCGCCGAAACGTATGGTGAAACAACATGTTGCGATTAACGTTTAGAGAGTTAACAATCACAACGGTTTTGGCGCCATGAGTTGCTTTTTTATAAAGATTCGTGATGTTATTTGGCTTACTTACGGATAGTTAGTGCTAAAATTCATGCTTTAAATGTACTACAAATATATGAAAACAGCTTTTCTTTATTTTATTTTACTAGCATCTACGACACAGCTTTTATCATACACATTTTTATTGTCATACTTATTAAACAACTATATGACCTGTTAACTGCATCGGCAGTCTTAGAAAATTTGCCAACGCTAAAAATATTACAATTATCGTTAGAGCTTACTTTTTCTGTACTGAAACTGTAACCTTAAGTGTTCTGTTATATTTATAGCTCACCAATGCTGGGTCGGGAGCCATAGTGGTCGGAGTAGGGGGTGCCGTAAGCGCCGGTGTATTGCTCGTCCTCGGGGGCGCAGCAGGCGGGCTCATCGTACTCGGGGCCGCAGGCGTACATCGGGCGGGAGTAGCGGGCGCGCTGGCATTGTAATACATGTTTCACTAACTTGTTGACTATAACTACACAACGATGACCTAACGCGATCTCGCGAAACAAGTTGTTATAAAACATGTTCAGCTAATTTGGACTCTACTCATATCGATACATTAGTGGATTTTATTATTAGACATATAATCAGATTACTTAAAATTAACAAATCTCTACAATAAGTTAGTCAATCAAACAAAAAGTCTAACCATTAATATTAATTATAAACCATTATCATTATTACTAACTATTTATATGTTAACTAAGTCTACAAAAAATAATAATTTTTGATTTTATTACACTCGATACCAAATACTTTTTATGATAATTCATATGATAATACCGTACATATAAGCTTAATAGTAACATAAAAGTTAAATCGATGTTAAAAAGTATATGATATCGAAATGAAAAAAGTTGGGCATGTACTTGGCTTTAATTGAATTGGAACGCTCTCCTCCTGGATCTATTCCTGGTGTAAATCATATATATACAATCATGCAAATGATCGGAAAAATCTGTAAAATTATCAGCGTAAGAGTCGGTAGATATTTCTGCAAGTTAGGAAAAAGTTATAATTTAAATATATTACGTATTGGTCCTCTTCAGCGCAGGTGGCGGGGTCATCGTATTCGGGGGCAGTGGAGTAGATGGCGCTCTGTCCTCCCTGGGAGTTTTTGCGGGCATAGCGGCTATTGGCACGAGGCTGAAAGAATAATAAAGAATATTTTACGCCAAACAATGTTATAATGAAACACATGTATGATATGTCATATATAGTAAATTCCTTATTAAAGGATGTGCCTACAATCTAATTCTATATAATATTCAAACTTTGTTATCTTTATATATGAGTTCACACTTGCTTATTAATTTTCAAATACGCTACCACCGGTTCGGAATAGGATACTTCAGACCTATGAAGAACCGGTCAAACCTCAGCGGGCTATTTATCTATAAACGGACATATTTTGTAATTTGAAAGGAAACCCGGAGCCAGCAGTCCATTACCATTTAAATTCAAAAATTAGTGTCCGACGAACTTTCGGTTTCGGTTTCGGTTTGGCCGAGTTTCGCCAAAAACTCAGTTTCGGCCCAGTTTGGTTTGGCCAAATTTCCAGAAACTTTGCCGAAACCAAACTGGTTTCAAGTTTTAATTTCATAGTAGCGAAAGTTAAATGTATCATTGCTACAATCGAGCCTGATCAGTCGATTTTAGTCAGACAAACATTCAGTTTGACAAAGAAATTTGATTCTTCTAGATAGATGAGGAGGGAACAAATAGTAGTGAGAACAAAATTATACTCCTTGGAAACCAAAAATAAATACAAATAATACTGGAGTAGAGCCTCAGATATTTGTTGCGGTAATAAAAAATCTTCTAGTCTTTATATTTTTGAATGTCATTTGTTTGCTATATGTGGCGAAATGTTCTCGAGAAAAGAAGAAACCCAAGTGTGACCTTTGTCATTAAAAAACCACTGTTATAAAAGTTAACAACGCAAAGATTTATTAATATATATTAAAGAATTACCATCTTATACCAACAACCTTTTCACTGGTAGGTCCCTGTTTGAAGACCGTCGGGGTACCACCGCGGTGCCTATTTCTGCTGCGAAGCAGTAGTGAAAACAATACTGTGGTTCCGGTTTGACGGGCAACTGCCAGCGTATTTATTTATACAGACTTACACCCATGTCTCAAGGTGGGCGCGTTGCACCACTGGTATTGTATGTCTATGGGCGTCGTGATCACTTCCCATCAGGTGGCCCGACTGCTCGTCTGCGTATGCCATAAAAAATCCAAGAAACGAGCATTTAATAGAGGTACTCAACGCATATTGACAAATTTTGAATATGAGAAAAGTCTCGCAAGATGGGTGCGAGAATCAGAAACAAAATCGACTTCGAAGATATCTTCGACCAGTTTAAGAATATTCTTAAAAACTTTAAATCTAGTTTTGGCAGTGGACAAAGCGGGTTTATCCCGAAGGATCTTCATGCGTGGCCGTGGTATATGGCCTGCGGTATGGCCTCTTATTTTGGGACTCAAGTGATATTGTTGTTTTTTACCTGGGCATGGAACCATCATTACAAATTATGCAGCTTTAATACGAGGGTTGGAAATGCCTCACATGATAAAAGAGGCAAACTTTGAACGGGGAGCTGTTTCATCTTGACAACGTACCGGCCATAGGTTGCATTAAATGGCCACCGCTCAGATGTTGGCGTACAATTGGTTTAGCATCCCTATTCACCAGATCTGGCGCCTAGTATTTTTATCTTTCTCCAAATTGATACAATACTAAGGAAACATGTGTTAAAACTATATATAACAAGTAAACGATGCCGTGTGACCTTTGCAGGACCAAGACATCCATTCTTTAAAGGAATTGAAAGCATTGGAAACTTGGAACGCTGGACTTAGTTTGTCGGTGGAGTCGGAGATTATGTAGAAAAATAATTAAGCTATCATAGTCATTATATTCCATTTCATTTTACTTTTTGATCCCCCTCAGACTAAAATACAAACCAAGTATTAATTAGTAAGATTCCAAAATACCAATACTAAGTCTTTAATGCAACATGTCACAATTATTAATTTATTTATTAATAACTCATATTACTATAAGAATTTATTTGAAAAAAATATATTTTAATATTTTGTTACATAAAAATATTACTAAGCAACTGAAATAAACGATTACCACACGTTTAATATACTGTCTCCATACCATGACTAAAATAAAGCAAAATAATAGACATAAAAACTCCATGTTTTAGTATTTTAAGAATTTTATACTTGATCACGTGAGTTTCGGTTTCGGTTTCGTTTCGGCTCGAACTGAAGCCACAACCAACTTTTCAGTTTCGTTTCGGTTTCGCCGGAAAAACAGTTTCGTCGGACTCTAATAAAATTAATTTTATTATAAACTTGTCGCTTTTATAAATAATCACATGGAAACTTCCTTCGTAGTCAAAATGATTTGCAATAATTGCTTTGAAGTTCCCAAGTATTATTCAATGATTCTCACCATGCTCTGGGATCCGGCGCGAGAGTGAGCTGGGTGGTGGGGGTGGGGGTGGGCGAGGGTTCCGGCGTGAGACGGGTGGTGGTGGGGGAAAGCCAGGGCCTTGCTGGGGTCCATCTCTTCACGGAAGCCTAGCAGGTGGAATGTCGCGTAGGGGCAGATCTCGTCTTCCATACCTGAAACACGATTATAACTTATGAATTATCTTTATTTTTAAAGTAATGATTTTTGTATCTAATTTAATTGATCGTTAATTAAATAATCAATTGTACAAACATAGTGGTAGACGATATAGTCGCTATTTTACTTTTATTATCTGGAGTACTTGTCAAACGTCATCATGATGACTATTGATGTTAATAATGTATGTTCATGCCATTTAAGTGATAATTTACTAGAAGAAGAACTTAGCGCTGTTTCAGTTTGTTGTATTATAAAATAATAAATGTTTAATGACTATTCTGAATTTTAAAATCCTGTAGATTTTATATAAACGTAGGATAGTTTTAAAAATTCTAAAATTCGGAAATCATTCAATGCAACATGCGTCACAACCGTCCTAAGAAATTTTATCTTTATTATATTTTACTAGCGAATCTAAACATATATAGCCAGACAATTTTTTTATTTTTATTGCTTTAAGCCTGGTTTAAATGTATATAGTACAGATTCCATATATATATTATGTATATATATATAACTCACACAACACTTCAATAACTGAAAGCTTAATAACTAATTAAAATGTAGTTACAATTTTATTATTTAAGTATACAATAATATCTCGATCAAATACAATAAAAGCTTGGCATGCGTAGTGCCGAAGCGAATTTATAAAACATTTTCGTTATTATAACATTTAAACGTGCAATAATATTGAAAGAATACATAAGAGTAGCCCTTATGTACACTTTATATTAAACTGTACTATATATAATCTGTCTACATAACTTACCACACTGATGTTAGTAGCACACCACTCAGTTAGTAGGCGTCTGTTAAATTTACACATGAGAATTTGTAAAGTGATTGTAGCCATATTAGTTAAATGTGAAGTTAGTAACATTTTCTTCGTAAGTGCAATATATTAAAGGCAATCACTGTAAAAATTCCCTTTACTTAACTAAGACGCGTGACACAAAGATGAGTTACAGCTTTAAGATTTGTATTACCAACGTAATCCCACCAACCAAAAACCGAAAACCCCCTAATGGCTAATGACCCTAAAGGCGTGCATTTGAGGAGGCCTATGTCCAGCAGTGAATTCAGGAACACAGGCTGATAATAATGATGATTACCAACGTAACATTTGTTTAACCGATATCATTATAGCCTAATTGTTATTTTTTGGTCATCTTGCTTGATATCTTTTCAGTAACATAACATGTTTGTCGCATATTTCTGAATGGTTTCAATGCAAACATGTCGGTAATTTTATTTTATCCTTATCGTTGTTTAAAATAAATGGTAGTGTATAAATAGTATAAAAATGAGTGAAATTAAAAAATGCGTTATTATAAAAATAGTAGTTTGAATAGGCAGTATATAATAAACTTCGTTAGTTTAAAATGTTGGTAGTTTGAAAGTAGCATGGTTAAAAAAATTTAGATGCCTGTAAAATCGGTATAAAAGTAATACGTGACAACGTCTTTTAGTCGGTAGAATGATTGTAACGTACATATTCACTCGTATAGTAGGGAGAAGGATCAACTCTCTTTCTTTTCTCTCTGTCTCTTTTTCAGATAAGCAGGCCAATTGCGCTCTAGTAGGAGAGACGCGTGCCTCTCACTTTCTCTTATGGTTGCTTATGAAGAGCGTTACGTGAGCGGCGCTGTGACACAGTTTTCAAAAGCTATGCTTCCCTATCTTGAACCAAGATAGGGAGGCACTTATAAGACGTAGTCACGTTAAAATTACAGTAGTTTAATTTGGCGGCACTGCGAAAATGTGGGTGGTGGTGAACGAAACCATCAGCGGTAACTCATCTGTGTACAGCGTCGGCGTGTACCTGTCGAAATGGTGTCGCCAGATCCGGCGCGGCGGAGGCGCGGCCTGCGCACTCGCTCGTAGTGATGACGGCGAGGGTCCCACGTGGAGTGCGCACCCACTGACACCACACTACTTGGTTACGCATGCGCTACGTACAACCGTTATGCAATCTCATCGTATTCTCTATCAAATATATATTTCACTTTTAATATATTTCAAAGGTAAATTATAATGATGTATGATAATAATTTGTGTGTATTTATGGGCCGAAGTACGTGAGATTGCACTGCGGTTTAAGCTAGTTCCGTAACCTACCCTTAAACAATAAGCCTATTTACTAGGAACTACCTACCTGGTTATATTAGACATCACGTAAGGATCATTAAATAAAAGATTTTTTCTGAAGCAAATAAACAAACTAAATTTACCCGTAAACATATATCACGCATAGCCAAAAATAATCAAAGTTTTTAGTCTACTTTCTTAAAAAATTATACTGTATAACAGGATTAAAATAATAATACTACAAATATACGTTAATTGGTCCATATGTAAAAGTAAAAAAACTTTTAAAATATAAGTATTTTTGACTACGGTGTTGTTAACAAGCTATTTGCTTTTAAAAACAAATAAGAAATTAAATTGCTTCCACCATACATCCATACGGAACTGTAGCCTAACATAAAAAAACATAACGGGACAAGAAAAGCTTGTTGAAAAGAAAAGAATATTCAAACTTATAGTTTGGTGAGTAAGCGGAAAAACAAACTTAAATGAATCTGATAATATTCAACTAAATTTTAATTTGCATAAAACAACAAATTATCGGAGTAAAGAAATAATAATAATCGAAATTAAAGTAAGACAAATTTTATACTCGGAATAAGAACGTGTAACGGCTGTAAGACGTACAATACCTTTGCCCTCGACTGGATGACAATTAAAATGGTATAATACTCACTGATGACAGCTTGGCGCTTAACTCGGTCGCATGTATTGTAGTTGGAGCCGGGTACGGGGGGCAGTTTCCTATTGGGTGGTGCGATGTAGCCCAGTTCGTCACGGAGACCACCGCGCTTGTCCAAAGTGCCGGCACCGCCTCCGAGCGCGGCTTGGGACGCGTTGTATACAGCATCATCTAAATGGATCGTGTCAAGTGAATGCTGTTAAATTGTCAATGCATATTTTAAAATTTATTGTTATTGCCGCTCGCCATCTTACATCTTTCTACTCGGTAATACTTTTTCATATTCGTACGTTTCCCTTCAAATAGAAACAAAGTACTATTTACGCTCGACTACTCTATGGCAGGAATCATAGGCAAGTAGCCAAATCAGTTAAAATTATAAATTTAAGGCATTTCGAATTTTTGTCTCCATTTAGGAAAATTAGCTACATTAATATTTATATGGCTTTACATTAATGCTCTTAAATACTTAATTATTTCTTTTATTTACGCGATTATACATATCAAATCCACTTATTTACGGATTTTTCGCGTTACTTAAATATATTTATTCCCGACGTTTCGGATTCTTTTCAGCATCCATGATCACATTGGTGAAGAAGAAGAAGAAGAAATAAGTGGATTTGATATGCTCTTAAATACTCTTAAGCAATGAGATAAATCACATAAAATTTGCTGTCACGCCCTAAAATAAAATTAAAAATGATTTAAATACTTAAGAAGAAATAATTAGTATAAATACAGTACATCATTACAAAAGTTGATAGCAGCATAGCTAAACAATTTATGGCCAAAATTAAATTGATCTCGATTAGCTTAGCTAGATTAAAGGTTACATGTAACTAGAAAGCCTCGAAATTCTAAGCGACATTAAAATATAATTATTTCTTTTGTGTACGCGAATACTATACATTATTAAATAAAATTACTTTACGGATTTTATCGTGTCGTGTACGGTATACCCCGTGACCACGGCTGCTGTAAAGTGTTCGAAACGTCGGGAATTTAAAATGTAAAATAAACGCGATAAAATCCGAAAAGTATTTTTTTATAATGACGTTAAAATAGATAATTAAATTAATATAACACTAAGGTGTTACGACGGAATTTTAGCTACGACAACGTTAATAAATTATGATCACTACAATTATTTCACAATAAACGATGGATACATATACGCAAAACAAACGAATCATGGTTACGTATTAAAATGATTATTTACATGCGAATAACATTTCGAACGATGACCTTGGCTGAAAAATGGTTAAATGGTTAAAATAAAAAAAATAAAGCGGTGTCCATGCCACCATACATACAGTACACGTCCTTCTGACCTCGCAGCCGGTGGGGCGTGTTCCTCCTGGCCAGCGTGAGACAGATGACGACAACGCCGACTATAAATACGACGATCGTGGCCAGAATCGGCACCAGTACTTCGGGCTCTAACCAGGCCTTCACCCAGGGCGGGAGCTCCTTCTCCACGTTGCCAGGCAACGGGGCGATGGTGCCTAAAAAACTCTTTTTTAGTACCTTTGTGGTGGTGATCCCTCGCGCCTCGGACGACGCACACGACCACGATGGCAATAATGATGACCAAGATGGCCGCCACCACGGGCACGATTAGATTGAGGTGCGACAGGATTATCTTGATCGTCTGTTCGGTGGTTAGGTTGCCGTCGTGCAAGTCGCGGGCGGGCGCTATCGTACCTGAAATGCGAGCTCCGTTAGACTATCGTGTACTTGGATATATGTTTGAGTTGCAAGGATAATGGGCGCCGCATTTCAGGTACTTTGGTATGTATCGAGGGACGGTGGGCCGGCATTGATTTTCATTAATTTATTCTTTTATTTACGCAACATCATTGAACGAAATTATTAAATTTTTATTGCTTTTTATGCAATAATTGTTGTTTAATACTTATGAAAAACGTTTTAACCTACTTGCAATTTTTTAACGTTTTATAACTGTCAAAAGAAACTATTTTAGACGAGAGTGTGATACATATTTTGCATAAAAATATGGAACGCGAGTTTGGCCTCTGACACAACTTAGCAATTTACCTTCGATATGTAGAGAAATTTTTCGCATTGAATAAGACAAATAAGAACTACTTAATAAAAGTAATCAATTTTAATTTTAATATTTTTGGGAGGAGTAAGACAGAGAGAAATAGTAAAAATTATACCGCTCATAATGTTTTTTTTAATTATAAAGCGATGTAACATAATAACGCAATGCGTTTAGCGTTCTTATTTACGGATTGTCACTAAGGTGCCGACCACCGAGCGACCATTCACTAATATCAAACTGACAACGCTACTTCAATGCTATGGATTACAGCATATATCTCTCCCATGTTTTATTTGGCATAGAATACAGAAGTTATTAGGATAACTTACCGCCAGTCATGGTGAGGGTAGCGAATTCGTATTCGGCAACATTGAATCCGGCGTTGTTGTGTGCGGTGATTCTCAAGACGTACCAGGTAGCGGGTTCCAAGTCTGTTCCAAAGAAATTATGAATGTATAGCGCATTATATAACATTACGAATAGACCGTCCACGGTCTGCTATATATTTTTAGGTTTCGAAATGGATTTTCCTGAAGAAAAAGGATGTCACTCAAGGATAATATAGCTTTAGTAAAGAATATTTTAAATCGCTCGGTTTTTTTTATAATATTGGCATAGAATAATTCGTCTATGGTATTATGATAATTAATACGTACCCAATACAACGAAGTTGCCACCAGGTTTCACGGCGTTAGAGATTTGGTTCCATTCGGCAGCACCCCTGTTTGTTTAAGCGGTATTTATTATTATTAAAATAAAAGAATTTGGTCACAATTCATTTTCTTCTATATATATAAAAGTGATTCCACCTATGTATTGACTCATCACGATACCATGGAAATAAGGCGAGCGACTTGAAAATTGGTAGGAATATTCCTTTCGCCGAGTAGAGGTCAGCTAAGAATTTCAGCGGATTTACACAGAATTCCACTCACAATGGGTAATATTAAAAGCATGGCTTTCATAAGAAGTAACGAGGTCTTATGTCCAACTAAATGCCAAAGGGCCTTACTAATCCGGCTCTTATTAGTTTAAGTAGATGGTAAATAAAAACTGTATCCGTTTTTAAATCTGTTATAGGTACCAAACATAATTTTAAATGTATGTGAAAACTACTGAACTACAGTGAGACATTTAATCAACATCCAAGTCAAATAGAATCTGATCAATGTGGTCCTTTTAATCAAATATTGCGGTGATTTGGTATTGATTAAGATTATTGGTCCTTTAGATCCTCCAATTACAAGTGTTATGATAAACTGCAATAAGTTTTGGAACTGACTTCTTCTTGTTTTCAACGACGAAATGACTCATCGGGCAGCCACCGTCCAGCCATTGTTTCAGATGCAGGGTCACAGAGGAGCTGCCCACTTCGATGAAGTCAGCGGCGCGGGGCACTGGCGGTTTGGAGCCTCGGGTGCGTGCGATCACTACGTCCGATGCCTCTCCCGTACCAATACTATACAGAATATAAGATTATTAATTAATTTACTGCCTCCGTAGCCTAGTGGTATGGGCGTGTGCTTTAGAAACCGGAGGTCGTGGGCTCGAATCCTGCGGGGACGCAACAAATTTTCATTGTTATTTCCTACTTGGTTAGGGCAATTTGAGCAGATCTCCCAATTGTCCAAAAAGTAAGATGGTCCATGCGTCGGATGGGCATGTAAAAGTCCACCCACAACCCCATTGGACCAGCATGCGGTCCAAAAATCTCCAATACCAACAGTGGACTATCACAGGCTGATGATGATGATACAGAATTCATTTATTTGTTAAATAAATATTATTTTATCTGCGTTCATATAAAAGCAAAAACTTATGATTTTGATGACGATGATGACATCTTTTAGCATTCGATAATTTTTTTATAATGAGTTTTTTAATAAGGAGATATCACGAGCAAAACTGAAAAGGTGTCTAGGTTACTTGTTTGTTTTATTTTAGACAAACTATTGGTAAATGATATACAATAAGAACATTTGAACATTACCCGTTGTAAGCCGTTACGTAAAGTTGATATCTGGATCCGCAGAAGAGGTTCTCCAAAGTGTAGGTATCAGTGTTACTAGGAATCTGTTGGGAGCAACATTTATCTTTTTAATTTCTTTATTGCTTATTTTTTAACGATTTTATTCACCTCACGAAAGATTTATTCATGCTATAATAAATAAAGCCAAAAGTCGACTACGGTTTCTCATGAAACAAAACGAGCGTTGTGAATTTGACTTCAGTAAAAACGATTAAGCGCTATATAATATACCAAAAAGCTCTAATCTATGTGAATTCTTAAATATTTAACAGACACCACAGACACATACAAAAGGTCAGGCAATTATTGCTTATAAACTTATCGGATTAACCACACAGAGTGAATCATTGTTTCCTATATAGGCTGTAAAGATGAAGTCCTTAATTTGATTGCATAGACAATTTGTTTTAAATTTATAGTTTTTGTTTTAAGCGTATGTATTGTAATAAATGTAGAAAAATAAGTTGTTATATATTCATTTTACCTGCACGGTCTCCCAGTCGCCGAACTCTTGCTTGTAATGGATGGTGTAACCGGCTGCGGGGGATTGTTCAGCTTCGAGGGAAGGCTTCAGTCTCAGGGTCAAGGAAGACACGGAAGATGATGCGATGCTCAGTTGAGGTGGGAATGGTGGGGCTGTGAACACAAATTTTAGTTACACGTTTGAAATATAAAGAAAAAATATTCGGTACGTATAAAACTGGGCCAATTTATGTGCAAATATTCGTTTCACCTTTTTTGAAGGAGAAAAATAAAAAAGGTAAACATTTTAAAGGTAAACGAAATTTTTGTACAATCATATTCATTCTATTGGCAGTATTTTGGCAGACTTGTGGAAATAAGGAATTATTAAAAATCTAAATTGTAGAATCAAAGTGATAAAAGTGTAAAAAGGCAAAAGGTTATTGATTATTGATACCATTAGTACTACTAAAACCTAAATAGTGAACCAATAACGAAAACTTGAAATAGTCACTTTAGGCATTTCGAAATTTAGCAGTATTCAGAGCAGTTAAGTAACTTACCGAGTACGGAGAGAGTATGGGTGACGGTGTCAGTTCCGAACTGGTTGTCCACGTGGCACGAGTACTCGCCGGCGTCCTCGCGGGCCACTCCGGCGATTTGCAGAGAACCTTCGGGTAATTGGCGAACGCGTTCGGAAGCTTCCAGTGGGTGGCCTTTCACCTGTTAGTGAGAGATATAAAATCAGATTCGCAACTTTTAGGAACTGCCTCCGTAGCCGAGTAGTAAGGGCGTTGCTTTAGAAACAGGAGGTCGTGGGTTTGAATCCTGCAGGGACGCAACAAATGTTCTTTGTTGTTTCTTAGTTGGTTTGGGCAATGCGGGCCGATCACCTGTTTGTCCAAAAAGTCGGTCCACCCACCAACCCCGCATTGGACCAGCGTGGTGGGATACGCTCAAAAAAGACCATAATGGAGAAGGCGTGCATAAGGGGAGGCCTATGTCCAGCAGTGGACTAACACAGGCTGATGATGATAACTTTTAAAGACAAAGTTATGTTGTAAATCCAAAATATTATTATAATTAGTATAGATTTAAGAACGATTGTTACGTACGTACGGGATAAGGGTATGAACTATTTTGACCCACTACATCTATCGAAGTGCACATTCACACTTAATATTTTAATTTTAGACCCTTATTATATTACACATTTTACCACCATCTAATCCAGATTATTTATTTTAAAATTTATTACGTACATAACGCTTTTCGACTCAACTGTGAAGATGTACCTTGAGCACTCAAAATACTTAATCTTACCTTCCAAATAATGTTGGGAGAGGGAACACCGACAGCGAGGCAGGGCAGTTTGACATCTTCCTTGTAAGTGGCGGTAAAGATTCGTCGAAAGAGGCGATCTTGGCGGGAACTGGATGTAAATAAAACAAAACATTAAATAGTTTAAAAGATTAAAACAGTTTAAAGATAATGCAGATTTAATCTGACTTTCAGATCATTTAGGAGGTAAAAAAAGTTACACTTATTGCCAAATAAAAGATTAATATAACTAGTAAAGTTCTATTATACTATATTCCTGACACTAAGGTGCGACTTAAGGTAGTGAAGAAATTTTATCCGTCTAGATTAGAATATTAAAGAATCAACAGGTTTTAATATATATTATTATAAAGTTGATATTTATTTACCTTTGTCGTTAGGGCTGCAAGAGGCAGTGGCTGAAGGCTGTCCTTCTCCGATGATGGTGGAAGCGGTCACCCAGAAATCGTAGCGGCCTGGTTTCAGTTCGGTGGCGGAGTAGCTCGTCTGGGATGCGGGTACCTGTTATGGAAATAGTACTTTACTATAACTGAATACACATTACCCTTGATGTTAATAGCTTAACTTCAGTATTTAAGCAAAAAGCACATTATCAAATCTTTAGTAAGTCAGGTCTGTTTTAGTTTAAATATAATGGATTTTTAGATGCCGAAGATTTTCTTTACATATTTATACTTATGTCCTAATGTGCATTCTCGAACCTATATATCTTAGTTAGAAACTCAATCTATCAAATCAAACTAAAATCTAAAATAAATAAATCTTAAATAAAGATAAAATAATCAAAAAATCGATTCACAAAATTAAATAGTAGCTCATAAGGTCTTATCTCTAAACTTCAAATTAACTACCAATCAGTACGTTTCATTGACCATCGAAAAAGTTGTCAGTCTTATGTTGTAAAACTTTCATGTTATAGTTTAGTCACCTTATTGGGATGAGGTTCTGTGTTCTGCGCTTGCGTGTAGACGTTGTAGTGTGTGACCACGCCGTTGGGCTGCGCCGGGGGCCTCCAGGACACGAGGATCGAGTCGGGTCCCATGACGAGGGCCTTCACCGCGCGGGGGGCTTCGGGAACTATGTAATGCAAAATAAAATATGAAATTAGGCAAACATGTCACCTGTATCCAATTAAGCAATACTTTGTATGGTAGCTGGAATATGTTGAATTATATTAAAATGACTTTCCGTAGTATAACATGTTGAGTATTCTTTAGTTAGAATCAATTATGCACATAAAAATATATTGAAAACAATTGAACTAAGCCAATGTGGTATGATTCTGAGCACTTCAGGAACAAGTGCCTTGCGACGACTATGGAAGATCCGGTAATGGCGATAACAAATTAAGAATTTTGCTTTTAAGGAGCTACAAACGCAGTATTTGAATTTGTGCTGTCTATAATTTTTTTTGGTATTTGTCCTTTTATAAATTGTCATATTTTAAGTCTTACCATCCTGTTCGGTCTGGCAATGGATGGGGGCAGATCGTACGCCGTCTCCGCCGTTGGTGGTAGCCAGTACTTCCATAGAGTAGTTGGTGAACTTCTTCAGTCCGTGGAGAATTGTTTCGCTGCTCGCCGTGATCTTCGTGTCCTTGGATTTCTCGTCTAAAAAGCAAGTATAGGTATTCAAGTCACATTATTTATGAAATTAGATCCAGTCTTTTTGTTATAAGAACTGTTTAAAAAAATATACTATTACATTTTATTCTTTCCTTTCATTTTATTCTTTTCATACTAATACTGTTTTAATTATTTGGAAAATCGATGTCATTATATACCGAACTTGTCTTTTTTTGTAGTACTTTACAGTAAGTAAATAAGTTTTTGGTCCCAATTGTGATCGCCAGCATGCAAAATAGAAATAGTGAGACAGTCACTCATACCTATCTTTGCCTTAACAATTAAAAGTATAAAATAAAAGAAAATCAAATACCTCATAGCACAATGAAAACAAAAAGTTGCAAAATTACCATACTAGATGTCACTAAGCTACGAAATAACGTGTTTATATTTAGGCTAAATTAGAGAACTAATTGATGTGAACAAAGTCTCAAGTCAAACACTAATGGCGTTAGAAACGCACACGTTCGTATTGTAAAATTGCGGCCATGTTCAATGTTGACCAATAAGAGTTATTTGGCGCCAAATGAGTTTGACGTTAAAAGTTGTTAACTCACATTCTATCTCTAAACTGGCTAAACTTTACGTTAGGACGTAATTAAAGTTGTAAACTTACCATACCAGGTGTCGCTGGGTCCATAGATAACCTTGTATCCCTTAATGAGTCCGTTGGCAGCGGCTAGTGGTGGTGACACCCATGATACGCGGATGGTTTGCGCGGTCAAAGTGGTGCAGAGGACATCCTGTGGTGGGGCAGAGGGGGCACCTTCGGCGGTATAAGCGCGGACTTCGCCGGACACGGGGCCGGAGCCCATCTTGTTGAACACTTGCACGACAATCGCGTATTGAGTGTAGGTTCTGCGATAAACGAGCAATAAATTTAATTATTAATTTAAGTAAAACTTTAAACACGCAGTATAAAGGAGAATTAGGTTGAACATTCGGAAAGTAAGTCGGTGCATGCGTGCCAAGGGCGGTACTAAAAGTGTGGTTGGGCGAAGCGAAAGGACGTTGTAAAGGAGGTATAGAAAGGGGAGTTACGTTTCGTGTATTAATGTGGGAACATCAGATAGTAGTACGCGCGTATTTTGTCAGTTCAGGCATATTGTCTGTATTACAAATATATCAAGCGTAAATATAAATAAAGATATAGATCAAGCCTTAAGAAGTTTTACTTCTTGGGTGTCAACTTGGTATTTTTAAATTATGATAAACACCTACTTGTGACATTATAGTTTTGGTTTTATTTAATATTATGTAACAAACTATAATAATTTTGCTACACTAAGTAATTCCGTTAGTTATTCATCTAAAAAACATTAAATGTAAAAAGCGTACAAAGGGCACTTTCCCCTAATGTATTTAAGCGAAAAGCATTGGTTAGTCAAATATCGATGTGATCTATAATACTCAGTTATTTTGTACATCATGTTCTTTACGGGTAATATAAAAAACCGTGTACAGTATTAAACTTACTTCAGGTTCAAAATGTCCAGATGATGTTCCTTGCCAGATTCCTTAGAGATATCGACGGTTTCAAACACGAAAGATTTGTTGCTGGAAGCCAGTTTGTAGCCAACGTAGTATCTGAAAGCAAATGTAATTCTTAATAGTCTTTCTCAACTTATAAAGGAAATGACTAAGAAGAAAATAGGACTGTAAAAAGAGTACATAGACTAGTAATAAAACAAGACGGTAACAATAATTTATTATTGCAATATCAAAATATTGCTTATAATTCAGTAATTTAAATAGCAGTGGTAACCCCCAAACTAGAGTTAATATAAATATTGTAAAACACAGCAGCAGAACTATGCACCATACTATCCACCAAATTGGACTTACAAAACAATAATTATTTTAATCGTAGGTTATAACAGTATAAACTAAAATAGAAACGACTAATATAACAGTTTTGTAGCATTATTATGATAATTGTTACAAGAATTAATGCATATTAACTATTGTAAAAAGAATACATACAAAAAAGTAGTTTCTTCGATAAAAAAAGATTCTACTTGTTTTATAGGTACACCTTTTGTATTATTAATGAGTTTTAACTCGAATAGAACTCTTGTGGAAACTGGTCCAATATATGTAGATTGTTTTAACGTGTCGGTTACGTAACGGTCGTAACTTTAACTTTTTTATGCTTGAAAAACGTTCAACGCTTTTACTTTAATCTTTGCTTATTACCCTTGGAGTTCGCCATTCCAGTCCTGGGGCTGTGGTGGTTTCCAGGTGACTCGCAGGGTGTGCTTGTCCACAGCGTCGACTTTCACGTCCTGGGGCATTCCAGTGGGTGCTTCCTCAGCGGTGATGATGGTCACCGTCTCCGATGGCTCAGAAGTGCCTAACTCGTTCTCGGCAACGATCCTGATGTGGTAAGCGGTGGCTGGTCGAAGGCTGAATACACCGGCTTCGGTAGCGTCACCAGGTACTAGTACTCTGTAAAAAAGACGGGATAATTTTATTTATAATGGTATATGTGTAATAAAGTTATATATGTATTAATTTAAAAGACACTTTAGCCAAAGAAAAGACCGAACTAAAGCTTTAGGAACTAAGTGACCTCATACGAATAGTGTATCATTAATTATTTGTTAACATAACTTAGATGTCAAGCGTCAATTCGCTGGGCGTAGTATTCAGTGATCCTGATTGTTACGGACAGGAAAAAATATTGCGTGATAAATGTAGTATTTTTCTCATTCTGGGTTTTTATATATATATCGGCGCAATTACTTAGTAGTTGTCTAATTAATAATTAAGAACGTCTAAAATGATGCACCTAATCATTAATGTTGTTGTGATTTTGAAATAAAATAAGGAGTTGCCTACTTTGTTTAATAAAAAGTGCAAACGCAAACTAGTATAAATAGAGGCGACGAACCGAGTTATGATTCATTATTGCTCGGACCGTCGTACTGTGCGGAGCTCGAAGTATTTTTAAAATAAACTAAGTTTAACACTATTTTGAGTTTTCATCGTCACTATGGACAAACAACCTCAAGTGGATAATCAGTACGAAGAAGAATGTGACGTCAGCGTTGCTGACGTCACCATTTTTAAAAACACTGATGCTCGGGATTCTTCGATATCAGAAGTGGGATTCGAAGGGATCCAGGGAACTTTTTCATCGACACCTGCTGCACCACAACCCCAACTACCAGCACTAGTGCAGCCAGCACGTAAAGCAATTGAAACATACAATCTCAGTGATTTTGACGTGCGTATGAAAGCTGGAGGTCTATTAAAAGGAAGAGCAAAGATGTGGGTAGATGACTGGATGGTTACTACATCCTCATGGGAGGAACTCCGTAACAATCTCATTACTACGTTTGAACCCGAGAACAGATACTCACGGGATATTATACGATTCAGAGAACATACCTACGACCCATCGAAGGATATCTCTGAATTTCTGTCACGAGCATGGGTTTTATGGAAAAGAGTTACGAAAGATAAGCTGGGTAATGAAGATGCAGTGGAAGCAGTGATTGGAAGTATAAATGATGAACGTTTACGCATGGAACTACTTAATGCGAGGGCTACTACAGTACCAGAATTAATTTCGGTTGCATCTTCAATCCGAACAAAACGACCTCATCCAGAATCAAGTTCTGTAGTACCAAATAAATGTTCAAGATTTTCAGGATCAACTACACCCTCATTGTTATGCCGTATATGCAAAAGGAACAATCATACATCTAATGATTGCCGCTATAAACCTCGAACTTCGGATACCCAACTACAAGAGTAAATACTGGTGGATATCGACGAACAGACGGTGGACATAGATGCTCTCACTAATTTAGCTCAGCAGAAGATGACCCAAACTGCAGAACAAGACAGGCAACGGTTTAATTTACGAAAAGCGAAAATACACCTATTCCAAAGAGGAGAATATGTGCTCATAAAGAACAATCCTCGCAACCAAACTTCCTTGGATCTCAAATATAGTGAGCCATATGAGATTTCCAGGGTGCTGGACAATGACCGGTACCTCGTTAAGCGAGTTGTCGGTAGAGGACGACCACGAAAAGTGGCTCATGACCAACTTCGTCGTGCACCACAACCTGGCAATCCGGTGACCGTATCGGCGGAAATCGAACAATCTCCACCATCTGAGATGGTCAGAAAACCTTTCCCGAGTACATCACACACTGAACCATGTCAGCAACAAGTAGAAAATCAAAACGAGGAAGATCAACCAGCTAACTAAAACCATGGGAGTACAAAAATTACACTATTACTATTGAAAGCTGTGAGAGTGTATCACACCCGCAAATTGTTATTTATTATCAATAATCCAGAAATACGTTTAACCATTCCTACTTTAGAGCCCCTGTGCATAGCACAGCATCGACCTTCCCCTACTTTCCTTAGAGCCTCTGTGTACCACGGCGAACAAGACCGCCCAGAGCACAGCATCACACCTTCCATCATTCAATCATCCAGAAATACGTTTAACCATTCCTACTTTAGAGCCCCTGTGCATAGCACAGCATCGACCTTCCCCTACTTTCCTTAGAGCCTCTGTACATCACGGCAACAAGACCCTTAGAGCACAGCATCACACCTTCCATCATTCAATCATCCAGAAACGTTTAACCATTCCTACTTTAGAGCCCCTGGCTAACAGCATCGACCTTCCCTACTTTCTTAGAGCCTCTGTACCACGGTGAACTAAGACCGTCCAGAGCACAGCATCACCACCTTCCATTACGAGTCTTCGAGAACCATACAATCTTCGAGAACCGTACAATCTTCGAGAACCCTACAATCTTCGAGAACCGTACAATCTTCGAGAACCGTACAATCTTCGAGAACCATACAATCTTCGAGAACCATACAATCTTCGAGAACCATACAATCTTCGAGAACCATACAATCTTTTAAGATTGATCATGAATTTAAAATGTATTACAAAAAGACAAAGCCAAAGAGCAACACAAAGCCAAAGAGTTTAATTGCGTTTATACACAGTTACATACAGGTACCAAACTCGGAACATATTTTAATTGTTCTGGTAAACTACAATGGCATCGACGAGTTCTTCAAAGATCGATCTACGAATTAAAAGTGCCCTGAGCAGGAAGGAGCTTTTGGGAAGCGGCATGGTGCAGACGCGCACCACCCGTCAGAATGGCCGTATCGGCGCAATTACTTAGTAGTTGTCTAATTAATAATTGAGAACGTCTAAAATGATGCACCTAATCATTAATGTTGTTGTGATTTTGAAATAAAATAAGGAGTTGCCTACTTTGTTTAATAAAAGTGCAAACGTAAACTAGTATAAATAGAGGCGACGAACCGAGTTATGATTCATTATTGCTCGGACCGTCGTACAGTGCGGAGCTCGAAGTATTTTAAATAAACTAAGTTTAACACTATTTTGAGTTTTCATCGTCACTATGGACAAACAACCTCAGTGGATAATCAGTACGAAGAAGAATGTGACGTCAGCGTTGCTGACGTCACCATTTTTAAAAACACTGATGCTCGGGATTCTTCGATATATATAATATGTATTTAATTACAATATTTATAAAATTACTGCCTCCGTAGCCTAGTGGTATGGGCGTGTGCTGTAGAAACCGGAGGTCGTGGGTTCGAATCCTGCGGGACGCAACAAATTTTCATTGTTGTTTCCTAGTTGATTAGGCAATTTGGGCCGATCACCCAATTGTCTGAAAAGTAAGATGATCCATGAGTCGGATGGGCATGTAAAAGTCGGTCCACCCACCAACCCGCATTGGACCAGCGTGGTGGGATACGGTCCAAACCCCTAATGGATAGGGTGTATAGGGGAGGCCTATGTCCAGCAGTGGACTAACCAAGGCTGATGATGTATGACGTGTATTTATAAAATTTACTACATATAAAACTTTTCTATTTATAACAATAACGTTAAAATATATTGTAATAACTGACCGGTCGATATCCTTCTCCCAGTTGCCCTTAGCGCGTTTGTATTCAATAAGGAACTTCTTGATCGGGGAGTTTCCGTCGTAAGGTGCGGCCCAAGACAGTTGCACAGTCCTTCCAGATTTGTCCAGAACTTTTAGGCCGTATGGGGCTTCGGGTACCTCTGCAATCGTGTTGAAGGTTAGAATGTTTAATACAAATAGAATATCACAACTAGCAACAACTAATATTATGATATTGTGATCTTATTAGACATTGTTTTATAATAATTTAATTTTAATCCGATATTTGCTATCTATATATTGCGTATTGATTTGTGGTGTACAAATTATATACATAAATAGATACAATTTGGTCACAATTATAATATTTCCTATGTATATATTAAAATTAGGCCTTTGTCGAATCTTTTCATAGGGGTAGATTAACCAATCGTGTATGTTGATACCTACTGAAGCAAATACATAATTCATTAATAATTGATTTGAAATGATGGTTCATCATAACCAGTTTTGCAATTGTTCATGAAACAGAATTTCCTTTGATTGATTTATGAGGTTTGTATACAATAATTGGGCCTGAATCTTACCTTGAATGATCATGTTGATGCTGGTATCATCAGAACCGAAAGCGTTAGTTGCAACACAGGTGAACAGGGCGCTGTCAGATCGTTCAGTGCGTCTAATGCTAAGGTCGGAAACGACTCCGCCGGGCAGGATTTCCTCGCGGATGGTATAACGTGGGTCCGATTTGGGTTCGAGGCGTTTGTTGTTCATGTTCCAGATTATTCCGATTGGCTGTGTGGGTAGAAATGATAAGTTAAACAGGGAACAATATGTAGGCAATAAACGCTATGAATTCGTAACACATGGATCTCATCTGTTCAGTAAACGTGTAAATACACGAAATAATGAGGTTAGACTAATTTTACAATGTTCAAACTTTAGTGCAAGTAAAGGTTAATTTAAGATATATATTAGTACGCTTTAAATGTCGTATCCGTCGACTCTTTTAAAAGCTAAATGGAAAAGTATTAATTTGTATTAATACTTTTTTAATAAATGTTTAAGTTTTTACTGTCAAACTAGGAAATATTACCTTATACATAACTAAGTATATATAAACATGATTTGTTTGTTAATAATCTACAACTCTCATTTTCAAACTTGAATTAAAGTAAATTCAAAGATCGAACTCTTAGTATTGTACGATGTTAAAAACTTAGATTCTATACAAAAACTTTTACTTTACTATATATAGCATATAAATATGATTTGATAATTACCTTTTCACCTTTGGCTTGGCACTGCAGAACGGCTGGCTCACTACGGCGGGCGGTCTGATTCCTCATTTTGATTTCGAATTGGGGTGGCGCTGGAAATTAAAATCAATCAATCAATTAATGATCTCAATAGTATCTAAATAAACTTGTCTTGTTAAAATATAATGCGCAGAAATAAAAAGAAAGATAACTACGCACTTACCTTGAACACTGATGATGATAACGGCAGACAGACCTGATCCGATTCCGTTAACAGCTTCGCACAGATAATACCCTTCGTTGGTCTTTTGAATGTTATTAATGGACAATGTTCCGTCCTCTACTTTCACATTGGGATTGTTAGGTTTAAGGTCCTTGTAATCGCCAGGAGTGTCACCTTAAAGTTTGTTAAACACTTTTATTTCACACTTTCTTGGTTACATAAAGATTTGATTTAAATTTAGTGTATCATACCTTCAGCCCTCTTCCATGTCACCTGGGGCTTAGGGAAACCGTCGGCTTTACATTCGACTTTGGCGTCAGAGCCTTGGGCAAAAGCTTTATCGGTGGGCTCAAGAATCCAGCGTGGGGGTACTAAAATATAACCAGTTGGTAAGTAACATATCGCGGTTTTAAGTCAATTATATTTCATACTTTTTTATCTTTATGAGATTTAAAAGAACTCTATGATAAAATGGAATATTTAAACAATTAATTCAATATGTTTGATGAGGACAACTGTAGAAGTCATATATTTCTTTAAATTTAATTTAACCAATTGATTTCTTTTACAGGTGCAGTCATACTCACTATTCTCTTTTTGAAAATTAAAACAAAAATTAATATTTATTAAATTATGATTTTGAAGGTTTAAATTTTTTTTTTTTAAGTTCCAACTATTTTATTGATACCTAATAGATGTTTGTCGGATGACTGCACCTGATTAATTTAAACTTTTGAATTTAAAATTTTTATTGCATAAAATTATGCTACACTTATATCTTAAATATTATATATTAGATCTTAAACCGAACTAGAATGCTTTGCGTTGTCAGCTATGCAGATGAATTTACAGAGAACTTACAGATCCACATTAATGGTAGTATAATTTACAGACACAGTGCTTATAAGTTAATTTTAATTGAGATGACTGTTGACAACAAATTTTGCTAGTTAATTCTAGTTCAGTTTACTATAATCAAAAGCTCCTTTAACGCATCGAGTACAAATAGCTATGATATTTTAGCTATTTAGTTATATTTATACTATTATTGATATAAATAATTGATTATTGTATAATTGAAAGAGATTTTGCTTAAGCAGTCGCTATAGAAGCTTTTATGAGAATAATTTTGGCAAAAATTATTATTTGAAGCCACAAAAACTAAAAAAAAAACGGGAGTTAAAAAATAGAAAAAAAGCAAATAATAATTATTGTACTATGATGAAATAATAATTCACAATTATTGTACACATTTTGGACTTTTAATTATATTATTTCAACATTATTGTTAGTAAGCAAGCAACATGCAAACCCAAAAGCATAAGATGCGAAACGAAAAGAAAGAAATGAACCGACGGGAGTAAAGGAAACGGTGAGGGCGCGGAGAATAAAATGCTGGGACAGGAAGAAGAAATGGTTTCGTCGATGATAGCCGCAGCCGGTACCTGCGAGTGTCTTTATCTGTTTCCCATTTTTGACGCTATCCGCGATATTAAATGTCATTACATCTTACGAACAAACATTTATATTTGTAATTACAGCTAGATCAGTTGTGAATCTAAACGGTTTTCGCGACGTAAGCACACAATATGGAAACTATGCGAAGCTATTCCGTGCTAGGATTAAGGGGTACACAGGTGTATATACCATGTACTTCTAAGGAAGCGGTATAGTTGGAGGAGCCGGCGGCATTGCGCGCGAGACACATGTAAGAACCGCTGTGCGACCAGCCAGCTGGGTCGATTAAGAGCAGCGAGGCCCTTTTCGCAATTTTATTCGCCGCCACATTGGCCATTTCCCTCAAGGGGCGCCCATCAAAGTACCACTGAATGTCAAGGGGCTGATCACCCTCCGAAACGAGACAAGTGACCTGACTCGCCTGCCCCGCGTACAATGGGCTCTCAAATGAAAATGGAACTATACGAGGCAGTACTGGAAACAATCACATATATAGTATTGTTAAAACGTTAAATTTTGTTAGAAAGTAGTGAATTAAGAGAGACAGAGAGCGGTGAGGTGGACGGACTGGATCCTTCGGTTTGGTGCGATCTGTGATGTTAGTCCCCGTTATTTATTCATTCGTTGCGAGTATTATTTATATATAAACGTGCCATTTACGACGAGTGTGGCCGCGTACTCAGCGCGGCCGGCAGCGTTTTGCACTATGCACGTGTAGTTCCCCTGGTGGTTGGCGGTCACTGAGTTGATTGTTAGGACTGACGCCCTGGGACCCAGGGGCATAGTAACGATGCCGCTATGCAGACTCGAATCTATCGTTTCGCTGCTAAATGTCCAAGAAATCTCTAATGGCAGATCTCCTTTCGTAGCAACGCAGTTCACTACCGCGGTGTCACCGGGATTAGAAGGCACCTCCCCAAAACTGAATGGCACTATCAATGGTGGAACTAGGACAAAAATTTTATATTGATGACTGATAATCTTTGAAAAATGTGCATACTATGTTTCTATTACTTTTTTATAAGGTTGTTAAATAATCGTTAAAATGATCAGCTCCCGATCCACTACACTCTAAATTGTAAAACTTAGCTGGTTCCAGGATAAGGCTGAGGTTTAGTAATTTTTTTCTCAGGAAATGTAAAATAATACTAATTCTCTAAATGATAAAAAACAGGCCACTACGATTATAGTGATAACTAACCGTAAACGACAAGATCAGCCGAGTAAGTGGTACGTCCCGCGCGATTTTCACCTATACAAGTGTAGGAACCAGCATGTTTAGCGTCAATGGATTCAACAATTAGCAAACTACTCCGTTTCGAGTTGGTCATGGTATAATCCGTGTTTCTTAGTGATATTACTTGTCCATTAAACATCCACGTTATAGTTAGTGGGAGATCTCCGATAGTCACGGTACACGACGCTTGTAAATACTCGCCGACATTAGCTGGCTTCTCGCCGAAAGTGAACGGCAAAATGTTGGGGGGGACTGGAATAGCATCATTTGATGGACTCTCAATAAAATGTAAACAAAAATTAAATACGCACATAACAAAGTGATAACATATAAGACAAATCGCGGTTGTATGCACCGTTTATAATTAGAGTTGATGTGTGCGAATGTACACCCGCTTCGTTCTCAGCAAGGCATGTGTAGTTTCCGGCGTGCTTGTCTGACACGGAACTGATACTAAGTATTGCGCTTCTTTCGCCAATATTAAATACTGTGATCCCGGACCTCGGCTTTATCGGTTCGTCGTCAAAGAGCCAACGCAGTTGGAGCGGATGATCGCCCTCGATGACCGAGCACGGAGCGGTTACGACTTGCCCGGAATTCATGACTTCCCCGAATGAGAAAGGTTGGACCACGGGACGAACTAAACAGAAAGCAAGCATTGGGGTTCAATAGGTTTTGTACCAATCACGTTGAGGACGGCCGTGTGGTTAGCGGTGCCTGCTTTGTTTGTTGCTGTACACGTGTAATTGCCACTATGGCTGTCCAGGGCGCTTGCGATGTCTAATACCGAAACTCGGTCACTAAGTTTCATTGTTTTCAAGCCCATTCTATGTGATACAGGTCTGCCTTGGAATGTCCATAATATGTTTAATGGTAGGTCGCCTTTGGATACGTGACAATCAAGATGAACTGGTTCTCCCGCGAATACCGCCTCGTCCAACTCAAATGGTTTGATGTGGGGAACGACTGAGCAAAGAAAATTTGCGAAGGTTAGTTAATATATATAATGGGATACATGCTGGAATATTTAACTAAGGGTACCGTTAACATGGAGCGGAGTAGAGAATCTATCTTCTCCCGCTTTATTTCTGGCAATACAAGTATAGTTGCCACTGTGAGCCCCGGTAATAGAGTCTATCGATAGAAAAGATGTTTGCTCCGATATCTTAATTGTCTTGATACCCGCATGGTTCGACAAATCTTGACCTTCAAATGTCCATGTTATTTCCAGTGGTCGATCTCCTTTACTGACGTGGCATGTCATTTGTACGGATTCACCGTAGAACACGGACTCTTCGATCTCGAATGGCATTATATGGGGAGGAACTGATCAAATTAGAAAAAGAGAATCTAAGAACAAAACTAAACGTGCATTGTCTATGACATTCATTTAGCTATAATATAGGGTTATCTGTATAGTAAAGGTAGCAACGTCGAACCATGGATGTTGACAAGAACAGAGTGGTGTGCACGGCCAGCACGGTTACTTGCAGTACATGTATAGTTGCCGCTGTGTTGCCCCATTGCCGTCGGCACGCTAAGGACAGACGCCTTTTCTCCTAACTTCGTAGTAGTTATCCCCATATTATTATGATAAGGTATTTCCTGACCCTGGAAACTCCAAGATATCTGAAGCGGACGATCCCCTTTTGAAACGTGACAAGTGACATGTATCGACTCGCCGGCGAAGATCGATTCCTCTACTTCGAACGGGTTTATGTATGGAACCACTTAAATCGGAAATAAAATAAAAAAGCGTTTAAATTGCGAGGGTATAAAAAAGAAACTTATTGTTAATATAATATTTTAAAGCCGGTCTTTTAGTTTAAATACCGATAACTTTAAGCACGGTTGTGTACGACGCTGTCCCTGCACGATTTTTAGCTATACAAGTGTAGTTGCCGCTGTGAGCACCAACTACGGACGGAAGCACCAGTACAGACGATCGCTCTCCGACGTTTGAAAATGTTCCTAGTTCCCGTGATAACGTTTGACCATTAAATTCCCAGTGGACATCCAGAGGAGTATCGCCTTTTGATATATGACACATCATTTGGACCGACTCCCCGGAGAACAAAGCTTGATCGACATCGAACGGCAAGATATTTGGTGTAACTGTTTTGAACAAACAAAAATATACCATGAGATAGTAAAAAAAAATAACTAAAAGGGATTAAACAAAAACTGTAAAACAATGCTGCTTTGGAATACATTAATAGAATTCATGCTGATTCAATTAACGTATCATCGGCGAAAGTTAGCACGAAAAAAACGTGATGATTTCGATTCCTTGATGCGAGTAAATAAAACTGACCATGAACGTTTAGGGCAGTGGAATGATTTGTGGATCCGGCACTATTCGTAGCTACGCAGGTGTAATTGCCACTGTGGATTGCGGATGCCGCAGCGATAGAAAGAAATGAGGTACGCGATGTCATTTTAGTAGTCATTATTCCCAGATGTGATGATGCGTTCTCAAAACCATGGAACTGCCACTTGATGTCAATAGGCAGATCACCCCTTGACACTTGGCAGCTAAGCTGGACTGTTTCTCCGGCAAACACAAACTCGTCTGCTTCAAAGGGTACGATGTATGGTAGTACTGTTAATTTAGAAAGGCTGAATAAGTAATGAGGCAAGCGTGCATCGTGCGGCGCAGGCTAGGGACTTTAACTGTTACGCGAGATACCGTGTACATTGACCGAAGTTGAGTGTACAGCGAGACCAGCTTTGTTGCTTGCGTGGCAAGAATATTCGCCGCTATGACTAGCAGTGGCGCTAGAGATGGTGAGGACAGAAGTACGATCGCCCATCTTCGTAGTAGAAATGCCTTGATGTGAGGACAAATCTTTCCCGTGGAAACTCCAACTTATAGCAATAGGTGCATCTCCTTTAGAAATGTGACACATCAACTGCATAGACTCTCCGGCAAATACTGGCTCTTCAGCCTCGAATGGTACGATGTGTGGAGGTACTAATGGGAAAAATTAAAAAAAAAAACGTATATAAATATAAAAACAACATTCAAACAATACTTTATGACGTGTGTACCCTGAACATTCAGTGTAGCTGTGTGGTTTGTGCTAGCAACTGTATTTGAAGCTGTGCAAGTATAATTTCCAGAGTGTTTATCAGTTACAGATGGAATTGCCAAAATCGATGATCGGTCTCCTACTTTTGATACTGTTACTCCTTTAATTTCATCCACTGGACGGTCACCAAAAGACCATTTCAGAGCCAGGGGCATATCGCCCTTGGTAATATGACATAACACTTGTATGCTTTCTCCGTAAAATACCGCTTGATCAATTTCAAAAGGTGATATCATTGGCGCCACTGTGAAAATTGTTTATAATTTAAAGTTATATTTACAATACTATTAATGGAATTCCTTTTCGTTCAGTGTGATTAGGTTGTAGTTAAAATATTTTTATGACCCGCCAAAGTTATAGGATAGGTAAGGTAAAGGATGAACTTAAGGTCTATGCCGAATCTAAACTAAAGTTATAAAGTCGAGTACCGTTCACAAAAAGTTCAGTAGTGTGGTTCACAGATCCAGCTTGGTTTTTTACTACACACGTATAATTCCCTTGATTCTGATGACTAACTGATTCAATGCTGAGTTGGCTTGTTCGTTTTGTGTTGTATAAAGTGATTCCAAGAGAGCTTGATTGCACTTTATTTCCATTGAAGTACCACTCTATATCTAACGGCTGATCACCCTTGCTGACGGTGCAAACTACCAAAACCATTTCTTGGGCATTGACGGGTTCCTCGCTGAATTCGAAGGAGTTAATTTGCGGCGGGACTGGGGATGCGGAAAATTATAAAACACAAAACATCAATTGACTCGTTGTACCGTTAACGTATAGTTCGGTGGTGTGATTAATGGCACCGGCTTGATTTTTCACAAGGCAAGTGTAGTTGCCCTGGTTACGATGGCTGACAGACTCAATGGTAAGTTGACTCGTCCTCTTTGTGTTAGTTAGCACTACACCGTTGACGCCAGAAGTGATGGCTAGCCCGTCAAAGTACCACTGAATGTTGAAAGGAGAATCGCCCTTGCTAGCCGTGCAGATTACAACCACCATTTCTTGGTCGTTCACGGGTTCCGTACCAAAATCGAAAGGCATTATTTGCGGGGCAACTAGAGAATAAAACATCGCTTTTAAATATGGCATACACTTAGAATAATTGTACAACTTTTTAATGTAACAGGGATATTTATAATGTTATGGAGCATAATAATTTTTGAATTAATTTAATAAAATATATTTACGCTTGTTTTGATTCCTCCCCTGCACCTACATGTTTTCATAGAGATTTACACGCCCTTGATACTAAGACTGTGTCGATCACGTTCGATCAAATCACTTTTATTTGATCGCAACCCATACGCGGGAGAGCGGGTGCCGGATTTCGAAAAGATTCGATTGTTTTTAAACCGGTAATTTTAACCCACACTACACATCAAGCAAAAGTAACCTTGTGCAGTAGGTATAACCCTTATATTTCATTACGTGTCAAAAAGCTACCGAGAACCCGCAACTTTCTCTTTGTTTTTTATACCAAAAGAAAGAGACAGACTGTATGAATCGGGTGCCAGGTTGGTTGTTGCGTCTGCGGTTGGTAAGTAAAGGAATCCGCAGACAGACGCGACACGGCGCACGCGCGAATTTACGCATGTGTCGAGGCTCGCGCATTTATGATTTAATATTTAATAGCGCGGCCGTTCATTAATTGTAATAGAATTATTACTATTATTGATGTCATTATTATATATTTGTGTTATTAATGGCTAGTTAATAAGTTACGTGATAAATATAAGATGGTGCGTAACGGAAAAATGTAACGCGTAACAAAAAATGTTACAATAAATTTTTTCCAACCCCGATAAAGAAATTTCACTTCAATAAAATCAATTGGCAGCTTATGATTTGAGTATTTAAAATGATGGCCTAGTGAATGTGTCGCGACTCGAGCCCCCTGCACGTGACATAGAATATCACCCGCGATCGTTGACTAGCACAAAGTAACTCAATGCTGCGTACACGACCTGATAGACGATCGAGTCTTTGTGATTTTGTTTTGCCATTAGATCGGGAAGTTATAGGAACATTTCTCGAGATGTATGAAGGAAAGGAACTTAATAATAAAAAGCAGCACACTAATTATGGATCTGCTTAGAAAAATTGAGTACCGATTACGTTGAGAGTTGCTGTGTGATTCGTCGTGCCCGCTCTGTTAGAGGCAGTGCAAGTATAGTTTCCGCTATTAGTACCCAAAGCACTCGGTATGTCAAGAGTTGATACTCGTTCACTTGGCTTTGTTGTTTTGATTCCCATCTTGTGGGTAACAAGTTTGCCATTAAAACTCCATGTTATGTTCAGAGGAATGTCACCCTTGGACACGTAACAATCCAGATGCACCGTCTCACCGGCAAAGACGGCTTCCTCCAGTTCGAACGATTTAATATGTGGGAGGACTAAACAACAAAAAGTCCAGTATTTAATTCCAACAAAAATTATGATCAATATGAAGTTTGTTTTCCTTTATTTTTTAATAACTGACGCAAAATTTTGTCGATACAGTAGCAAACTGTATAGTAAAATGCTTACTTTACGACGTATAAGTACATTATAATCAATTATATTTTTGTAGTGCCACTGTAATTTAAAAAAAGATATAAACAATTTACGCGCAGGTAAACCATGGCCCGACTGTTACAATCAATATCTGTATTGTTATTGATAGTCCGAACAGAAATAGGAAACAATTTCAGAAACTGAAAAAATGTGTAAATTATAAGGAAATCATAAAACGCGAAGAGATTATGTCGAAAGAATACATGCTTATCCGTTCAACATACTTTTTCCATATACATGAAGCGGCAGCAAAGAACAAACGTAAAATTTTTGGGAAGTCGAGACTGACCACGAACGTTAATTGCGGTAGAGTGATTAGTGGAGCCGGCGTGGTTCGTCGCAACGCAGGTATAGTTTCCGCTATGGCTGGCGCTCACCGCGGCGATGGAAAGGAATGAGGTGCGCGATGTTATTTTAGTTGTCATTATACCCAGATGAGATGACGCGTTCTCAAACCCATGGAAGTGCCACTTGATATCAAGCGGCAGATCACCCTTAGAGACGTGACAGTTGAGTTGCACCGATTCCCCAGCAAACACAGACTCATCAGCCTCAAAGGGTACGATGTGTGGCATTACTGTTAGATCAGAAAGCCCAAATGATTATATAAGTAAGCGTGCAACGTGCGGCGTAGGCAAGGGAATAAGGGCTTCGGTTGGTACCGTGGACGTTAACCAAGGTCGAGTGAACGGCAAGCCCCGCTTGGTTGCTTGCGTGGCATGCGTATTCGCCACTGTGGCTAGCGGTCGCGCTAGATATCGTTAATAATGATGTCCGCTGGCCAATCTTCATTGTTGAAATCCCTTCATGTGAGGATAAGTCCTTCCCATGAAAACTCCAGGTTATAGCGATCGGTGCGTCGCCCTTGGAGATGTGACAGTTCAACTGCATAGACTCTCCAGCGAACACTGGCTCTTCGGCCTCAAAAGGAACGATGTGTGGAGGAACTGATGTGGGGAATTTAAAGGAAAAAAAAAAAAAACAAAATATAAAGTAAATAACATACAGTAAAAATATTAAGTGTACCCTGAACATTTAATGTGGCTGTGTGGTTGGTGCTTGCTACGGTATTCGAAGCTGTGCAAGTATAATTCCCGGTGTGTTTCTCGGTCACAGACGGAATAGCTAATATCGACGATCGATGTCCTACTTTTGTTATTATTACAGTATTGACACTTTCTAAAGGATCGATCGCGAAACGACCATTTAAGAGTAAGCGGCATATCGCCTTTAGGGATGTGGCACATGACTTGAATGCTTTCTCCAAAAAACACTGCTTCGTCAAATTCAAAGGGGGATATAATTGGCGCCACTGTAAGAGATCGTTAATTGTAATTTATAATAAAATTCTACTAAGGTGTTTCTTTACGAGGAGGATAGTAGGGGTAAAACTACACACGAAAAGCACATACAATTTACAGTAAACGTGTACCCTTGACATTGAGTGTTGCGTGGTGGCTAGCTCTGGCAACGATATTGGAGGCAGTGCACGTATAATTCCCCGAGTGCTTGGCTGTCACACTGGGTATTAAGAGAACAGATCCCATGTCACCAACATTCATAATATTCAAACCGGGGAGTAAACTCACTTCTCCTCCATTGAAAGTCCATTTGAATGTCAATGGCTTGTCTCCTTTTGGGACGTGACACATAACTTGAACGCCCTCGCCAAAGAAAACTGACTCGTCAAATTCGAAAGGGGTTATAATTGGTGCGACTGAAATTAACGAGTTTAATTTGCTTTGATTTGTTATTTTGTAATTAATGGCCGTTTGCAATACAATGTTTTAGGATGTAATGCTTTGCAGTCGGCGACGTTATGACCCGCCAAAGTTATAGGATAGGAAAGGTTTTGAGAGAGACATACAAAATATAAATCTAATAAGACACTAAACTAAGGACTCCTCAAGCTTGTACCGTTTACAAATAGCTGTGCGGTGTGATTGACAGAGCCTGCTTCGTTTTTCACAACGCACGTGTAGTTCCCTTGGTTTTGGTGGCTAACCGAGTCCATGCTGAGTTGACTGGAACGCTTCGTGTTCATTAAACTAATACCAGTGTCACCCGACATTATTTTGTTTCCGTTGAAATACCATTCAATAGTCAATGGTTGGTCGCCTTTGTTAACGGTGCACGTGATCAAAACCATTTCTTGTGCGTTTATCGGCTCCTCGCCAAAATCGAAGGGTTTTATTTGCGGAGGGACTGCGGGATTTAGGAAGAAGTAAAAAAAAGAATGAAAAAAATACCAATTGAATAGATATACCGTTTACGTATAACTCTGTCGTGTGGTTAACTGTTCCCGCCGGATTTTTGACGAGACACGTATAGTTTCCCTGGTTGCGGTGACTGACGACTCGATAGCTAACTGACTTGTTCTCTTAGAGTTGGTTAGTACAACCCCGTTAACGCCAGACTTGATAAGTTGCCCGTCAAAATACCATTGAATATTGAACGGGGAATCACCCTTGCTAGCCGTACAGGTAACGACCACCATTTCTTGATCGTTCACAGGTTCGTTTCCGAAATCGAAAGGCATTATTTGCGGTGCAACTAAGGGTCACATAAATCTTTAATTTAATAACCATGTTCGGATTTTTTCAGTGATTTTGATATTAGGAAATAATAAGGAATAAAATACTTATTGTGTTGAGAATACATATATAAATATAAATAAAAAGTGCAAACGAAAGCAAATTAAAAATGTACACCAAAAATCGTGTTTCGCTATTTAAAACTTGTACCGTTGACGTTGAGCAGCGCACTGTGGCTACTACGACCAGCCTCGTTTTCAGCTATGCAAGTGTAATTGCCGATGTGTTCGTGTTGTACGTTTTCAATGCTCAGAATCGAAATTCTCTTTCCATTCCTATTGATCTGAATGCCATTTCCCGAGTTAAGAACTTCGTTATTGAGTTGCCAGTGGATGTTCAGGGGCAAATCTCCCTTTCCTACCGTACACGTCAACGATACCGTATCGCCAGCATTCAAAATCTCCTCACCGAAATCGAATGGAGTTACCTGCGGTATAACTAATGACAAACCGTCAATCAATAATAGGATTTAGTACTATACGTAGAATAATCTTGGATTTAATGACTTTTCGACAGGGCTATACTCGAAGATGGGTAAGGAGGGAGGATTCGATTACGATAAAATAAACATTTACATGAAAAAGCAATAGCATTTGATCACAAGTTACCATTGACTGTTAGTTCCGACGAATAATTAGCATGACCCGCTTGATTTGTGGCCGAACAAGTGTATACTCCTGTATGTACCAAAGACACGGAGTCTATGGAGAGAGTGCTCGATTTGTGACCGATCTTGGTTACTGTGATGCCGGCAATATCCTTAACATCAACGCCGTTCAATCGCCACGTGATGTTGATGGGTGCATCGCCTTTAGTTACCATGCATTGGACGCCGACCGTGTCTAACGCATTAGCTGGCTCATCGCCGAAGGTGAACGGGTGTATTTGGGGCAAAACTGTCAGTGGAGTTGTTAATTTTGTATTAATTATACTATTCTATAAACATTCTTTTAACTAACACCTGAGGTGAAGAAAAGAAAGAATTAAAATGAACAATATAACCCATAGCATCACAGTTACGTTAACCGTTCTTATTTGATAATTGCCAAGACTGACGAACAATTAACTAATAACGACGTTAGTTACAAAACCACTTATTTCCTAATACTTTGTATATATCTATTGTATCTTTACTTTGACTCAGGTATATGTTCTCATACCGGCTTTTATTCAAGGTCATACAACAGTTACTTTTTGAGTTTAATATAAGCTTAAAAGCAAACTTAAAATAAATTATCCGGGGTGTTACAATAATTAAAGTTCTATTAAGATGTATACACGATCGTAATCTCTTAATCGCGGATGGCATCGGACGAGACGGAGTAGAGGAAGTGGGAATAAGAAGCGTTCACGAAACATCCAAAAACATTTTATATAAATATATAAAAGAAATAACCATTAACGCTTAGCAGCGTCGTGTGATTGGTCTCGCCGGCTGCGTTTTTTAACTGGCAAGTGTATGAACCACGGTGCGCATAGTTAACCGCTTCGATGTTAAGTATAGAGGTTTTCTTGCTGATCGTCGTTAACACGATGTTGAGGGAGTTGCGCGGTTTTATCTCCTCCCCATTGAAAAGCCACTTGAACGTGACGGGAAGATCGCCTTTGCTCATGACGCACGACACGGAGGCGGTTTCGCCCTCATTCAGTATCTCCTCACCGAATTCGAACGGAGTGATTTGGGGTGGTACTACAAGGAGGAAGTTGGGGCAAAGTTTATCGTCTTCCTATACCCAACATATAAGTCTTTCTATTCCTTAGAAATGTATTTTCCTACGACCGGTTCTATCTTTGATACAGTAAGGGATTGAGGATCAAACGAAAAAGGTAAGAGATCATCATACGTTCGTGTTGTACCGTTCACTTCGAGTACAGCGCTGTGGTTAGCTGTTCCCGCGGGGTTGCTCGCCACACAGTGGTATACACCCCGATGTATGGCGTTCACAGAGTCAATATTCAGAATCGAGGTCTTTCTATTGATGCCGGTTATTGTGACGCCGAGGTTGTTCCCCTTTGTAAGTGTTTGACCGTTGAGGGTCCAAGTGATAGTAAGAGGCTGGTCGCCTTTGTTGACCGCGCAAGTTATTGATGCCAAGTCGCCGGCATTCGCTGGTTCGTCACCAAACTCGAATGGCAGAATTTGCGGCGGCACTGTTATGGACTTGTTTTTAATAATTGACTAGCGCGGGGTCGTGCAACGGTGAACTTTGGCGGGCATAAACCTTTCCCTAATGCACTATTGATAATTTTGACAGTTTGTTATTGAAAATTTGTTTACCATATCGTTGATATAGCCGTCTGAAAAGGAATATTTGTTAGGAACACGTAGGTAATGTCATAAATTTATGTGAATTAATATTTAAAGTTAAAAGTTATCTTCTATTAAAATTCTTGAACTTTGCTTGATATCTTTTTACGTTGTTATTACGTGAATTTATGACATTACTGATCATAGAAGAGGTTCTGAGTTTCAATTTTTTTTTATCAGCTAAAACTTTTTAAGTAAACAAAGTAACAATTGATTGAATTATTTTAATTGTCATATTTTTTTAAACTCAGTATTATTGCTTTGTACAAATACTGCAAAAAGTAATTTTAATATTAAATACAACATTTTCAGAGAGAAGTTAAAAAGTCCTGTTCCTAATTTTTATTGTATTTTATTTTATTTCATATTCTCCAAAAATTAATATACTTACAATTTTAAATACTACATATATCTATAATTATATATTTAGTTTTCCCAAATATTTAAAACTTAACATTGATATAACTTTAAAATATTTAAACAATTTGTAGTTGAACAAAGCAAACTCTTCTTATTATATCATTAGAAATAAAACTAAAAACGGTTTCATTTGTAAAAGATATACATATTTCGGAGATTTCTTTTAAATATACTCGATATTGAGTACATGACTTAGAAAAAATCTTTGACAAAACAAACAGTTTTTAGAAGGAACTTGCTCATGTAAATTACTCAATTTTTGTTAAAGATTTCAAGTAGAAATAATAGTAAATTGCTTGATTTAGAATCGTTATTTTAACTGAACAGACCAACTTCATTTTTATATATCATTCGGGGTCCGTTGCGATGTCTCACGGTAGGACATTTTTTTTAAATATTTGTATGTATAATTTAGACAAATAATACATACAATTATATGCTTATATGCTCATACTAGTGAAATGTGTAATCTATGGACTACAAAAGTATTTTGATATTGAAAATAAGATACTGTAATATTTTGTACCATTTAATTAGAATCAATACTTTCTGTGGTGTATATAATCATATAGGCATCATATTCATTGGCTTTAGTGGGTATATCTAATACCTACTAAAGTTTAGTAGGTAAATCTAATATATACAACTTCAGTACTAATAAACATGGTTTATATTACTTAAATATTTTTTTTTAATCACATCAGTAACTCGTAGATTCTTTGTTACAAATGAAAACAAAAAAAATCTTCCCTAATTAAATATATTAGTGAAGATTATTTAATATACCCTCTTTCTATATTCAACTGATACAGCGATTACGCGGGTAAATAAAAATCAAATTTACTGAGCAAGTTCTTTGATAAACTAGTGCTATATAATAATATACGCACCCATGACTTGGAGTTCGAGTGTTCCCTTAGCGGTGTATCCTTGTGAGTTTTTGGCAACGCAGGTGTAGGTAGCTTGGTCGCTCATTCGCTCGACGTTTTCAATGACCAGGGTGCCGTTGGGGTAGACCTTCTGCTTCCGGTTGATGGGCAGCACACTGGGTGGTAAATGCATTATTATAAATTAAAAAGGATAGTTTATTATGTATCATATTTTTGCCATTAGAAAGGCCTTTAGAGTTATTTTCTCTTTTCAAGATCTTGAGCTAGAATCCTGTTTTCGAGTTGTTGGGCAGCACACTGTTTGATAAATGCTTTATTATAAATTAAAAAAAAAAGCTGCTTATTATGTATTGTATTTTTCGCCATTTGAAAGGCGGATACATAGCCGTTTTGAATTTATAAAAGTGTAATTTAGAGTTATTTTCTCTATTTCAAGATCAAATCAAAACGGTCATAGCAATAGCCTAACTCCTTATAATTAAAGTGTAAAAATATTGTGAAATATACTAAAAGTAGGACCAGGATTTAATTACATCTAAACGAGTGCGTATTGAAACAGTACCTACATAAAGATAATTCCGTACTGAAAAGAAAAACTTTAATGCAGCATATAGCCGCTTTTAATGTGAGTGTCAGGTAGGTATAACATAAAGTCGTTTCAGTTTGTGTTAGTTCGACATAACTTTACCATGGCAAAGGAATATACACAATTGTTTAGACATTATTCATTATTAAACATTCGTTTATAAGCACCATATTGCTCTAAAAAGAACGTTTCTAGGGCCTTTAAAACTGACCGGTTATCGCGTTCCCAGACAATAGACTCGATGGGGTATCCGGCCACTGGGCAGTGGGCGATGAGGGTGTCTCCGGCGACCACTGGTCGTTTCTTCATCGGGCGGACGTACGGCAGACCGTAGACGTTGACGCGGGCCGCGTGGGATGCGCTGCCGACCTGATGGTTAGTAGGCAAGTATTTAATATTATAATGTTTACTGTCAATTGTTCATTTGATTTGGAACAGACCCTGGAACTGCTCGCTCCAGGCATTTCAAACTATAAAAATATGTAGTTATATGTATTGATTTAGTAAAATTTATTAAAAGGAAAAAAAGCCCAACGAGTTTCTTACGCCGGTTAATCTCAAGTTATGGGCTTCCATTATCGAATTGGTGGTAGTTTATTTGACAATCAATATGAAAGTGTAAAATAATATTATTGTGTAATAGTGTAATATAATAATTAATAATATTATATAAGATGTTTGACTTTGTTTTATTTTTTGCGACATAGATTAGTAATTGGTGTAGTCTCTGTTTTTATACGCGAAGTTTCTTGTTTAAGAACACGGTTTTTGCAAATTACTAAACTGCATTAACTTGTCACAATACGTCAACTTTATAGCTAACGAGTTTTGATACATCCGTAGACAATGTTCTTGTTTGAGTCACCGACATGCAGTAGCGAGGTTACTCTTATTAAAAAGCGTTTGATGTTATGAATATGATGTGAATCCATACCTATTTCTCTACCCAAAGTGCTTAGCGCAGCAAATAAACTTTTTATTTAAACAAAAATACGCTATACCTTGCTGGACGCGATGCAGGAGTACAATCCGCCGTCGTTGGTGTGAACCGAAGAGATGTTCAAATGCGACTCGACGTTACCATCAGCGGTTACGAACTGCCCAATCTGGAGACGGTCGCCGCTGCTCAATTTCTCGCCGTCCAAGAGCCAAGCGATATCGGGGGTCGGGTTGCCGGATGCGACGCACTTGAGTCTCAAAGAGGGTCCGGACCTGAGGGTCTGCTCGCCGAAGCTGTGACGGATCTGGGGCGGTTCAACTGTAATCGATTGTAAAGCGAGTTGATATCGATTTTAATGAGAAAACTTTGTTTATCCGTCTCGGTTCGTCTGTTATCGATTTTAGTGAAAGTTAATATCGATTTTGTTTTGAAAATTCTAGTTGCCATAGGACACATTGTATATGTCAAGACTTCAAGTTGGTATCGATTTTTTCCGTCTAAAATTTAAAAATCCGTAAATGGCATTCTATATTCAATGAATAACTAGAAATAAACTGATAGTGCGCGGTATTCTAGTGTTCGGTCATAAAATTCATTGAATATACTATATAGTGCTCTGTAAACAGTAACACTACAATGTTTTAATAAAAGGACAGTTACATTAAAAAAAAAATAAAAAAAAAAATTACTAATCAAAACCCGGCTGTTTTTTAAATTTAAAAACTATAAATACATGTTACTATTGGATTTGCCAGTTTTATTAAATATAGCTATGATGCCCAAACCTAGCAGGCAGTTTTAAAGATGGCTGTTTAAAACAACAAAATGGACTTGGCTTTTACATCTGTAAAATGTACAACATAAGACAACATAGTTAATAAAGGCTTTTGAAGACAATTTATTCGTCATGAAACGCTACCAGTATATAGATTTTATAACAAGTTGACTAATTCGCATTCTTTTAATATTTGAAGACCAATTTAGTTCGCTACACAGCACCAATGTTTTGAGAAATTTCTTAATAGTCAAATTTAAACAATTCTACACATATTTTATGTAAGTGATTTTGTTTTTTATAAAAAATACCAATTACAGAAGAATAAAAGTCAATGTTTGACGTGTTGTAAAATAAGTTTTAATCGTATTATACATTGTTTGTCAAAGCGGAGAACATGGGATTTAACATATAGACTTACATCGTCCACCGAGTTTCAGTTCAGCGCTGGCGCCGGCACTCTCCTGGTCGTTCCTGATGAAGCACTGGTACATGCCCTTGTCCTCTTTCTTCACGGATTCAATTCTGTAAATTTTATTGCCGATGTTGGTACCTGTTTTCATAATTCACTTTTTGTCTAGATAGCTTTCATCTATCACAAGAAATACATCATAAGGCGCTACAAATTCTGAAATAGGACATCTCATTTTAGATAAAAGAGATATAACATCCATTTTCTTATAAAACAGTAATTATCTGTAAGACAGTAATGTTTATAGGTTGTTGCTTTATGACAGAAATGATACCGTGGTCGTTTTCTTCATCATCTGTTTCTTTCATTTTTCCTAAGTATCGGTTAGTTAGCTAATGGATCATTATCACATTTTTGACATATGACTTTCACAAATAAAAGAGATAAACTTGTTACTTGTATAGAAGTATTGATGGATAACTTGAATGAAGAGACAATTAAAATTCTTACACTGTTGTTAGATGCATGGACCGTCTTAATTTTAAGACAATAGAGCGATCATATTACTAAAACAATAGCAAACAGCAAACGAAACAACTATTAGGATTTTATTTAGGTGTTCTGGTCTACAAAGCGATAAGTTATCTGGCCATAGGGCTCTTACAGATTTGCAAAAATATTTTAGACGCGACACTATTTTTTTTAACTTTTACCCAAAAAAGATAATGGTTGGACTACAGCAAAGTAGATAACGATTAAAAATATCCATCTCTAATACTATCATTAAACTAAAACTGTACAAGCTTTTATGCATTAATATTTAATATAACCGCATAAAAGCTGTACAATTTTTATCATGATCATAATTAGTAGGGAAGCTTCATATACGTAATTAAAAACTGCGCGTCACACTTCAAATTAATTAATTAAGTGTACTATTCGTAGAGTCAGCACATATCATCAACAAGCTGTTAATTAAAAAAGCTTCTATGAGAAAGAATATGAACGAAAAATATCAGATAATATCATCATCATAGTAATATTTTAGCACCTTGCAAAATTATCAATTCTCAAATGGGTTTTTAGACGTCTAGGTTGTCTAAATTTTCAGGTTTTCTTGGGGTTTCATATCTAATTCACGCGATTTTACCTTAAATAACTGTTTTAACGCACAACGGTTGACATTCAGCCTATCTAGCCCAAAGGATAAACTGGGTTACTTGAGTGAAAGAGGTATAGTAACTGACGTACTATAACGACTTGCAAAGACGATCTTAACAAACGGAGCTTACTCTTTACCTGACCATCAGATGCAAGGATTTTTTTTATTTTCAAGCTATTGAGCGACTGACCCATATTATTTTGACCAACCAATCAAAACGACAACACAATGTTTGCCCCGCGGATACGAACCCAGGATCTCCAGTTCGTAAGCAAGGGCTGATACTAACAGGCCCACAATAATTTAGATTGTGTAGTGTTTAATTTTACCTCAAGATAGCGTCATGATGCTTCATGTCCTTTCCGTCCTTCAGCCAGGTGATTGTCTTGACAGGGTTTCCCTCATATCGGCAAGTAAAAACGGCGGGTCTGCCAAAGTCGACGGTTTGCGTGGCCGGTTCTACGGTCGCCTTTAGGGGTGCGGTAACAGTTAGTACGGTTTCGACGGATTCACCTGAAACGTGACGAGAGCTTCGTAAGTACGCTTAAGTATTCGGTTATACAAAGTGATCTACTAATAATTTGGAAAAGTCTTAATAATTTTTTATCAAGTTATAGTGATAGAAACGGATTTTTGTAATATCTCTAGTATCAAATCGGATTCTCCGTGGAATTTATACAATGTGACTTGTAGCAATGTAAAGGAAAATATATGTATAGCGTTTTACTGTTGGATTGTTGGTCACTAATTAATATCTCAGCTTATTAATTAATAAATGCTACTTTATTTGCTACAGGTTGCATTGTTTATTTTATTTCAAAGTTTGATTACTTATAGATGTATACATTTGCTTTTGGAGTAATAACACATTAGATATTCTGATAAAATGTGACTTTGTTTTAAACTGATTATATTCAAACATTATAATAATGAAAAAACTTACCACCAACAGAGTTATTGACAACGCACAAATATTTCCCAGAGTCATCGACTTTCGCTTCCTTGATGATCAATGTACCAGATACCTGTTTCACTCGGTCGTTCAAAACAACTGGCTGTTTCCTAGTCGTGCCGTCAATAAACTTGTACCATCTGCAACAATGGAAACAGAGTTCAGCTTTTGCTGCCAGTAACGTTATTAGAATAAAAGAACGGTTCAGTTATCTTTGTTAGTTCTAATAGAAAGGAAAACTACGTACTAAAAGTTGAATTTTAGTATCAAAATTAAAGGCATATTAAGTGTAAAAGGGAATATAATTTTATAAGACTATTTCAAAATGTTTTTTTTTAAAGAAATTGATTTAAAATTGATTTTTTAAAATGAAAATGAACAGTGTTTCGATCTTTCAACAATAAACGACCCTACCCACCAATGGATGTGACACGGGAAAAGATTTCGGGAAACAAAAAAACATTACATATATGCATATTAAGAAAAAGTGACTGACACAAACAAAACCAATCCGTAAAGGGAAGCGGCTGCGTAAACCGGAACGCGAATTTGCGATGATACACCGAATGAGTAACGCACTGTGTAGCTGTGACACGACAAGCACAAAGTAAAGATTAAAGCGTCTGAATGAAAGCAAGAACACCCTGTGACTTACCAGGAGGTGTCTGTCCGCTCAATCGTTACTTTGGCTCGGGAGGGTAATATGAGCGCGCGGCCGGCCGCGGTTCATCACGCCTCCATCACGCGGGGGCCTCGCGCCCGCCGCAACAGACTGCAATAACAACGCATATCAATACATTGGATGGCATGGTGTGGCTACGTGATGGATGAACGCGTGAATTGAGCGGCCGGCCGACGCAAACTATGGCCGTACCTCGTCAATGGAGCGGGGAACGCTTGCACATCGCAAAGGAGCGCGAGACTTTGATTGCTTCGCCCTATCTGACGATTAAGCCCGTCCCCTGTCACTTTCGGCCCAGTCCTACCCGTTGGCTCTGCAAGATAAACCGACGGTCACCATGGAAACGCCTACCACTCACCTATACACCGGCACGGGGAACGCGGCGACCTGGCACGTCAGATACGCTACATCGCGCTGAGACACGAAGTGAACCTCCCAACCCTCAAAGTGCTTAGTTGAATCTTTCCTAGGTGCGATTTTATTTGTGGGCTCTGCAAGTACAGAGACGACTTTAATCATCTAAAACCATCAACTTGCACTGGAATTTACATTTATAATTGAGTGGGAAGCCCGAAAGAAATGACGCAGCCAAACCTTGAGGACAATCACTCAACGCAGACCCGATCAAAACCAATCGAATCCTACATTTATAAATGGAAAGTAAACGAACTCTCTGACTTACCTAAATATTGGAGCTGGATAACCAGCCACTTCGCAAGTTAGAAAGACGGAATCGTTTTGGGAAGCTAAAAATATTTCACCACCTTCGAATTTTCTGCTTTTGTCACTCCGCGGAGCAATTTTATTAGTCGGCTCTGGAATACAGAGACTACATTCAATAAACGCACCTTGAGGCTGGGACGGGGTATCCTTGCGCTGGACACAAGAGAGCTAATGAAGAATTCTGTGCATAATGCACGGCTGCTTTTGGAGTCGCAGTGATACTGGGCACCGTACTTGCGATTGGTTCTGAAGAAATGTGTATGTGTAAAGGATCTTCCGAGAACAGATTAGATCTTATCATACTGCGCTATATACGCGAAGATTACCGACAATCAATCTTCAACACACAGAAACAAACTACCACGCAGCTAATATCATAATACAGTTCATAAAACGTTGACTTGCCTGAATATCGGAACAGGAAACGCTTGTGCTTGACATAATAATCCGAAACTTTGATTGACCATTCGTACAAAAGTGGTGCTACGAGCGTCCGTTGAAAACGTGGGAGCTTTAGACCCGACTGGTTCTGTAGTGCAAAGCTTTTGTTAAGTAAAATTGTTAAAGGGAACTTGCCTGAAAATTGGGGCGGGATAACTTTGAGCCTGACATAGAAGAGCGAACCCTTGATGAATACGTTTTCGAAATATGCTTCCCATCGACTCGGAAGAGAATGTTGGGGACTTGGCACCAACCGGCTCTACAAATATTCATGAACTCTATGAGAAAAAAACAATGTACAACTTGCCTGAAAATCGGGACAGGGAAACCTTGGGCTTGGCACAATAATGCAAAGCTTTGGCTCTCATGCCTCTTAATAGAAGATAATGCTGACTCGGTTGAAAACGAAGGAGCTTTCGACCCAACCGGCTCTGTTGAATATAGTGATTGTTTGAATACGGTCAAAACTGACATAAAAACGATTGATTAAAAAAAATATTTTAAAACTCATATGTAACTGTCAAGTGGGAAATTTCCTTATTGAAAATTTTACTAAACCCCTAACAAAACACTTGCCTGAAAATTGGAATAGGAAATGCTTGAGCTTGGCACATCATTGAAAAGCTTTGATCCTTATGCCTTGTTACTGCCGATAATGTAAAATCAGTTGTGAATGTTGGCGGCTTGGAAACCCACGGGCTCTGTACAGGAAATTTGATAGAATACAGAAAAACGTAATTTTTACTGTAACTTACCTAAAAATAGGGACAGGATACGCCTGAGATTGACATAATAGAGCGAAATTTTGGCCTGATTCTCTAACGAATATACTCCCCTTGGAGTCAGTGGAAAACGTGGGGGCTTTCGCACCGATTGGCTCTAAAATAAAAGGAGACGCAGTGTTATATGGCCGGACCTACCTGAACATTGGATGGTACCCTTGTGCCTGACAAAGCATCGAACCACCAGAATTCGCTTCAATATCATAATTGTAAGACGACGCGGACGTAGCGAAAGCGGGTGCTCTAGCCGTTACCGGTTCTGAATTAGAAATGTTTATACTAAATTATTAGACACTCACTTGAACACCGGGGATGGGTGCGCTTGAGCCTGACACAAAAGAACAATCGCCTGGCCGGCCACTTTCGTTAGAGTTGTGCTTTTATATTCCAAAGAAAACGACGGCGCCTTCGAACCGATGGGTTCTGCGACAATTACAAGCGGGCCATTTGCATTTTAATAGATATTCTTACCTGAATATTGGAACAGGATACGCTTGAGCCTGGCATAATAGGGAAAAGTCTTGACCGGTTTTGCGAGTTATACCCGAGAACTGAACATCGTTAGAGAATGTAGGGGACTTAGAGCCAACGGGTTCTATAAATAAAAATGGGTACCATTATTCACCTGAACACTGGGACGGGAAAGCCTTGGGCTGGGCAAATGATATTTAAACTTTGGCCAGCGGTCCTTAGGTACCAAGAGAATTTATTATCAGTGGAGAAAGTGGGCGATTTCGATCCGATGGGTTCTAAAATACAGATTCAGTTATAGAGAAGTATTGAAGCTTGTTGAATACCTGTATATTGGAATAGGGTATCCCTGAGCCCGACACAACAACGCTAAACTTTGTCCTACATGCCTTATAAACCAAGCTAACTTGTCATCAGTAGAAAACGCCGGTGATTTCGACCCAATAGGCTCTGAAAATGCATTTCGTATATTACTATAATTCTTTTATCAAAATCATGCTCACCTAAATACTGGAACGGGGAACCCTTGCGCCGGACATAAAAGAGCAAAATCCTGACTATTATGTATTTCGAACCACGCAAGTTTCGATCCACTTGAAAAAGAGGGACTTTTCGAGCCAATCGGTTCTAAAAAGACAAATATTCAATTTACCAACTTGCACAGACTTACGATACTTTGTTACCTAAACAACTTGGGTCCTATTTATTTCCTACAAAAATAAGGGAGGTAAGATGATGACTAAAAATTACTATAAACATACTAACTCACCTAAACACTGGAACTGGGAATGCCTGAGCCAAACAGAGCAAGGTGATACTGGAAGATGTTGCGAATTCCACGAATTCAATAATTTTTGTGGGAACTTTCGGCGGGGCGCTATTTATTGGCTCTAAAAGGAAAATGGGACAGCGTCACTTAGTTTCATTATTCTAATTACCTTGAGAGAGGAACGGGGAAGGCTTGCGCGGGACAAAGAAGTGTCACACTAGCATTGACATGAGCAGTAAACCCTCTAACATTGTCCATAGTTGGGAATTTAGGTGGAACTCTTCCTACCGGTTCTACAATAACAGATTAACGTAAAATTAATAAGAATTTATTAATCGACGACAAAACATTTTACCTGAATATTGGAACTGGGAAGGCTTGAGCCATACATAGCAATGTGGACGTATCGTTCAATGATGCCTCTGATATGTCGATTGTTCTACTGGCTACTTTAGGAGCCGCGGTACCCATTGGTTCTACAGACAAAGAAACAATTGCCATAAAACTAAACTGATATAGATATTGTTGTACCTGAAGGCTGGGGTGGGGTAAGCTTGCGCAGGGCACAAGAGAGTGACGTTATCTCCTTCCATCGAATCAAACGCTCGACTTTTGTCACTAGTCGTAAATTTTGGTGAAACGCGACCCACGGGTTCTAAGGATGAATATCGTTTTAATATTGACAACTATCTCTTACTAAGCTATTACCTGAACAATGGAACCGGGAAGGCTTGGGCAGGGCATAATATCGTCAAACTGCTGTTAAGCACAGCGCTGAAACTTCTCGAGCTATCCATCGAAGGAAATTTTGGTGAAACACGGCCCACTGGCTCTAAAGAAATAACATTTGTATGTAAAAATGGAGTACCTGAACCACGGTGTCGGAAACGCTTGTGCTGGGCAAAGTAATGTCACATAGGTATTAGACGAAAACGTAAAGCTGCGACCGGTTTCCATCGATGGAAATTTCGGTGACACTTTTCCCATCGGTTCTGTTTATAAAAAGAAGATTACGGGTACCCCAAATTGTATATTTTAAAAATTACTATATCTATGATCACACTTACAAGTTTTAATCAATGATAGAGTTAAAGTCTACGAAAGCATCATCGCATCTTACCTAAACATTGGGGCAGGAAAGGCTTGTGCAAGACATAAGAGGGACATAGTTTGGCCAATTTCAAAATTAAATAGTCGACTTTTTTCTAAGCTCGAAAATTTCGGAGACACTTTTCCCATTGGTTCTGGGGAGAGGAAAATACTTTGTTTTAGGCATTGGGCAAACGCTTAATTATCGCTTAACTCTAAATTTTCTATTAAAACAATATGGAGTGTATCATCGCAAGGAAAAATTCAAGAGAAAGCGTTTGTACATAAGACACTAAGTACCTGGAAATTGGGACTGGAAACGCCTGCGCGGGGCATTGCAACGCGAATGATTCATTATCCTTCACTCCAATCATCGTTCCCATCAAGACAGATGCAAATTTCGGTGGAACGCGTCCAACAGGCTCTACGAAAGTGATTACGACCGCCTTTATTTAGTGTGCGAATTACCTGTATAGTGGGGTTGGGAATGCCTGGGCGGGGCACTGCAACGCGTAAGAGTCTGCTTTTGTAACCTCGAACATCGTTCCTGTTAGGACTGTTGCAAACTTGGGAGGGACACGCCCCACTGGCTCTACAATGTGGTTTAAAAAATAGTTGGGATACTTGGTAAATTAAAGTTACCTGAACATGGGGACGGGATAGGCCTGCGCTGGGCAGAGTAACGTAAATGACATATCCAACGTCGTCGTGAAAGTGATGCTCACTTGAGTTGTAGACAGTTTAGGTGGCACGCGCCCTATTGGCTCTGGGGAATATGCAAAACGAATTTAGCATCAAAATCCGCCTTACCGGTACATGGGTGCGGGATATGCCTGCGCTGGGCACAGAACGGCTAGGCTGGAGGACTCACTAAACAGGAAACCACTGGTGATCTGCGCGCTACTTGGGAACCTCGGGGGCACACGGCCCACCGGTTCTGCGTCGGAAGACGGTAAATGTACGAAGATTGGACACAAAGCACACTTACTCAACACCAACGATCCTAACCATACTAAATTACACATATTAAATTTTACCACGGCATATGTAATAACAAATATTCTATGAACTTGAATTTTCGTAAAATAAGGCTCTGCAGGATACCCTATCCCAATATTCAGGCAAGTAGATGTTATATTGAAAAGTACAAGCATATGCAATTCTATGCAATTGTTTATACTTATCAACAAAAATGTAAACAAAACAATCTTTTTTGTTTTTATAATACATTTGGTCTATAAACTGTAATGTTTTAAATAACACAGCATTACTGGTCTTACCCAAAAGATTATTTTGTTGTTTCATTATAATAAATAGCATGTTGACAAAAAGCGAAATATTTTCAGTTTTTACACTTTAGCAAATTTTCGAAAAACTTGTTTTAATGACAAACGAAACAACTACTGAAAATATTTACGTTATTAAAAAAAATAAAACGTAACATAGTAAATATTTTCCAGTGAAAATTAATCTGCTCTTTTTTATTCCAAAAACAGAATTACGACCTTTTTTTATTTAATGTCCATTCAGTCCGTTTAACAATGACTCTCTGACTTTTCACTGGAACATAATTAACAAAAGCGCCATGAATTCATTTGTAATTAATAACATTAAAAGCTTTGAATAGAGAGATGATAAGAGAAATTTGAAAAAAAGTTGAAACGCTTTACTACTAAGAAATTATATATTGAAATTAATTAAAGATGAATTAATAGCGCGAATTGTGTAATATTAACAAAAACTCACCCGTGATAACTAAACGTCCTTTGGTAGCAGATAATCGAGTTTCTCCAGTGAGTCTATGCTTAGTGCGACATTGGTATGACTTATAACCGTCCTCGGGTCCAACATCACGAATATGCAATTCCCCAGAAGGTAGGACAAGGTATTTACCCTCTGTGCAGAAAGATAAAAATACATATAGAAATCGTCAACTATTCAACAAATCTTAAAAATCTCATTGTACTTCTTGCAATTTTATTTGATCAAATAACAAAATCAACGCAACATAGGGTCGCGATTTACTTATAAATTGAATGGCATGCATTAAACTAAGGAAGGAGGATATAGGATTTAGGTAGGCCGTTAGACCCTGGAATCATATGCGGCTAATTAAGGAATAAAACCCTAAGTAATAATTTTGATATAATGGTAAGATACCATGTTTGAAGACATGAAGACGACTTAAGACGTACCGTCAAAATTCTTACTCGACTCGAGTTTAATCTCTAGCTCTTCTTCATCTCCCTCGCTGATAATCCAGGAGATGACATTAACATATTCCGAGACAAAACTAGGAATGTGGCATTTCAATATAGCAGCGTTTCCCCTCAAAACATATTCTTCCATTAGATTTACAGCATATGCTTGTGAAACAACTGAAACAATCGAACCTAGGGTGAATACGGAATTACATAGGCCGTGAAGGCAACGATGTTTCTTGTAATTATGCCTCTTTATCCGTATGAAGCTATTGATGAACAGAATCTTGGCATATAACCAGGATGCATGGAGAGGAAGGATAGGATATTAACCTTGATTGAACGAGTTAAATACCTAGATTTTCGGAATCACTAATCTTTATTTCCTGCTCATTATCATCTTCAGAAATTATCCAAGAGTTTACTGAGACGTATTCAGCGACGAAACTCGGAATTTGACACTTCAAAATTGCTGCGTTGCCTCTTAAAACGTATTCTTCCCAAAATTTTACGTCATAAGCTTGAGAAACGACTGGAAAAGTCATTTAAATAAGTTATACTCTATGGAATCTCTCTATAAATTATTGAATGGTAAGGTTTAGATCTAACCTGAACGTACGTATAAACGCGAGTATAATTGAAGCGAACATGCGCAAGGAATTGGACCTGAATTGTAGGAATGAGTAGGGACCATGAAAGGAGCAATAATTTTAGACAAAATACCTAAACTTAATTGGGAATCTAAATGTATATCCATTTCATCGGTATCACCCTCTGATATTATCCATGAAGTGACCGTAACATACTCGCTCACAAAACTTGGAATATGACATTTCAAGATAGCAGCATTACCGCGTAAAACATTCTCCTCCCAGAGATTAACAGTATACGCTTGCGAAACAACTAAAATGAAAGAATAACATTTACGATAAGAAAAACGAATAACGATTCACCATCATTTTTATAATTAAAGAATTCTCTATATCGGGATTGGGATGTGGAATTTAAAACAGTCAGTTACTGTGAATATACCTAAGTCCGAATATTCAGTTACTTTAATTTCGAGTTCATCGACTTCTCCGTCTGAGATTATCCACGAAGATATAGTAACATACTCAGCGACAAAACTGGGTATATGGCATTTAACAATTGCAGAGTTTCCACGCAGAACGTTTTCTTCCATTAGATTAACAGTGTAAGCCTGTGACACAACTGTAACAACACAGCGCTATAATATGTCGACGTTGGTCGAAATTTCTAGGGGAACCAGGATTTTATAGGAGTCTTATTTACAGTCCAAAAATAGAAATACCCAATTCATTTGACTCTGGTTTTATCTCCAGTTCGTCTACATCACCCTCGGATATAATCCAAGAAGACACGCTAACATATTCGGTGACAAATGTCGAAATGTGGCATTTCAAGACTGCCGCGTTGCCACGTAAAACGCTCTCCTCTAGTATGTTAATGGTGTAAGCTTGAGTCACAACTGCAATTTAAAAATAACTCCGTGCAACAGCTCTAAGGGAAATAATGATGCTGGGATTTGGGAGGCATTATTACAAATTTATAAAAAAAATACCCTCTCCATCGACAGTGTCATTAATTTTAATTTCTTTATCATTTTCATCTTCGGAAATAATCCAAGAAGTTACTGACACGTACTCAGTGACAAAGCTTGGGATGAGACACTTCAAAATAGCAGCATTGCCCCGCAATACGTTTTCTTCGACTAAATTTACTGTATAGGCCTGGGAGACAACTGTAAAGTTGAATAAACATCGCAATTGAGAGGTGACCGAAATAGAAACGGAAAGGATTGGAGGACGCTATGCTATGTATGCCGGTTTAAGCAAGTCATATTATACCATAGTTCTCATTATATAAAAATTCTCCTCCTTCGGAATCATGCCAAGACATTACTTGAACGTATTCGGATACAAACGAAGGGATATGGCACTTAAACACAGCAGCGTTGCCACGTATTACATATATATCATAAACTTGAGATTCGTAGAACTGATTAACAGCTGAAATGTGAAATTTATACAGTTTATAACAATAACGCTATAATAGGCCTCAGGGATTTTGTGGTGAGCGGATAGGAACAATTGGGGTCGCGCGGGCGCTCTCTATTACCGTAATTGTCCTCGGAGCCACTTAATGAAAAAACGGGGAGGGACTCGTCGTCCGTTACCCATTCCACGACTTGTACGTAATCCGCTACGAATGATGGAATTGTACATTTGACAATGACAGAATTACCACGCAAAACGTCTTCGTCAATAACACGTGGCTCATAATTCTGATGTACAACTGCGGATGAAATTGACTCAACATCAGGAAATAAAATTAACCTTCGCACAAGGATGGGGGATCTGGATGTCTAAAGTTTATTACTATTCACTACCGGAGTCAACTTTTGGATTTTCTTCAGCGAGAACTGTATCATTATCCATTATCCAAGCGACGACATGGATGAAGTCCGCCACAAAAGATGGAGCTATACACTTTAGGATAGCGGTGTTGCCTCGCAAAACGAATTCGTCATTCACCCTAACCTCGTACTCTTGTAGCACGGCTGCGATAAGAAAATATGTGTAAATGGAAATGGGAAATTGGTAGGAATCTCTCTAAAAGAGGTTACCCTCGCTGTGTCCGGGATAATATGTCCCTCCGTCGCTATCGGTCCACATTTCAACATAAACAAAATCTGAGACAAAACTCGGCACTTCGCATTTCATAACAGCCGCATTGCCACGGATAACATATTCGTTGTCAGCTTCGGCCTCAAAAGACTGCGACACGACTACCAAATAAAAGTAAACGTTAGTTTTTTTTTCTCTAATCATGAAAACGTACAGGACTTTGGATGCAGGATAAAACATGGCACACATCATGGAAGAGTACCATCCGACACATTAGTGTGATTCATTGTCAGTACAAGTCCGTCCTCCATAATCCAAGCTTCCACGTGCACGAAGTCGCTAACGAAAGACGGGATCTTGCAGCGAACAATGGCAGCGTTCCCTCTAATCACGTACTCGTTTTCGGCTTCGGTCACGTAATACTGTGACACCACTGAAGAATTTCAATTAGACGTTTGGTTGGACATAAAAGGTATAGGTGTTAGGAGCGAATCATAGTTGAGGAGGTATGGTGTTTTCATTGTTCATTTAAGTCGTGGTTACCGAGGTCTTCGGAATAAGTTATTACTGTTCCCTCTTCATCGATCCACGCTTCCACCTTGACAAAGTCTGCTACGAATGATGGTATGGAACATTTTAATACCGCAGCGTTGCCGCGTATGACGTATTCTGTTAGTATCTCTGCTTCGTAAAACTGATTTACAACTGGAAAAAGATGCC